>CM061230.1:18021782-18082648 GCA_030844895.1 Ambrosia x helenae | reverse complement strand
TCTTATTATCACTAAAATTAGGCTTTTATCTTGGTATTGTCACGGTTTGTTTCCTTTTGATGATAATTGAAGGTGAAAAGTGAAAAGAAGTGAAAACCGGCTTAAAAGACAAGGATTTTAAGACTTTTTGTAAAGTTCCCAGATGAAGCACGGCCGTGCTCTGGGTAGGCACGACCGTGCCAACTGTTCCAGGTCAACAAGTCAAACATTTCCAAGTCAACAGGAGTCAAATTTGAAGGTTTCAAAAGTGCACGGGCGTGCTTTACAACAGCGTGTTCTCCAAGGCTCAAACCGACCAAGACTGACAGACGGTTACAAAAAGTTGTGAAGCACGGGCGTGCCAACCCTCGTACAAACAATTCTGCATGCAAGGACTCTGCAACAGTACCCGTTGTCTAGCATGGGCGTGCCAACTCGTTGTCAGGGCGTGCTTAAGCTGTTTTGCCTATAAATAGAGCTCTCCACTCCTGATTTTGGACATCTCATTTCACCCTAGTTTTACTCACACTTCAGCCACCTTTGGGGTTCTTGCAAGTGACCTTTGGATCCTGGGATCTCTCTCCATAAATACTTGGTGAGAGAGAGTTGAGAGAAAGATCACTAAAACTCATCCAAAACACATTCTTTAATCCACCTACACTCACCACTATGTGTTGTTCATACACCCAAGATAGTGTGATAGTTGTACAGCCAATGTTTGGCTAGATTAATCAAGTGTTGCTAGGGTGAAGACTTATTTTGGTATGAATTATATAGTTTATGTTGTTAAGTGGTGTTGTGTTCTTGTTTAATTCTTTTCACTTAAACTTTGTTTGATGAATTAACTAACTAATTAACTAGTCTATGGTCTTGTGGGTGTTTTGGTAGGAAGTGGGAGGACTTATGAGTGTACCCATGGTGTGTAATAACCCATGCACTTGTGAGCTAACCTAATCCAATGAGTAGTGATTGGTCCATTTGTGGGTAGAAATACACACACTTAGAGACTTAATCCTCTACTACCAAGATCTCACTTAGGGTCGGTACGGTCTATATACTTGGTCCTGGTGATAAGCCAAGACTTGATCTTGCGACTTAGTTACATGGTCTATGTGTTAGCTTTGGCATAGGTTAAGTGTTGGTAAACCCCGTGTTAAAAGAAAACGGTCTTTATTTTTTTTTATCTTTTATACTGCCACACGGTTATTGATAGATCATTCGCTCTTTAAAAAGCTAATTAATTCAAGTAAAAGATGAGCTTGTACGGTTGGTCATGACTTTTTTATGATATAAAATGGTTTCTTGTTCGTCGTCATGCTCCGGCCACCGGCAAGTTGCCCATAAAAGTTTTAAGTGTCTAGATGTCATTATTGCACTATTGGGAGGTGGATCATTCAGGGTTGGGTATACACAGTCTTGAGTCATCTATTTGTTAGTATTGAGAGGTGAGCTTACCGGTTCGAAAGACCCTCACTTAAACACAAGAACACAGCTAAGTCTTGCGATAACAGTCACCTCTGGAGAATGCTGTAGCAACTCCACGTTAAGCATAAGTGTGCCTAGTTCACACCACTTAAATAAACTATTTACTATTAATCCATGCCAAGGTAAAATCGGATCCCGAAGCAGCACCTCATGTCGGTATTGATTTTTATTCTGATCACTCTCATTTTTCTTTCTTTTATCTTTTTCTTAGTTTTTATTAAAAGCAACTTGAAACTGAGTAGGGGAAGTCATATATTAGGGTTCGATACTCGGTACTTGCTATTACCTATACTACACTCGAAGGTCACTTGCCTATCGTGTGGGTTTAGACTAGTCAGCAGATATCGTTTTATTTTTATAAATTTAAAACTTCGATAAGTGTTTTAATTCGAATGTCACCTTTAATTACCTTTTTCATCCAGTCTTCACATTTCCTTCGGGAAAGTGTTGGCTTTAAAAAGGAAGTTTAAAAAAGACCTAATCCACACGACATCAATTGGCCACTTTTTTTATAACTTACACACAAACAAAGTAATATAATATTATTCCCTTTACCCCCTCCACTCCCCACAATTTTCACCTTTCAAACACGGGTCTCACAAGTGTCACATGGCGCTTCATGCCCCCCCACTCCGTATAGTCTAATGTTGATCAAACTGCTACGTATTTTTGGTCTTTGATATGAAAAAACACAAATCAGTCCAGCTTGCGGTTGTGCGCATATAATGTATATATGTGTGGGCCTCGGGGCAAAAATAAAGTTGCACTAATTTTAACGTTATGTTACTAATTTCATAAAAAATAACGTTAAAAATGACGGACGATTAATCATGCATCAGGTGGTGACGTTGATAGCCAAAAGACAAGGGAGTACATGCACCAATCGGGTTATCCCGATTTCTAAGTGTTATGTGCCTTATTGTCTAAAGCTTGATACAAAAAACACTATTAATTCTGGGGTCTTACTGGAAGCAGTCTCTCTATTCCCACGGTGTAGAGGTAAGGTTGTCTACATCTTACCCTCTTCAGACCCTACCTTAGCTTTTGCCATTGGTAGGATTAACTGAGTATGATGATGATATGAAAAACACAAATATAAATATTATTTTTAAATTTTATATCATCTCACTTTTATTTCCTAATAAAACCAATTTAAGCCTTGTCTTAGGAACAAATAACCAAACCCTAAACCATAAAATTGATTTTATTAGGTAATATATACTTTGTTATATGTGTGTAAGTTGCCATTTTCATCCCTGGGTCTAGGTAAATGGGTTAAAAAGAAAAAACTACCTCTGAGTTAACATAAAAAAAATAGAGAGAATTAGCAAATAAGATGAAACTGGTAAGTATCAAGGATGAAATGACAGTTTTACTCAATTTTATTTTTTTTGTTATATAAGTTTTGGCTAATAATTTTTTTAGTTCAATGGATGCTTTGTTTCTTTCACGTTTCTGTTCTGATTAAAAAAAAATAAAACTTAGAAGAAAATAAAATCAAACATATTCTTGTTTTACAGGTTTGAAAAAGTGAATTACACATAAACCGCTTGAAGAAAAGTTCTTTGGCTTTGTCCCTAAATACCTAATTACCATTCGTCAATCTAAGATGTAATTATCATAATAGCTATACAGTAATATATAAGGGGAAAATATCCATGGAAAACCTCAATTATTTCGAGAAACTCTAGTAAACCCTAAGAAAAACCTACTTCCCAAGCTTTTTTTTTTGAAAAAATTAGGGCATGTAATATACATGTTTTTAAGAGTTTTTGTTTTTTTTTTTAAAATAATTTTTCATCATAACATATGTTACCAGTGCAAAAAAAGGCTAACATATGTTATGATTCACTGGTAACATATGTTATGATGAAAACTTATTTAAAAAAAAACGGTTTGGCGCTTTTTTGATTTTTTGGCTTAAAACTCTTAAAAACATGTATATTACATGCCCTAATTTTTCAAAAAAAAAAAAAAAGCTTGGGAAGTAGGTTTTTCTAAGGGTTTACTAGAGTTTCCCGAAATAATTGAGGTTTTCCATTAATCCTTGCCCTAATATATAATCAAGAAAAGTTTTTTGTTTGATATATTCTTTGGCTTAATCGATAAAAAAAAGTCAAAAACAATTTCAGAGTATAATTAAACAGCGATGTTAAGGATTCAAATATTTGTAAGTGAGCAACTTAAAAAATTAATCCTCTAGTCTTAAACTAATCTCTATGGCTCCAGCTATTCACACTTCCACCTTCTATTTTAGCCCCCCACGAAGCGCCTCGCTACGCTTGGCTCCCTTTTCAACGGTCATCAGTACGAAATCAGGAAAAGCTGAAATTTTAAAAGTGAAGCGCCTCGCTATGGCCAAAGCGACGCGCTTCAGATCAAAGTTTTATTTGGGTTGTTTTTCTTTAAATGTATAAAAAAAATTAATTTAAAAAAAATAAAATAAAAACAAAGTAACAACCCTAATCAAACTATCATAAACCCAAATGAAAATTCTACCTTTTATTTATTTAATAAAACTATCGATATTGAAAATCTAGAAAGGGAAAGACGCGGGAAGGCGAAACCATGTCTTAGAGAGTACACTCATTCGAACAAGGTCTGCATGAGTATTATTAATAAAAGAGAGTTTGTGATGAACAATAGATTCGGGAAGCTGTACCAGGTCTTAGAGAGTACACTCATTCGAACAAGGTCTGCATGAGTATTATTAATAAAAGAGAGTATGTGATGAACAATAGATTCAGGAAGCTGTACCAGGTCTTAGAGAGTACACTCATTCGAACAAAGCCTGCATGAGTATTATTAATAAAAGAGAGTGTGATGAACAATAGATTCAGGAAGTTGTACCAGGTCTTAAAGAGTACACTCATTCGAACAAGGTCTGCATGAGTATTATTAATAAAAGAGAGTATGTGATGAACAATAGATTCAGGAAGCGTTACCATGTCTTAGAGAGTACACTCATTCTAACAAGGTCTGCATGAGTATTATTAATAAAAGAGAGTTTGTGATGAACAATAGATTCAGGAAGCTGTACCAGGTCTTAGAGAGTACACTCATTCGAACAAGGTCTGCATGAGTATTATTAATAAAAGAGAGTATGTGATGAACAATGGATTCAGGAAGCTGTACCAGGTCTTAGAGAGTACACTGATTCGAACAAGGTCTGCATGAGTATTATTAATAAAAAGAGAGTATGTGATGAACAATAGATTCAGGAAGCTATACCAGGTCTTAGAGAGTACACTCATTCGAACAAGGTCTGCATGAGTATTATTAATAAAAGAGAGTATGTGATGAACAATAGATTCTCGAAGCTGTGAAATCCGATCCATCTCTACACTTAATTTCACAAGCTAACTACAAAAAACATTATTATAAGAATTATACAAAACAATGACAAAATAAAGTAATAACCCTAATTAAACTATCATTAATAACTCTAAAAGTGTTTTTTTTATTCATTACTTCCGGGAAAGATACAACATTATTCTTCGTTATCCTTTTTCATCTCTTAATATACCTTTCTAGATCTTCAATATTTGAAAATTATCATTTCTTGACATGCTTGGTAACAGAGAGGAACACTTTCTTCTTTTGTTGTACAATCTTTGTTAGTTATTAATGTTGTTCTAGTTTTTTCTACTTTTAGAAAGGTTTGAAAGAGAATGTGGTTGTTCTTGAATCTCAGTTAGTCTAAAACGTTACTAAAATGTGAAGACCTTGATCTTCGAATGCGGTATGCGTGTTAAATTTCATTAAATAAGTGAAAAAGGCGAATTGGTCAAACTTTGTAGAGGCCTATGTTCTACGGGAGGTGAGTTGGCAATCAAGGGATCCGCTTGGAGTCTAAAGCTTCGCGTGTCATCTTGGTTGAACTCATGTTTCAACATTCATCCATACAGATTTCGTTGTACTGGTTGCGAAAAGAAATCAACAGTCGGACCGACACAATTTTCATCTTATATGAAGAAGATCAGAGCTCCAAAAGCAAGTGTGAAGATCAAGAGAAAGAAAGTTGAAGATGAACATGAACAGTGCTCCAACATAAGTTGCACCGGCTTGAGATATGAGTTTGATTAACTTAAATCTCTCTGATCTATGGTATCCACTTTCACCTAAAGCTTTACTTTCCTACCTCTGTTTTGAATTAGTATACAGAGAGCAAACTGACGAACATCATTCAAAATTTCAACTTCCTGCTAACCTCTGCGCCATCATCGACTACAGCAAACCGACGATCTTTCTTTATATCACGGTACGATTTAAGGTTCCAATTTTGTTTTGTGTTTCCTTTTAATAATAAGTTTTGTGTTTATCGACCCCTAACGTCTAAAGGCTGAACACGAGTATAATCAAACAAGGGTTCCTCTTCTTTGTTTAAACTTCTGAAAACCACCACGATCAATTAAACATTCCGAAACGCGCCAAACAGAGTCCGGAAGTCCAGTATATCGATTAGACATGCAAAAATTGTATTTTGTCTAAAGGCGGTAACCGCCATAACTACCAACCGTCCGGTCTTTGTTGAACCGTCGGGTTTTTTGGGTTTGTATATAATAACTTATGATAACACTAATATTATATATATAATACCCTCCCTTAAGCTAGATTGGGAGTACATTTAACATATTGCGAAGTCTTGTGAAATCCTTGGGCTGCAGTCTTGACTAGATCTCGTATGAAATGATATTTTACCCGTATATGCTTGCTTTTTTCATGATAGACCGGATCCTTGTTATGTTTATGGTAGACTTGTTATCACAGTATAATGTTACTGCTTTATTTATGTCAAAGTCTAATTCTTTCAGCATTCCTCTGATCCATAGTGTCTGACATCCAGTAAGAGATAGTGCAATGTATTCAGCCTCTGTTGATGATAATGCCACCACCTTTTGTTTCTTTGATTGCCATGATACTGCTCCCGATCCTATGTTGAATACATATCCGGATGTGCTTTTGCTGTCATCTATGTTCCCCGCATAATCACTATCACTAAAGCCTTTCAATTCAAATTTACTTCTTGTATATACTATTCCATATTCCAGTGTAGCCTTTATGTATCTTAGTATATGTTTTCCAGCTTCCCAATGAGATTTTCTTGGTTGATCCATGAACCTGCTAATTTTATTGACTACAAAAATTATATCAGGTCGTGTATTTGTTAAGTACATGAGACTTCAAACTAGACTCGAGTATAGACTTGGGTCAACTCTTTCTTCATTGTTGTCTTCGATTAGTTTAAGCCAATATTCCATTGGTGTTAAAATTTTGTTACAATCCATCATGCGAAACCTTTCCAGTATATTTCTTGCATACTTAGTTTGGGAGATTCTTATTGCTTCTTGCCCATAGGTTACTTCCATACCCAAGAAATAGTGTAATATCCCCATATCTGTCATTTTAAACTCCCTTTTCATAGATTCCTTAAATATTTTAATTTCTTCCATACTATCGCTTGCTATGATTAAATCATCTACATATAAACATGCTACAAGTCTGGAGTTCTTTGTTTTCTTCAAGAACAAGGTATGCTCAAATGTGCACCTCGTAAAGCCATTTTGTTCAAAATAATAGTTGATCCGACTATACCATGCACATGGTGCTTGTTATAGACTATAAAGAGCTTTCTTTAGGAGACATACCTTATTTTAATTTCCTTTTGTACGAAACCCATAGGTTGTTGAATATATACTTGCTCTTTTACTTCTCCATTCACGAATGCTGTCTTTACATCCATTTGGTGTAGAAACCATTTACATTGGGCTGCTAAGGCAAGTACTAGTCTTACAGTTTCAAAGCGTATGACCGGTGCAAATACTTCTTGGTAGTCAATCCCATATTTTTGTTTGTAGCCTTTAACAACTAGGCGAGCCTCATACTTGTCCACATTTCCATGTTCATCAAATTTGGTCTTGTATATCCATTTTACTTCTATTGGTTTCTAATTCTTCGGTAAATTAACCAACTCTCAGGTTTCGTTCTTTTGTATTGAATCTATTTCTTTTCTCATTGCTTCTCTCCATTTTCCATCCTTACTAGCTTCATTATAGTCAATTGGGTCTGAATCTGTGTAGAACACAAAATTTGCAGCTTCCCTATGTCTTTTATATAGATCTCGTATTTCTGGGTTGCTCAAGGGTTGAGTTCTACTATGAATGTCATTTAAGGTTCGTACCTTCAATGGTGGACTTTGACTAGAGGTTGTAGCATCTAAATTTTCGTCATCAATTTGTATAGTATTGTTTTGGTCAAAAATTACTTAATAAAAATAATCTTGTTTTCCAAATCAGAATATGTGAGGTAGAGTGCTATAAGTGTCTAATATGTTTGTAGTCTAGTTTATTCTGAAAATGGAGTGTTTAGATGTTAAAGAAGTAAATATATGAAAACTATGCTCAGGATGGCAAAGGTAAATTTGAGGATGGACAGTTATATCCTGAGGATGTAACTGTAAGGTAGAATTGAGAAACAAGTAAAATGAGTATGAATACACAAAGAACAACACACGATGTACGAGGAAAGCCCTTGATCAGTTTTAGATCGCCGGCATAAAACCTCGGAGGAGACTAGGCCCCTGCCTTGTATGTTAATATTAATAATGTAAAAAATGGTGCAACTTTGGATGAATGAATGACGAGTGTGCTAAGATTACAAATAGTCTATGAGCAGCAGAGTGTATGTGTAGTTCAAGTGAGTCTAAGGTGTCCTATACTCGTCAATCATCCCCATATATATAGTTACATGAAAGTAAATAATGAATCCCGTGTAATCTGCTGCTTAGTTAAGTTATTTGAAGACTTCAGGTGACCGTTGTGGCTGTTACATCTTAACTAGTCATTGCAGCAGCTGTTTCCTAATTCTTCGCCGATATTTAATGCAAATCGGTTACAAGGTTAACTTCTTCCTTTAGCTTGGACTTAACTTGCAACATCATCATCCTTGAATTCTTTGACTGAATATTATAATATAGACGTTGGAGAGGAGTTATGAATCTATATTATAGCTTAGTTGTACCTGCAATTATGTCATATAAAGATAATTCGTTAGTCCATCCTCAGGATGTGCACATGCTGAGATACAGTTACATCCTGAAGTCTGTTAAGTTCTTCAGCATCCTTAGGATGCAATAAAGGAAAATAAAGGTAAAATCATCCTGAGGATTTTCACCACCAACAAGTATGTTCTTCTTGTCTTTCTGTTTCTGTGTCATTTGTCAGAGGTGTATCTTCTTCATTTGTTGATGTTTGTGGTGTTGTCGCACCTTTATCTTGAGACCTGATTTTCTGTATTTTCATCACAAGTTCCTTTGTCTTCATCTTCGTGTAATGGTACACCAGCTTCTCTTCCATTCTCTTCCCAAGTCCCCCCTTCATCAAATATGACATCCCTACTAATTATAATTTTTCGTGTAACTGGATTGTATAATTTGTATGCTTTATTATTTTCACTGTAACCAATGAAGATAACCTTTTTTGTTTTATCATCGAGTTTTCCATGTTTTTGTTCAGGAATATGAGCATAAGCAAGACATCCGAATACTCGTAAGTTTGACACATCTGGTTTTATTCCAGTCCAAGCTTCTTCAGGGGTTTTGTGACTAACACTTTTAGTTTTTCTGTTTAAGAGATATGTTGTACAACTCACAGCTTTTCCCCAGTATGTGTTTGGTAATTTCTTCGACTTTAGCATGCTCCTGCTTAGTTCCATTAGGGTTCTGTTCTTACGTTCTACAACTCCACTTTGTTGAGGAGTATAACTTGTGGTTAACTGATGATGCATTCCATGTTCTTGCAAGTATCCTTGAAAGGTATTCCTACAATATTCTCCACCTCTATCCGTTCTAAGACATTTGATTCTTTTATCTACTTGATTTTCTGTTGAGGCCTTAAATATCTTAAAGAAGTGTAGTGCTTGCGCCTTTTCTTTGAGAAAATAGACCCATGTCTTTCTTGTGTAGTCATCTATGAAAGTAATGAAATATATACATCCTCTTATTGTCTGGGTTCTCATTGGTCCGCATATATCTGAATGAACTAGTTGTAAAGGATTCCCTGCTCTCCATTTTGCTTGTTTACTAAACGGTTTTCTGGCATGTTTACCTAGTGCACAACCTTCACATACGGTTTCTACCTTATATATCTTGGTTAAACCTCTCACAGCTTATTTGTGTTCCAACTCAATTAGTGTCTCATAATTAATATGACCATACCTTTGATGCCATAGGTATGAGTTTCCTCTCATGGATGTATACAACATATTTGGTAAGTTTTGATTTGGATATAGAGGAAACATTTTATTGTTCTTCATGGGTGTTCTTGTAATTATTTCTCCTTCGTGATTCTTGATGGTACATATTTCTTTTTCGAAAAACACATTGTATCCCTTTTGTAATAGCTGTCCTACGCTAAGAAGGTTGTGTCTTAAGCCTTCTACATAAAATACATTTGGTATTCTATTTACCTCATTATTTATTCTTATACAAACTTCACCACTTCCTAGTACTTGTAATCTGTTATCATCTCCAGTTCTTACTTCTCGTCTGTCTTGATCATTAAATGTAGTGACGAGCTTTCTGTTTCCTGTCATGTTGTTACTACACCCGCTGTCCAAATACCAGCAACTTGAATCTTTATTCTCTACCATGTTAAATATCATAAATATAGTATCTTGCTCAGGTTTGTTTTTGTCATCTTCTTGGCACACCATTGCGGATTCATCTTTCCCACTTTCTTCCTTATCTGGACAATTTCTTGCTATATGTCCTATTCCTTGGCAATTGTAGCATATAATTGGTGCATATCTTCTTGGCCTACCTCCTCTTCCTCTGTAGCTTTTATTAAACCTATTTCCTCCTCTAATCCTTTCTTGAGTCCCACTTTATACTTGAAAAACTTGGTCAATGATATTTGTGTCATATTGTTTAAGTCTTAGCTCATAAGATTGTAGGATTCCTATGAGTTCCTCTATAGACACAGTTTCCAAATCCTTGGACTCCTCTAAAGCTACTACTACAGACTCGTATTTTCTTGTCATGCTACGCAATATTTTTTCAACTACTCTTTTGTCGCTTAATTCTTCTTTAGTCATTCTTAATTGATTTACTACCAAGGTTACTCTATCAAAATATCCTTCTATTGTTTCTATTTCTAACATTCGCAGGGCATCAAATTCACATCTGAGAGTTTGTAACTTTACCGTTCTTACGCGACGTTCTCCATGATAGGACTTGTATAATATTTCCCACGCCAGTTGACTTTGCATTCGCAATTCTTTCAAAAATCGTCTCACTGGATGCTTGAAACAAGTAATGTAGTGTCCTTTAATCCCTTTTGTTTTGTTCATTGTGTTCTTTTCGTGCCGCATCGTTTGCATCTTCGCGTGATTCCCTAACTCCATCTTCTACCACAAATCTTGGGACTCTAGTAGTACTTTCATTTGAGTGTCCAATGATAATAGTTTTGTCCCAACAATTTTGGAATTTGTGTTTGTACACCTCCTTGTGTGGTCATGGTATTAATTTATAATTTTCCTTCTTCTAACAAATTTCCTCACTTCCCTTTTTAAAAAAAAAAAAATTTGTATTGATTTTGTGTGAGAATTTTGAAATTTTTGTTGGCTTTTCTTTTAAACGTATGACATTAAATTAATTATAATACTCTTGAAATCTTTCGCGCCTTCTTTGTTTCAAAAAACTTGATGCCGATTCCAGAATTAAGCGAGTGTCACCAAATTTCTCAAATTTGAAGACTTATTCAAAATAGTAGTGTATGATTTCTTGTATAAACGTGGGTTTCGAGTATGAAACAGAAAGAATATATATACTCTGTTTTTTGAAATAACGATAACGTGAATGAACCAAGGAATTCGTAAGACTTTACGTAAGTTTTGTGATCCGACTTCGTGAATTTCCGATGTTCGTCGTTCAGGGATGATTTTCTTTCGGTTCTTGCTTGATTTCCAATCACAATCCTCGCTTTAATTTGATTTTTCTTCAAGTCTTTGTTTCGGCCGAATATGGTTTCAACGAAAGATGATTAATTTCTTGTTCTGATTCTTCCCTTCTGGCTCTGATACCGGTTTTGTTGGTTGATTCTCAAGTATTCGAATGAATTATAACAAGAATAGCAATGAATTGCTAATATTATTGATTGAAATCGTAATAGTGTACAATTGGAGTTTTTGCGGTTATTGGTTTGTTTAACAAACTTGATAACCTTTACATTGAACCCTACAATACATATATATACTTGTCTAAAGGCGGTAACCGCCATAACTAACAACCGTCGGGTCTTTGTTGAACCCTCGGGTCTTTTGGTTTTGTATATAATAATTTATGATAACACTAATATTATATATATATATATATATATATCTAATAGAAAATTGTATATTTGGACCATTAGTTAAAGATTAGCACATTTTCATCTTTGTGGTTTACATAGAGTTAAGAAGCTGTTACAGGGGTTCAACAGTGAAGGGTGACAACGCCAAAGCTACAAACCAAATCCGTAATGGAACAATGAAAACAAGGTCGAATCACTCAAGTCACGCGTCTCTACTTTCTAAAAAGGAAACCCTAAAGAAAGAACTTTAACAAGTCAACTCAAAAGTCGAATCACTCAAATCACGTGTTGCACATTATGAAGAGCAGGTATAGCGTTACTATTAGAGTAATAAACATCTATTTGGAGAGAAGTGGATCTACTACACAACGTGAAATATCATTCTTATCACGGAATAAGAAGGTACAACTTATTTCGACATCAACTTCTATACTACATGTATACATAAAACTACCACTTTGCAACCTATAAGCAGCAAAATATATTTGCCTAGTACTTTATTTACACAATACAAATTTGCAACAGGTCAAAAGTTGATTAATGTGTGGGTATAATGGGTCTGTTTTGTTGCAGATCAAAACAAGTCGGTTAAACTAATCCTAACTTTTTTTAGGGTCTAAATGGGTGTTGGTCAAAATGCATCCTTTTTAAGTAGGTCAAAATGAGTTAGTTGGGCTATCCAAGTTCGTTTGTCCAAAATGCTTACTTCCGCGTTTGGTCTGGCATGATTAGATTGATCTTATTGGTGTCGATTTCTTTGATAAAATATAGTAGATTTTATGTATATAAATACACTGTGTCACATTCAACCCATTTTCATTGTAGCTTTTTACGATTTTTCAGCTTATCTTACCTGATAGGATCGTTTAGTTAAGGAAAATACAAAATTGAAATGGCGCATTGCAGAAAATGTGCAAATTTTAAACCACTTTAGTGTCTTTACAACAATGATATTCTATTATGGACACAAATGTGGAAAACTATTGTGGAGGTTTCTCATAAAACTCATGAAAACGCGGCGAATTCCGAGTATTCTGATAACAGCTTTAAAGGTGAATAGGAAAGTGCATTTTGGTATATTCTTATTTTGTTAGAATTCATGTTCGCTTTTTTGATGATTACACAATCATGTTGGATTTTGAGTAGCTTTATTTTCCAATAGTAGTTTGATTTTTATTTTGATTTCGAAATTTAGATCTAATAATTGGATTTTGAACCGTAGAGTATGATGTTCCCTACCATAATCAGCTTCATACGCGGTGAGTATGGTAAATTTGTTTCTTTGGTTACAAGATTAAGGCAAATATTATATTTTTTTTCACAAACTTACTGCAATAAGTTTTTTGTACATGGGTTAAGTTTGTTTGACATGCAATATATGGTGTTATGTATGTTGCAGAGATACCTTAAGTTTGGGGAATCAACAGTTCACTCTTAACTTGTTAACAAATTTGCTTGCCTCCAAAATTGTTGTGTGCATTAAACTTCCCACTATTTCAATACATTCGAATGTGTAATCAAGGATGCTTAGGATGGATTGATGGGGGTTTGTTTCTTTTTCAAGGATGCTTAGGATGGAGTGATGGACAAAGGTAAAAGGTTTGCCCGGCCACCCAGTAGATAAAGACACGTAATATTGTTGAAGTAGCTGGCAAAGATAATTGTGAAAACTATAGCATTTAAAAGCTATTTTTTTTGGGAAATTATTTAAAAAGCTAGTTTAACATGTGAAAAACTTGAAGCCAAGGATGATATATCAAAGATTATTTGTATAGCAAATCTTCACACCGTATGAATTGTGATGGGCATGCGAGGAATAAAATGTATGTGCTACACACGCACGTGACACTAACCATCATGATTTATGAGTCATGAACTTGGTGTGCATAAATAATTACTAAATATTTTTTACATAGAAATTACAATCAAGTATTAATATTAATGGAAAATAAACATTGAAAGCATAATAATATGATTAATATTTTTTGTCTTTTACAATTTTAGTTTTCATTTAATTTGATAACTTGCGTTCGTTAGCTTTTCAAAATATACCCGGCTGTGCTTAATTGTTTTCAGCGTTCAGAAATATATTTTGTTGCAACGAACTTGCATTCAAGAGAGAGTGTTTAAACTATACACGTGTCTGTACCGCGCCGGCACCCTAATGACCGGAACATCAGTATTGGTTTCGTTTATATTATTTTTTTATTGATGTAAACCATGCGTCGGTATCATTTTAGACATATCCCGGCTTTATTTATTTATTTTGTTCTGTTATTTTTATTTCTACAAAAAGTGGCAAACTGTAACAAACCGAAACTATACTAACCAAGTAACCAAGTTCCCACTACGTAGCGCGTGCAATGTCACATGTAAGTAATTACTTTGTTATGTCTACACTTTTTCAAGGTCCTCCACATAGGCATTATCTCTCTATATATACGATTAAAACCTTCATGTAAAAAAAACAAAAACTTGGATTCAGGGCCCACACTTTCACTTCTTCTGCCCATTTGGATTCCTTGGTCTCTTTCACATGTCGTCTGTTTGTAAAGAGGTTGATTTGTCAGGAAAACAATGCAGAATATGCTATCTGAATGCAGATGGAGGCGATGATGGTGGTGATGAGGTGGTGGTGGTGGTGGATGAGCCTATGGAATTAGGGTGTAAATGCAAAGGTGATCTGGCTACTGCTCATCTGAAATGTGCACTAACTTGGTTTTTGATCAAGGGAAACTTGTGAGTTTCTGATCTTAATTTCTATATATCCTCCTTTTGTTTATTGTCACGATGCAATTTTTTTGTGTTGTGAATATTTTATAAGTGACCCACCCAATACATGCAACATAAGAAGGTATTTTTTGGTTATTGTTTCAAAGGGTTGTCCTCCCTACCAATGGCGACTTCTTGATCGTAAAACTTAAGGGTTGTAAACTACCCTGGCTGGGGCGATTTCTCCATTCTTGCGAGAGGTCGCCCGTGTTAAGAGCGATTTCTATAACCTTTTGCGTCTTATCTAACTTATCTAGGACAAACATTGTATTTTATGTTAAAAGCAATACTAAAAAAATCATTATCAATTTTTATTTGAAAGACACTCAACCTAATTTCGGTATAGTAAAATCCATCATCGTGTAAAAAATGCCTGAGAAAGTCACTGAACTCTTTTTTCTTAAATTATAGCCCCGTCTAAAATGTATATGCCTTCGAATTATTTTTATTTTTAAAACAATTTTTTGTAAATTATTAATTAAATGGTAAAATTATGATATATATTGCAAAATATTGAATATCAGTTTATCATATTTTGACCAATTTGATTGTTAACAAGTGATACTTTAAAAGATAAAAATAATAAAAAATACATGCATTTTAGACACATTTAGAGAATTTATGTAAAAATACTAATAACACTTTTTCATATATTTGTTTACAAGTTGAGTGACATTTTCATTAAAAATAAGAGAATATTGTATTTCTTCACTTTTATTTATTTAACAATCATTTTGTTTGTGAAATAATTTTCATTAAAAATAAGAGAATATTGTATTTCTTCAATTTGTTTATTTATTTAACAATCATTTTTTTTTTGTGAAATAATTAAGAAAATAGATAAACTTGGTTCTGGTAACATATATTATTCCATCTAAACGGAACTCATTTAATTGTTTTACATGTAAATTTAGGTTCGACTTGCGTCCAGTTAACTAGGCCAAATAGGTCGTCGTCAATTTCTTCACCATTTCCCGAGTTTTATTGAACTACATAAAATAGGTTGTCGTTTTTTTCTTCAAAATTTGAGTTTAACTGATTATTTTAACCTGTTATTTTTCAAAATTTGAGTTTAACTGATTATTTATGATCAGTTTCAAAACTACGTATCCCATCGCTAATCTGGGACTATAAACCCAATGACGGATCTAGAAGAAAAGTTGAGGAGTCATGTTTGCTAAAAAAATTTTGTTCATGAGTAGGCAATACATAAAATGAAAAAAAAATTGTACAAAAAATGTACTTCGTTAAAAAAGTTAAGGGGTAGCACCTCTAATATATAAATTTATGTTTACCATCCTAACCGGATGTTGTTGAATTATATTTGAAAGAAAAATAATAAATAGTCATGACAACTGTAGAATACCTATATAAAACGAGTTACAATTATTATTATTATAGAAAACTCATATAAAATTACGCATATTTACTAGGTGGGCAAGGTGGTCCATGATGATCACCCCGTGATGACTGTCATGCCTGCGAACACAGTCCCGCCTATTGTATCACAAGCATGATAACATCACAATATGATGGCCATCACACTCAAAAGCAAGCTTTGTCCCATCTCTCTCTCTCTCTCTCT
Organism: Ambrosia x helenae; assembly: GCA_030844895.1. Lineage (NCBI taxonomy): Eukaryota > Viridiplantae > Streptophyta > Magnoliopsida > Asterales > Asteraceae > Ambrosia > Ambrosia x helenae. Next base: position 18,066,478 of record CM061230.1, on the reverse strand, counting down.
CTCTATATATATATATATATATTTATATATATATATGGGTGGATGTGTGGCACAATATTATTGGGTGTGATGAAATGTGAACATCCCCATGCAATTAGTGATGAATGTGATGAAGTGTGGTGAAAATGAGGTGACATTAAATTAATTATAACGTAAACCGGTTCTTAAATCTAGTTAAAATAGTGCACCGAAAAGACTATAGGTTTGATGTTGATGCTGATTTTGAATACATTATTTTTAACATATTAACATTAAAACTGTATGATGACTTTTATATACAATACATATTTAATAATGAATTTTCAAATAAACCGGTAATTCACATGAATCACATACACATGGTGAAAGTTGGGTCTATGTAAAGATTAACTAAAACACACACACAAAGAGTACAAACATATACCCTTGTATTAGAATTTTTATGTTCTTATTTTTATCTTGATGATGAATTTAGAACCTGTGAGATATGTGGTTCCATGGCGCAAAATGTTGGTCCAATGGCGCAGAATCCTGAAGTTCAGCAAACACTGGGCGTGAACCTTGTTAATGTTGAAATTCAAGCTCTTGAAGAATCTGGACCTGTTTTCGTACCTGAAAATGTAAATGTCCTCATGAGTGAACACAAGTTCGTGTTAGTCCTGCTTTCTTGCGCTATTTTCGCCTTTACAGTTACCTTGCTATTTCACTTCAACAATCGGCACTGAACCGTGATATCTGATCAAGCGTGAACTGAATTTGAATTGTTGTTAATGTTAATGTTGTTGTTTGTATGAAAACTTCAATCAATAAGTTATATGCAACTTAAAGGAGGCAGAATGTGAGTTTGTTTTTAAAGTATGTGGGACTTTGTGTTCATTTGTTGAAGCTTTGTAGTAGCAAAAATAAAATAATGATTTTACATGATTTAATCCGGTGTCTTTGGAATATGCCTATTGTAGAATCCTTTGCCTAGATAGCACCGGGCATTTTGTTGGTTATTGGTTGTGGAAAAGGAGGAAAGTTGAGATATGGAGAAATGATTTCGGGAGAGTTCTCCTGTACTTTACTAGAAAATGACTTTGAATTTGAATCAGATTTCGACTTTATCGTGTCCAATTTGAATACTAAACACCCCGATGTTTTAATGAATAGTAGAATAAAAATTTGAGAAGAATCATATCAACATATATAGGATAACATTTCATGTTTCTCTCTATTAAATAATAATGAATAAATGTAATTTTACATGCTGAGTAATAAAAAAGTTATATATATAAAAAAAATGTCATTGTATGGGCTGAATAAACATATGTATTATATGAGTTTAATAAATAAAATATAATTGGGTAACACATATAGTCGTCAATATATGTCTTTAAAAAATAAACTTGGATGCACTATACTAATTAAAAACATTTTGTTTTTTATTCGGTTAAAATTTCGTGTATTATATGACGTTGAATTAATAAAAATAAATTGTTATTAATAAACGAAAAATAGAATAAATTAAAAAAATATTATTTAATATGGAAGAGAATGATGAAAATTATGATATAATGCAATCAGGATTTATTATTATATAATAAATAAATATAGTACAGATAAAGAAAAGATAAACATAAAAAATATTTATTAACATATTTAAAATTTTAAAATAATAGCTAATGATATAATAATTATTTTTATTTAAAAAAATAATTATTCATAATTAAGTAGAAGTGAATAGCGAAAAAACAAAAAATTAAAGAGCTCAAATAAATCAAACGTGTCCTCTACTTAAGGGCCATTTGACAACTTCTGAATGGGTAAGTGCTGACCCAGTAAGAGGTCTGAATGGTTAAGAGGTTCTGAATGGGTAAGTACTGACTCAGTAAGATGTTTGGTTGAACATCTGAATGGTTATCGATTTCGTTGTTTTTTTGTTCGTTTTCGTCAGCAAAAGTTGCAGCGTTTTGGGATGTGATTCAGTCATCGACTGACGCAGCCGTGCATCGACCCAACGGCAGCAGAATCGAACTCTGATTCAGTCAGATATGGTTTGGGATCTGACCGAATAAGAAGTTATTCAGACCACTAACAACAACGTTCAGACATCTCCAACCAAACATCCATTTTGTCTTAACATCTGATCGAGTCAGACTTGAGCATCTGACTGGCTCATTCAGATGTTTTCAAACAGGGCCTTAGTTTATTTTATTATATAGTACAGATAAAGGTATTATATTATATAGGAGGGAGATTATTAGAAAACTCATTGTTAGTGAGAAAACTTAAATCCACCAAAAAAGCGTTGCAGACTGTGTTGGAAGAGTTTGTCGTCCGTAATGAGCATATGCAATATTACACAAATGAAATACAAGTTATATTACACATACGCAATAATATGATTTTATTTTAAATTTTTTTATTTGTATTTTTTTTTGGATATACTACATATATGCATTATACGGAAAAAAAATTCGGAAAAGAAAAAGCAAAATGTACTATTGATATGTGTAATAAACAATGTTTTTTCATTGTGAACCGCAAACACTTACCGTTGTAGTCCGTAAATTTTGGAGTTTTTAAATTTTCTCATGATCCCTCCTCTATATATTATATTTATATATATTTTCTAATTACAAAAGGGTAATAAAACACATCCATTTTAATATTATTTAGTTTCAGTTTTCTTCTGTCTAAATTATATTGTAACGTTTATTTATTCTATATTTTCAAGTTATCAAATTAACTACGCATGTTTTTAAATTCAACCTAACACCGACACACGTAGATATTGTTTTTAATTAACTACTCATGTTTTTAAATTCAACCTAACACCGGACACACGTAGATATTGTTTTTAATTATAGCACGACTTTATTTTTTAGGTTTTCTCTTCCAGCAGCTGTAGAGCACATCATTATCGTAACGAACCAAATCAGTACTGAACAATTTCCGGTCACATCCCTAATTCCCACCCCAACGCATGGGTTAAATTAATAAATCACTAGTTGCATACTTGCATTAGCGAAAATAATAAAGGCAAAATTGTCAAAATCAAAACTATTGTGGTCTAAACTGAAAATTCAGAACTGTTACCAAAACTGGTCCTAAAACCCTAGAAAAACAAGATCTTGCTCTAACTTGCAAAGGTAGAAGACTTCAAGATAATAAAACAATTCAATTCTTGTCATTGGGTCTTCAAAAGTTTCAATTTTTAACCATTGTTGCAGGTTATTATAAGATTCTTAATCGATAATGGCTGCCAACAACAATATGCCTAACGCATTAGACAAAGAACAGGTAATTTCTTATGTTCATGTTGAAATTGAACTGCAAATGGCTTAAGTTTGTAAATATATTGGATCTTGATGAAAGCTATCTGCTTTTCTGGTTTTTGTTATAGACTGATGGTGTTTTTAAAGTTTGATGTAAAATAAGTGAATCTTTTTTTTTTTTTTTGTTCTGTGGAAAATTAAGGGTTTGCTTTAATTTGTGTTTATTTGGTTTTTAGATCTTTGGAATGGCTGAGAAGGAGATGGAATACAGGGTTGAATTGTTTAATAAGTAAGGTTCTTGATCTTTGTTTAGTTTTGGAGGATTTGTTATGTGTTTGAGTTTAGTATGGTATAGATAAGGATGTGTTAGGACTTTTTTGTTTGAATTGTTATGTTATGTACCATTTTTATGTTTCATATGATGTTAGTGATTCCCATATCTTTTAATTAAGAAAATATTGTGCGTGAGCCGCGTGACTGTTATATTTGAAAACTTAGGTTTTAAGAGCTTAACGTAAAGAAGAGATTTTTATTTCCTTAGAAATGTTCAAGTTGGAACGCGTCTGCCTTTAATATTGTTGTGTCGCGTGCATAAATTACAAGGTTTGCTATCCAAGATAGTCCGAAGTGGTACGATTTTTGTTGATTTTTGGAGGATTTGTGACGTGTTTAAATTTAATATGTTTATAGATTATGATCTGTTGGAGAATTATTTGAATTGCTATATACCAATTTTATGTTTCATGTGATGATCTATTGATCGGAAGATGATGATGATGTTAATGAGTAGTTAGTGATTCGCATATCTTAAAATTAAGAAAATATTGGGCGTGAGCCGCGTGACTGTTATATTTGGAAAGTTAGGCATTAAGAGCTTAACTTAAAGAAAAGCTTTTTATTTTTTAGAAATGTTCAAGTTGGAACGCGATTGCCTTAAATATTGCTGTGTCACGTGCATAAATTACAAAGCTTGCTATCCAAGATAGTCTGAAGTGGTACGATTTTCGTTGATTTTTGGAGGATTTGTGATGTGTTTAAATTTAATATATTTATAGATGATGATATGTTGAGATTTGATTATTTGAATTTTTATGTACCATTTTTTATGTTTCATATCATGTTCTATCATTCAAATATGATGATTTCAATGATTGATGCAAGATCACTCTATAACGTCTTTCTTTCATTTGCTAGTGACTCGCATATCTTAAAGTTAAGAAAATAATGGGGGTAATAGTTATGTCTGAAAACTTAGGCATTGCAAGGTTAACATACAGACGACGTTTTTTCTTAGAAACTTTTAAGTTGGAACACGCTTACCTTAATTGTTTGTTGTGTCACGTGAGCCGTGAGTAGCTTACAAAGTTCATCATTCAAGATAATATGATGAGGTAGACTTTACTTGAAAACTTAGGCATTAAGAGCTTAACTTAAAATAAGAGTTTTCTTATTTCTTAGAAATGTTCAACTTAGAATGCGCTTAACTTAAAAGTCGTGTCGCGTGCGTAAGTTACAAAGTTTGCTATCCAAGATAATCGGAAGAGGCAGGCTTTACGTTGATTTTTGGAGTATTTGTGATGTGTTTAAATTTAATATGCATATAGAAAAAGATCTGTTGGGAGTTGATTATTTGAATTGTTATCTACCATTTTTATGTTACATGTGATGATCTGTTTCTCGGAAGATGATGATGTTAATGATTTATGCACGTTCACTCTATAACGTCTTTCTTCCATTAGTTAGTGATTCTCGTATCTTTAAATTAAGAAAATATTGGGCGTAGTAGTTATATTTGAAAACTTGGGCGTCACGAGGTTAACATGAAGAGATTTTTTCTGGATAAACTTTTAAGTTGGAACAAGCTTGCATTAATAGTTTGTTGAGTCACGACTCACGAGAACTGTGCATAGGTTACAAAGTTTATCATTTGAGATAATCTGAAATCTGTGCATAGGTTATTGTTTTTGACACACGTGTGTACTTTCGATGCAGGCTAACCCAAACATGTTTTGCAAAATGTGTCGAGAAAAGGTATCATTTCCTGATAATGCTGGCTTTCTCGTTGGCTTTTCCAACACGTTTGTTTAATTAGCTTACTTGTTTAGGTACAAAGAATCCGAGTTAAACATGGGTGAAAACAGTTGCATTGATCGTTGTGTTTCAAAATATTGGCAGGTACATTTTCTGATATTTTCATTGCACAAACGTGTGCGTTATTCCATGTCAGATGTAAATTATGATCCAGTGATGGATGCACAACATAATCTCTCAATTATTTTCAGGTAACAAATCTTGTAGGCCAACTGCTTGGTTCTGGCAGACCACCCATGTGATTCTTTCGGCTCGTGATTCAATAATAATGCCTGGCCTGGAAAGTTAGTGACCCCATTTTAGTATACTTTTGCAGATTATGATTGATAAATCATATAGAGTACGTTGTATCGCCTATATGAAACAAATTTTGGGTCTGTCTCGACTATTTCTTGGAATGATTTTTCTGCTAAATTTGTTAAAACAGTTATGCAACAAAGCTTTTGAGAAATAAATAGTTATCATGATGATGCTTCTTACAGATTGTGATTTTTTGATAATATTTGCTTAAAAGGAGTCTTGTTTAAGACAAAACATATTTCAGTTGCAGAAAAACATTAGGCGTCGGCTGTCAACTGCCAGTCATCAGCACTTCAGCAGCCATCGGCTCCCTGGCAAAACTAGCGATTCAATCTAATTATCTCATTGACGTTTTTATATGGTTTCATTGTCATTATGATCTACCAAAGTCGCAAACATTATCATAGCCGCCACGACGTGGTTTCTGCGTTCATCGTATATTAAAACTAAGACTCGGAACTATATCTTCTAGCTAGTGCAAACATCGAAAGGACGCAAAACAAACACTCGGTTCATTACGATAGTTAAGTTGTTTTTGATGGGAACAATGCATATATCAACAACTACAACCACATTTCGTAGGGACAGACATAAAAACATGTTCAGTTTCCTTTCGTTTCCAAATCCAATGAGACTGCGTCTTTAAGCATTTCATGCCCATCTTTGTCCATTCCTAGGCTAAACAAAGCTGCTGCCTGCAGATAAAGTGCAGTTGACCATTCAGGATTTATAACCTGGGCTTGCATCGCATCTCCTAACGCTTCTTGTGCCTTGTTTATCATCAAATAACTCAAACAACGCCTTACATATATGGTCGGTGACACCATGGTCCCACTCTCGATAAACTGCAAAATCCAAGATAAAATGATGATGGAAGAGGTTTTATAACACTTAGCTCAACTTTCAACCCGTTTGACCCGTTATAGATAAAACATAACTTGAATTACACATGGGTTGAGATTATAATACTTACATTTGTGTAACATTCTATAGCAGTAGTGAAATCCTTGGCCCGAAAAGCGTTGTCCCCATGCTTCTTACCGTTTAATGTATCATGTAGCTGACTAGTCCACATTTGGAAGGAAAGCTACAAAAGATGAATAAAGAAACTTGTATTAATATGGTTTTATAAACTATTGTATAATTGTTTGAAGTAATACCTCATCTGTAACCCCTTCATCGCCACTATATCCAATCTTTTCCAGTATCTCATGTATGGCGGTTAAATCCATTCTTGAGCAAGCATCTCCAAGCGGTGACAGGTTTAATATTTGTGTTGTAGCTGTTGCTTCTTTACCAATTCCCAGTAGTACAAGGGATGAAACCTGTTAGATTATAACAAAATTAGAACAATTTGTGCTAGTAATATAATGTTCACGGGTGTAAACAAGCTGAGCCGCTCGTGAGCTATGTGAAATTGACTAGCTAAATGCTCGAATTGAGCCGAGCTTAATTGAGCTCAATCCTAAATTGGAATTCATTAAACAAAAAAGGTGTTTGACTAGACTGATGATCCTAAATATATTACTTATTTAAATGTCATAGTTTTTATTTAATATAGTCAAAAACTTATATATAAGTATTAAGTAAAATTTTAAATGATCAATAAATAACAAACCGAGCTTTGGCTCGGCTTGATTAAGTGCACTTACATCTGTTTGTTTCTGCAGAGGAGTAAGGGAAGCCACAACCGATTTGGCATTGGGTCTCTCTCGAGGTTCATATTGCAAACATCGTGATGCAATTCTTACTAATTCGGTTCCATCATCATTAGAGAAATGGCCCTCTAAACATGAATCTGTTAGCATCTGGAAATTCTTCCCTTTTATTAAATCAAGGGCCTGCAAACATAATATAGTGTTAAAAAGATTCATGCCTTATTTTGTATGCAGCTTTAGGGGGTGTTTGGATATGCATTGTGGAAACAGACAATGATGTTAAAAAATTAAAATACTGGTTCTAATATGCAACTTAGCACCCGGAAAAACTTACGTGGCTCGGGGGAATATGTTTTCCGCTCAGAAGATCGAGTAATATAGTACCGAAGCTGTAAATTACACTTTCTGCTATCACTCTACCTGCCAAGCAAGAAAATTAACATACGTTAACTTTACCTACAAAATGTCATTAAATTTATTTATTCTTTTTATGATCATTTGGTATACCTGTTCTCATATATTCTGGAGGAGTGAAAGCTAAGTTCGTGCTATAGCTTTTTCCATCTCGGCTATTCTTCATTAGGCCAAAACACGAGAGCCTTGGATTGCATTCCTACCAGATACAATAACAATAACGCAAGATGCATAAAAAAAGAGCACAAAGAAAGTGTGCATTCGACCACCTGACCCGTTCAACCCTAACCCAGCTTGACCCATTTCCAACCCTGCCCGACCCGTCAATCTTGCCACATATAGTGCATAGTTACCTGATCAAACAAGACTCTGTACGCATTAAGGTCGTGGTACAGAGCCCGCCCTTTGCTGCTGCAGTAATCTAATGCTTGCGCCAAATACAGAGCAACCCGTAACCGCATTGCCCATTTTAACGGCTGGCTTTCCCCTAAATTAAGTTCCACATTAAAAATTACAAATTTATTACAAATCATAAATCTTTTCAATAAAAACTAATAAAAACTCACAATGAAACAGATGTTTGGATAAAGTTTCATGAGGCATAAACTCTGCCACAAGCAATCTTTCATTTCCTTCATAGCAACATCCCAACAAATTTGCTAATCTTGGGCTCCTAAGTTGTCCAACAGCTTTTGCTTCATCCTATATTTACCCAATCAACCCATAATTAGTCATATTTGTTAGTTAACCACTCCCTATAATATTAACCATAAATATGCACAAATCAACAATAACAAACAAAAAATGGCCATCAAGATGCTTTTTACTAGATCTGAACTTGTACCTCTACCCACCACTGATCAATTTTCAATTTATTGTATTCTATCTTTTTATAGTAACTAAACCATCATTGGTGCAAAAATTGTAAAACATGTCCTTGAGATTTCATACAAACCAATTTAAGAAAAAGTGTACACTTTTCAAAGGTTGATGTTATAGGTACACCATCCACAATCTAGACACCAGACTCCTGTCACATCAAACAGTCCGTATTACTTACGGCCGTATTTGTGGGAGAAAAAACGGTAAAGTCCTTATAGGTCATATCATGTCTCATAGGTCATCAGTCTTTTCTTTTCGGTCAGGTGAAAAAGTGATACAGGCCGTATCAGTAGGCAAAAGTAGTGATATGGCCGTATTGGTCATATCAGTCTCATAAGTCACTTTTGTCTAATGACAAAAGTGATACGGACTGCATCAGTGGACGAAAAAAGTGATACCGGCCGTATTGGTGGGAAAAAAAAGTTATACAAGCCGTAACACTTAGATTTGCCTTCCCATGTATGTACCAAATTATGTACCGATATCATGTCAGTGGTGTACTGATATCAACCGTCTTTTCAAACAACCCTATTGACCAAGAATCAACGTTTCACACAAACCGAAGCGAGTTTTGTCTTTTCTTTCCACAACTAAAACACAATTTTCAACAAAAGACAAATGGAAATTCAGTAAAAAAAAACCTAAAAATACCAAAAACTGGCGAGTATCAGGCCAAGCTGATCTATTAAACCGTTTAACAGCAATCAACCGATCATCATCTTCAAGCATTCCTTTATACACAACATTTGGCGCCTTTTCTCCATGCTCAGACACAATATTCTCCACAGAAAATCCATTAGTTGCACCTCTAAGTTGTTCCAACTTATACTCTTTAAATACTGGCAGCTTAAGCTTCTCACTTTCTCCACCACCTTTCTCTAAAAAAAAAAAAAAAACCATTAACATGTGATCAAACATATAAACAAGATTTGAAATTTATATAAACCCATGTAAATCTTTGCTGCATACCCAGATCAGAGAGATGAGTATCATTGGATTTGGTTGACCATCCACAAAAAGAAAAGTAAAAACAACGAGTTGCCATTGAAGAGTGGAGTTTGTTGTTTTGTGATGGAGAGGTTTTATAAAGTATTGAAGAAGAGAGTATGAATATGTATGTGTTAAAGAGGATATTAAGGAGAGTTGTTTAGATTGGTTTCTGATTTCTCTCTCTCATAGTTGTTTGTTCTTCTGCTCTGTTCTGTCACATAGTCATCATCATTCTCCTCGTATATATGTCATGTGTCTTGCTTTTTCAACCTGCAAATTCATCATTTGGTAGCTATTTTTTTATTTAAAAGAATTATTATTTTTGTTTGTTTGATTTTTTTCTTCTTTGAATTTTTCAAATGAAGAGTTGTTTCTTTTTGGTAACTATCATTCCTTAAAACAAGGATTTTTCTTTTTCTTTTCTTTTTTTTTTATGTCAAGATATATTTGCAAGTTATTTGGTTTAGTATTATTTATTAGGGTTTTTATTGTTTTTTTTTTTTGAAAAGTTAAACTTCATTAAACAAACGCCACAAGGGACCTCAAAGCAAGGACCCAAGGGCAAAACGCAAACAGATTACAAAGCGTTCAAAGGAGCATTACACCAAGCAATCCAATCTAAATCTTTAAATCTCGACCTATTTCGGATCCAAAAAAACGAAGTCAATTTAACGTGCTCCATAACCTCAATCGATCTCCGACTTTTGTTATTGAAAATGCGATTGTTCCTTTCATTCCAAATGGCCCATAAAGTAGTGATGATGATCCCTCTTAATAAGAACTTGCTGACTTTCGAAAGACCTTGATAGTCTGCAATGTTAAGAAGATCCGAAACTTCAAAGGCAAAGACAGGAGGTATACGGCACCACAATTCAATCCTGGACCATATTTCTGTTGCAAAAATGCATCCCGTAAACAGGTGAGTAGAAGATTCAGCCATCGAGTTGCAGAAGACGCACATGTCAGAAGGCAAAGGAACGCCACGTTTAATAAGTTCGGTCTTTGTAGGCAGCCGGTTCAAAGAAGCTCTCCACGCCATGATTTTGCATTTAAACGGAACCCATCCCTTCCAGTTCCAATGCTGATTAGCCTGAGTATTAGACCCCGAAAGCAAAAGCTTTTTAGCCTCCTTAACCGAGAACACCCCTTCTTTATCCGCTGACCAAATCCATCTATCCGCACCGCCTTTCCACTCGAAATCATGGATAGCCGAGAGCAGCTGAAACAGCTCTGAGACTTGATCAGCAGAGTAAGGCGCTGATCTCCAGTCCCACAATAGACTCTTTTCTCCATTCGTCACCTGCAGTCTCTCAGCAATTGTAACCCATTTCCGCCTTTCAATCCTGAATAAGTTGGGGTATTTGTAGCGTAAAGGTTCATTATGAAGCCAGGGATCAGCCCAGAATCTAATGGATACACCAATGCCCACAACAGCTACAAAATAGTTATTGAGAGATTTGCCAGTATGAATAATCCTTTCACCAACTTTTGAAATGTGTTTCCAGCATCCAGCCGAGTATGATGAACATGGAAGCGATGACCAGGCCCTACTGGAACCATGGCACCCGATCACGACTTTCTTCCATAAACTTTGATCTTCTGTTTTAAAGCGCCAATTCCATTTGAGCAGCAACGCTTCATTCACGATTTGTAATTTGGATATACCCAAACCTCCCTTATTTTTAGGCAAAGTTAGAGTATCCCAAGCTACCCAATTAATCCTCTTCCCATCACTCGCGCTGGACCATAAGAATCGCCTCATTAACGCCTCTATTTTCTCGATAACCGCCACAGGAGCCTTATATAGAGAAAAGTAATATATCGGTAAATTTTCAAGAACCGATTTTATCAAAACAACCCGACCGGCAATAGAAAGATGCTTCGCTTTCCAAGAACTCAATCGATTCTTAACAGTTTCCACAACCGGAGTCCAGTTGTTAATTCTAGACATCTTGGCTCCGACCATAATGCCCAAATAGGTGAAAGGAAAAACACCTCTTTTGCATCCAAGAATCTCCATCACACTGTCTACTTCGCTATCATCAATACCCACACCAAAAAGGTTTGATTTGTGAAGATTAATTCGCATACCTGAGCACAAGTAAAAAACTCTCAGGATACGGGCCAAACATTGGATATTATCAACCGACCAATCTCCCATAATGAGGGCGTCATCGGCGAAAAACAAATGACTAAGCTTTAACTCATCCTCCCCCAAGCTAATACCTTTGAACACCCCTATACCTTTAGCTTTTTCCAACATCCACGAAAGGCACTCCATGACGATCAAGAACAAAAAAGGAGATATCGGGTCGCCTTGACGAAGACCCTTCTCATTAGTAAACTGGAAAGTCGGCGACCCATTTACAAGAACCGAAGCCCGACTTGATACTAGAATACCTTTAACCCAAAGGCACCATAATGGCGGGAAACCCATTTGATTGAGCACAGAAATTAAAAAATCCCAATTTACGTTATCATATGCTTTTTCGAAATCGATCTTCAAGAAGAACGCCTTTTTCTTTCTCTTATTCAACCAATCCAAAATCTCATTAAGCATGAGCGGGCCATCAAGAATAAAACGATTAGACAAAAAAGCCGACTGAGAGTCCGAAATAATCTTACCCAACACCTTCTTAAGACGATTTGCAAGGATTTTGGAAATAACCTTGTTAATCATCCCAATGAGAGTAATGGGTCTATATTCTTTGAGACTCAAAGGTGATTTAACCTTGGGAATCAAAGTAATGAAAGCCGCCCCGCAATCTGAGCTAATGGAACCCGTACCATGAAATTCCTGTAAGATATTGTAAAAATCATCTTCTAGAAGATCCCAAAACCTTTTAACAAAACGGAAATTAAAACCGTCAGGACCGGGAGCCTTGTTAGAACCACATTCGAAAACCGCATCTTTGATTTCTTTTTTGGAAAACAAAGCAATCAACGAGGCGCTGTCTTCAGCATTCAATCTATTCAAACCGTTACAGCAAATGTTCGGCCGATCATGTACCTTCTCTTTAAAGTGATTTCTAAAAAACCGAAGGACTTCCCGTTTGACGAGCGTCGGTTTAGAGATCCACTCGCCGTTGACTTCAATGCCCGGGATCGCGTTTCTAGCATGTCTACCTTTGACCAAATTGTGAAAAAAGCTCGAGTTCTCATCACCAAGGGAAGCCCATTTACACCGGGATCTTTGTCTGATATCGCTAGCTCTCAAAGACTCGATCTCTTGAAGACACTTTGTACATTCTGACCACACCCAAAGCTCCTCCTCTTCTAACTCTTTTTGTTCCATCAGAAGTTCAAGATCCTCCTTTTCTTTTTTTAAATTCGACTCTTCTTCTAATTCAGCAAGTCTACTATCTTTGATCCAAACTTTAAGTCTAGCTTTAAGGGTCTTAAGTTTGTTATACAATTTCAAGTCAGCCTTGTCCGCGGAATAGCAATTACCCAATACCGAAGTAATAAGCTCCGCACAACCTGGCCTAGCAAGCCATGAATCAAACCATCGAAATGGTTTAGATCCAAAATAGGAATCGACCAAGGAAAGAAGCAACGGGGCATGATCCGACTTATCTCTGTTAAGAGCTCTCACCGAAGCGTTAGACCATTTATTGAAAACATTCTCACAAACGAATATCCGATCAATTCTGCTCATTTTGCAAGCGCCGTTCCGAACAACCAAATATGTATACTTCAAACCTTTTAAATTATATTCCCGAAGACCCGTTTCATCCACAAAGTCATTAAAATCTTTGGCGCAAACTTGGTCGAAAACTGAGTTTTTTCTTTCCTCTTCGTACCTAACGGCATTGAAATCACCAAAAACGATCCACCAACCTTGACCCACCACCATCTCCCTCGCAATCTTATCCCATAAAACCCTTTTATCAGAGTTTGTTTGGGGAGCATAAACATTAAGCACGTTCAATCGATTGTTTCCATCAGCCAACAAACCCGAAACCAATAAGTAATTCTTATCTTTTACCACTTTGTCTTTGGTGAAAAATTTAGGATCCCACATACTGAGAATACCTCCAGAATTACCTTCGGCTGTAACATTTTCAAAATCATACCCTTGGCCACCCCAGTATCTATCTAACAAACTAACCGGAATAGACGACGACATAGTTTCTTGAAGGCCTATAAACGACACTTCGTGTTTATTCTTTAATTTGTTAACCCAACTCGGTTTACCCCGAGACCCAACCCCACGGATATTAATCGACAAGAAATTCATAACTTACCTACTTGTAATCCCTCTTGAACGATCGACTCATGAATCAAAGTTTCGTGATTGAGAAGATTAACTCCCAACTTCTCCCCCATAATCTTGGTAGCTTCAATTTCGGCTTCTAACACAACTTTAGACACCTCTGTTGTGGGGTTAACCTCTTCCAGTTCAGTAACCTCCCTCTGATCCTCGAGTTCCATCTGCGAAGGTGGGTGGCTGTTGAGATCAATATGGCCTTCATTGGTCTCATCGACATCATCAGAGGTGGAGTTAATTGGGTTGTCTTCTGGCAGGCCCAAGAGTGGGTTAAGTCCAAATGGGTCATCATTCTTTTTGGACTTCTTAGAAATCTTCAAACTTTCATTGCTGCTCAGGTATTGGATACTGGACCGGCCCACATCACTTTTCTTACCTTTCTTTCTTTTAACAATTTTAGAAGTTGAGGGACTATTATGGGCATTACCAAAAGTTCTATCAAAATCAAACACCTCCCCTGAAACAAAATCGCCTTCAACATTCCTAAAAATATGCTCATCTTCATTAATAGACTTTGACTTGACATACTGGGAATTCAAATTTTCCTCCATAATTGGCAATGATTGATCCCCATTAATATCATTAATCACAGAATCAACCGTTTCCTTTTGTACATTCTCATCGGTGGCGTCAACTTCCGACGTGTTTTCCGACTCGTCTTCAGATTCCGAGCTCGAGTCATCATCCGAATCATCATCCGAATCTTCCTCCATATCATTAGACTGTGTATTAACTTCTTTCTCCTTACTTCCAACAGGTACGAAATCTGGGACCCAGTCTCCAAGTTCTTCTGTCACCATAACCCTGAACTTCCGATTTTTCCACGTCAAAGATACCTCTTCCGCAATCTTTTTGCCTTCCCCGACTAACACACCCACATAATCGTACGATAAATCTGCTTCCTTTTCCGTCCTGTTGGCTTTGTGAACCAACTTCCCATATAAGCCGCCTACCGAGTCAATCACTTCATTGGAGAGTAAGTGTAGGGGTATTCCTTGAATCTTTAGCCATGCCAATCTTTCGAAACTCAGTACCTGACCTTTCCACACAATAACGTCGGAAAAATAGTTCTTCATCAACACCGCTGCCTCACGAAACGATAAAGCCGTTTCCTCATCAACAAAAGTTAGCAAAAGATCCAGACCACCCATGTACTGGACGAGCACCGAGTCGATGTTGAATGGATCAATGATAACGTAAATATTCTTCAAAGCCTCCACATTCACCATTCTAGCCACTAACGCTTTCCCATGCATCGAGGAAAAAGCGTTAACGTGACTACCAATATTAACAACTTTCCCACAAAGAAGATCACTGAAAGTTCTTCCTCCTGTAACCTGTGATCCAATATTACCACCCTTAGGAATCGGCCCACTTCTATCAGACGAGTTCTTGTTACCAGTAGGGATGGATGCCTCGTTAGCAGTATTAATCTCCCCGTCTTCTAACACAAACCGAGCGATATTAAACCACAGTTTACTATCTCCTATTCGAATACCCCTAAGATTCTTTAGTGTCTCCTCTTTGTCTTTGATATCAAGCATAGAAATAAAACCAAATCGGTTACCTCCCCTGTCTCTTTTCCTAGCGATGTAGAGATCAAAAATCTGTCCATACAATCGTACATGACTTGCCAGCTCCGCCCCGCTACATCCTTCTGGAAGATTGGTTACGAAAAACTTTGTGATTCGACGTTGAATGTTCTCCGGGATTGGAACCCTCCGGCGGCGTTCCATAGGGTTGGAGAGAGTTTTATGATGCATACATAATGAGACTTTTTTTTTAGGGTTTTTTATTGTATTTTTGAAGAAATAGTTGTTATGTTTAATTAATTATTTTAATGACTTTGTTTTATAATTATTTTACGGCAATTCGGGGAGAAGGTTCAATAGAAAACTATTTTTAAGGAGAACTTGAAAACTCTATATTACACATATGTAATATACATAATATATGCAATATACTCACACGTGCAATATATATTACATATGTGCAACATATGATACATTGCATATGTGTAATATATATTGCACACATATTGCATATGATATATTACACATGTGCAATATATACTACACATGCAATATATGATATATTGCACATATGTAATATAAACTTCTCGGGTTCTCTCAATAAAATGAGTTTTTTATTTAACCATCCCCGTTTACATACTTTCTAACTTTATTCCTATCTAAATTCACATTGAAGAAGTACGAGACTCACACACTCACCATTTGAAAACACAACATTTTATCTAATTCTTGAGTACCGTTAGACCAAACGCCCTTGTATAGTATAAGGCTACGTGTTGTGGGCATGGTTGAGGTCATGGAGACATGCCACGTCACTTTGCCTAGGGTGCTAAAACCATCACGAGGGCTAGGAAGGGGCTTTAGCCCAAGAGCGTAGGACATATTTTTGTGTTTATTAAAATTTCCAATCAATCATACCTAGCCGATTCAAACATAATACATAATACCCCCTTTAGAGCCCCTTCTACCAAGCCTATATAACGTCATGTAACAACATTTTGTATCTTAAAAGCCCCTTCTAGTTAGATTCTCCGATGTTTTGTTTTGGGCTTTCAGACAACATCGTTTTGGTTTATTACAGTACTAGTACAACAGAGGCACTCGGCAAGGCAATTGAAAAAAACCACTAGTGGTGTTATTTGATTTGTATTGACACTCGGTATAAATTACAATACCAAAAAAATACGTTATTGCAAATACAACTCTATGTTCAACGAAGTTATACTGTCCCATTGAAAAAAACCATAAAACAAATATGATACTAGTATTGGTGTTGTCTGATCGGTGTTTATTCTGTTTGTAACGATAAAAACTAACTATATTTGACCCATTTGAATATAAATTTTAATCGAATAGATAACATATTCTGAATTTTATAAAACATTATATTTTGTTGATAAAAATGAAAAGGGTAATGGACCTCATTTTATAAAAAAACAAAAAACAAAAAACAAACCATTGTTTTACAGCGGTATCTATTTTCAGATAATAGTGGTAATATTAAGAAAAGAACGATATTGACAAAAGTAAATATTAAAAAACTATATGTTATTAAAATAATTAAAATTACTTAGTTTTGTCTAAGGACGTAGACTTGTTTACAATTTATGGGGACTCTACAGGTGATTGTATTTCGTGTTTTGCGTATATATATTGTTGTTTGATGTTGAAGGTGTTTTTAGTTTAGTACTTCCTCCTCACTTCATTGATTATTGGTCTCCTTTTTATTTTATTATTTATTTTATTTTTTTAGCTAAATTTGTTGGTCTCTCTGAAATCAGTCTCTCTATTTCCAGGGATAGAGATAAGGTTTGCCTACATCTCACCCTCCCCAGACCTTACTGTAGCTTGCTATTTGTGGGATTGACTGGGTATGGTTGTTGTTGGTTGTTGTATACATGGAAGTTTATAAATAATATGTACAATAATAATAATAATATAGATATATGTACTATAAGAGTGTCCGAACAATACGGTGAGAAAGACACACACTGTCAGAGTGTGTATACTTTTTATTTCGGTTATTATCCTTAAGACTTTAACCAAAGCCAAAACCAAAGTCATCAGTTAGTCTTTTTTATTAACCAGTTCCATTTGGTTAATCAATTCAGTTTAGGCGGATAGATTGGTGGTTTATGGTTTCGTTCGTTTAATTTTGGTCAATAGCCAAAACCAGTCTTGGGCTAAAACTTTGGATAAAAAATACATGAAATTGAGATATAAATAAATCAAAATGAATGTATAAAGATAAGAAATGAAGTTATAAAATATGCACTATATTACCATATGTTTAAAATCTAGAAATATATAAAAATATTAATGGCTCGATTGATTTTGGTTAAATGAGGGTAAAAAATGATAACCGATTTTTGGTTAATCGGTTATCAGTTAATTCGGTTTTTATTCAATTTCGTCTGTTTTTTATTCAGGTTCAGTTAACAATTCAATAATTGCTCAGTCCAAACACTATCAATCACATAACATATCAATTTCATGTAGTTTTGAGCAAAATAAGTAGCTCAACTTTAATTTTGGGTATTAACAAAAATTAAGCTTACGAAACAGATAATCGACAATCTAACCTAATAGTTTGAATCGGAACGAACATTATACACTCTTTACATTGTTTGTGTTCCTCACCATATTCTGCATGCTTCTAGTATAATTTAATGAGACAAAAATAAAACAATACATCTTAATTCGTATTGACTATTGAGGGTAACTTTTCAACTCGTTTGTTATTTGTTAAAGTCAGAAATACGATTTTATTAGAGGTAAAGACTAAAGATAAATATAGAGGTCGTGTTTATTTAGTCAACTTATTAAATCCATTTTCCTTTTTTGTCTTCTAGAAAATCAAAATATAGAATTACGAGGTCAAATAAAATGTATTGAAACACATGCGTAAAAGTTGATTTTCGTTTCGTGAAGTCATGTTTTATATTATTAAAATTTTAATTTTACAACTACATTTTTCTGAAAAGTCTTTTTTATATCATGTAAATTGTTTCACAAGTTACATGACATAATAATAACATTTGAGTTATACAAATTTGTATCCCAATATATAAAAGTGGAAGTAACAAGTCAGCAAAGTCTTATAACGTTATAGCATCCAATCTAATGTCATTAGTATTAGTAGTTTTGTCTCTTGTTTTTATAAGTAAATTAAAAAAAGGCTCAGCACATGCAATATTTAGCTAAATCCAGTTTTTTTACACTAAGTTTTAGTTAATATAACAAATTCTATTTACAGAGTACATAATTAAGAGTAAATAAAATATTATCATATTTCAAATATAATTTAAATTTAAAGTATAGTTGTTTCATTTTGGCCACTAAGGTTTTTGGTTTGAAAATGTGCAATCTTTATCTATCTTATCATCTTGCCCCCACGCAAAAGAGGACATGCCGCCGCCTTCTTCCTCCCGCGGGACACATCAAAAGGCCTGCTTGCCACCATCATCCGCCATCATGGTGGACACAGCGATGTATATCCCCATGCGTAGCACGAGTGCAATATATCTACTAGTTGATATAATACAATGAAAGTATAAAATGCATTAAAAAATTTTTTTTTTTTTTTTTTGGTATCTTATAAGCATGAACTAATTAGTTTAATAAAATTAATTGAAAATACACTTATTAAAAGAAACTAGCATAATTATTTTAGTTTGTGTTTTTAAGTTAACAAATTGCTTGATCAGATTATAATGTTACATTTCGATTTTATTTGTTTAATCAAAGAGTATTGTGAACCTCACCATCTGAACCGACAAATCTCTAAAGAATAAGTGAAGTGTTGGCTTCACTTGTGGTGGAGAAGATGCATATAATATATTATTATTAATGTGAAAATAATTATTATTGGATAAAGAATAAGTGAAGTGTTGTCTCTAAAAAATGTTTTAGTTGAGTGAATCAGTGAAGTGGCGTGACGTGATAGTGCAGGATTTGTGTAAATCAGTGAAGTTGGAAAAAAAAAGCCCCCCCCCCCCCCAGAAATAGGGTGTCTCTATGATGTGACGGGAAATACATACACTTCTAAATGTATACATGGTTTAATTCAGTTTGGTTATTAACTTCAACCGAAACCAAAGTCATCGGTTAATCGATCTTATTAATCAATTAATTGGTTCGGTTTCTTTTGTTCAATTGTTGCTTTTGAATTCGATTCATTTAATTTTTGTTAATAACCAAAACTAAAATTTGACCAAGTTTTTTTTAGAAGTACATAAATAAGGATATAAATACATAAAATGAAGGTATAAAAGTTAAGAATATACAAATGGTTCGGTTTCGGTTTAGTTAGTTTCGGTTAACTAAGGGTACAAAAAAATACCGAACAACAACAACAACCGAACCCAGGAAATCCCATGAATAGCGACACTATTAGTAGGGTCTGGGGAGGGTGGGATGTAGGCACACCTTACCCCCATCGATACAAAAAAAATACCGCTAACCGATTTTAAGTTAATTTAATTTTTTGGCTAATTTAGTTATCAACTGATTTCAGTTTGGTTTCGTCTATTTTTGTTTGGTTTTGGTTAACAGATGAGTTATTGTGTAGGCATAGATATTGTTAATCACTTAACACCCATTTTGTTTAAACTAAAAATAATAGCAATACTCTACTCAGATTAAAACGAATAAAATACTCATTTTTATAATGTAATTCATTATCATTTTAGGGTTGTAGTTTATGCAATAAAGGAAAAAAAGTTCTTAACTTTTAAGTATATTACAGTGCGCTTCTAAAATGCATTATATATACTAGCAGGGTGGTTGTGCGATGCGGTGGGAAACACAGACACTTCAATGGGTGTGCATAGGTTAGTTTTCTTTGATTATTAGTCTTAGCCGAAATCAAGTCATTGTTTAATCGATCTTATTAATCAATCGATTAATTGGTTGAGTTTATTTTGTAACATTGTCGATTTTGGTTGGTTCAGTTACTTTTGTTCATAACCAAAACAAAACTTTGGCTAAAATTTTTGCTTAGACTGCCTGAAATGGAGGTCTAAAAACTAAGAATATACGAATATGTGAATTGTTCGGTTTCGTTTTGTTTAATCCCAGTTAACTAAGGGTACAAAAAAGCGAAATTTTTTAAGTTAAATCAATCTTTTTTTTGTTAATTAAGTTTTCAATTGGTTTGATTTTGTTTTTTTTTTCACCCGGTTTCAGTTATTGCTTACCTCTTGATATTGTTAATCTTGCAACACGTCAATTTTTTAACTAACAAATAATAACAATGTTATACTCAAATTAAAGAGAATAAAATTCTCGCTTTTATGGTTTAAATTAATTACAAAGTATTAACCTATGAAAAAAATTGTCGTTTAAAAATCATAGGTAATTAGCGTAAATTGATGAGTTATGAACTTTATGTTTCAAAATCTTGCATGGTTTGTTCTTTACCCCTAACTCAGTTAGATTTTAACACTAACACAAGGGTAAATTTGTCTTTTTAGTATTCTAGGGACTATGTATGTAACTAAGTTAAAGTTTTAGACAAAAAAGAAAATAAGCTTTTCTCTCTCCCACTTACCACCACCACCCCACCTATCATAGTGTTTCTCTCTCTATAAATCAACCACCATCTACTACAACCAACCACCACCACCTGTTACAACCTATCGCCGCCACCACCACTATTTCTTTTTTTCAATAATCAAACAACTTTTAAAAGCATTGTTGTTAACCTTCCTCTGACGTAGAGATAACATTTAAGAATATAGGTGATGATTTACTTTATTTCTGAACATAATCCACTAAATAATAAGAAAAAAAAACATTTAACTTGTAGCAAATATATACATACAAAAAATCAAAATCCAAATCATTTCCTCCAAAACAACTTTACTATGTTTCTACAACACCTTTCATCCGGGTCTCCACCAAACCCGACCCGATTATGAATGTCTCTATCAATAATAATTATTAGTTTTTTAAATGTGAATATGAAGGAATAACAATAACATGGTTGCTACCAATCAATAATCATTATTACTAAAGGAATAATAATAAGAAGGGTTCAGAATGTTCATTTTCTGTTGACGGTTTCAAAGCTTCAAGTTTCTGTAACGCTAGACTTTTGGCTCTGGTTCCGACACCAGGTGAGGATTATTCATAAACATCGAGCACAGATCGATCTGTTTGGGGTTTGGATTTGGTGGCCGGAGTTTCTGTAGGCGCCCGAAGTTTCTTGAGGTGGATGGGGTTCTTTAATATGAGAGAGAGGTGCAGGTAGAGTGGTTCAAAACTTGAACTTAGTTACATACATAGTTCCTGGAATACTAAAAAGATGAATTCACCCTTGTATTGGTGTTAAAATCTATCTGAGTTAGGGCTAAAGGACAAACCATGCAAGATTTTGAAACATAAAGTACATAACTAATCAATTTTAAACATAAAGGATATGCTTTGTAATTTGGTATAAACGTAAAGGACAAAACTTGTAAATCGGCCTAAAATTTAATTGAGAAGATAATATTAAAGTGTAAAGGTATTTAAAAGAGTGATTTACCTTCATTTTAGGGTTGCACTTTATGCATTAAAGGAAAAAAGAGATTTCAACTTTTAGATATCTTAAAATGCCATTGTGAAATGCATTATATATAGTATAGAATATAGATACTGACAGGGTGCTCGCGCGATACAGTGAGAAACACAAAGACTTCTAATTGTGTGCATGGTTTGGTTCAGTTCGGATATTAGTCTCAACCTAAATCTAAGTCATCTGTTAATCAATCCTTTTAAGTAATCAGTTAATTGGTTTGGTTTAGTTTAGTTTATTTTGTAAGATTATATATTTTTTTCGATTCAATTAACTTTTATTAATAACCAAGACCAAATTTTGGTTAAATTTTTTGCTTAAAGTACATGACAGTGATGTGTAAAAGCTAAGAATATATGAATACATGAATTGGTCAGTTTTGATTTGATTAATTTTTGTTAACTAAGGGAAAACCAATAACCAATTGACTTGGTTTGGTTTTGTCTGTTTTTAGCTATTACTCTCCCATATATTTTGTTAACCATGTAGTGCATCATTTTTTAAAACTAAAAAATAATGGCAATTCTATACTTAAACTAAAGAGAACAAAATGTTTGTTTTTTATGATGTAGTTTTTCTTTTTGAAAAGTAATTACCTATAAAAAGTTATGGTCGTTTGTTTAAAAATTGTGGGGTAGTTGGTTTAAAATAAGGAGAAAAAGTGTACCTATCATTTAAATAAGCAAAGATTTAGTAAAGTTGAGGGAAATTAAAGCGTAATTAAGAAAATGTTATTAAAGTGTAAAAGTGTTTAAAGACTAATTTAACCTCATTTTAAGATTGTAGCATGTTGTATAGAATATAGATAATTGGACATTCACTCATCGTCACTAGAGTTTTGGGTAGAGTCCTTCGGGTAGTATTAATCTATTTTGTTCTTCAGTGATCCTTATGTGTTTAGCAAGATTTGTCTCTAAATTTGTATTTGATCATTGGCACAACTAGCGACCGCGATCATGGTATGCCCATGTATCGCATTTATCCTTATACATAGGCACAAGATTTAATTATCTGATTAAAGTATCCAAAATGCTCATTTAGGAGAATCTTGCACATGTCATGTTGTCATGACTAGCTCTTAGACTATCGACTGGGTTCCCTTGATGGGGGTTGGACTCACCCTCTGAATCCAATTCAAGAGTACTGATCAAAAGGGTGTTAATCTAGACACAAAATTGACTAGACGGTATCAAAGTCGGTTCAATCTTTACGTGGCTCAACCCTTAATAGGGTAAGAAAGTGTCGTATCAATAAATTCAAATTGTCTACTTTTTTATTTAGATTGTTATTCTATTTTGACGCTAAATCATTCGAATGAGAATGTATCTCAAGCACACCATAGTAAAACCTCTATAAATTAATAATGTTATGACCGAGATATTTTATTAATCGCTCTAGAAAAGAATCGATTGTGCTATGTTGCGGATCGTATTGAAATTGGAGATCAATCGGCTCAGTGGATGTGGGATTGGAGGCGTAGTACTTTGAACGCCGAGGAACAGGCAGAGCTTTCTGGTTTGTTGGCAGATTTAAAGGGGGTCCGTTTGCAGCCTGGAAACGACTCGTGGAGCTGGTCTATTGGGTCAGAGGTCGAGTTCTCGGTGAAAGGGATGAAACGTATTATCTTTGATGCTACAAATCAGTTCCCGAAGTCTGATTTCGTGTGGTGTAATTGGGTACCGAAGAAAGTGGGCATTGTGGCGTGGAGAGCGTTTCTTGACAGGCTCCCGACTGCAGAGACGCTGGCTCGTCGTCACATTCAGGTCGATTCACAGATCTGTCGTTTATGTGGCTTGGCGGAGGAATCGGTTGACCACTTATTCACCGGATGCGCGGCTCTAACAGAGGTCTGGCAGGCTATTTTCGATTGGTGTAAAGTCCCGAAAAGCTTTGTCTTTCATGTCAAGGATTTGGTGCTTTTGCATCGCTCGGTCATGGCTAATAACCGGAAAAGGAAGGTGTTCCATGGGGTGACTCTTACTACGTTCTGGAGCATTTGGCGAGCCAGAAATGATTTCATTTTCAATGGTAAGCAAGTGTCGATGCGGAGTATTTTGGATGAAGTTAAAGTCATGTCGTATTTATGGATAACAAATAGAGGTAGATTGTCGGATATGTCGTGGGAGTCTTGGGGTAGATTTGATACGCTTCGGATGTGTTAGTTTCGGATTTCGTGTATGTTGGGATTGTAGTCATAGTGGCGGATTGTTGTATGTTGGGCTTTGCCCCGGATTTTACCCGCTAGCTCCTTGCTAGTTTTTATAAAAGTTGTTTGGCCGTTCAAAAAAAAAAAAAAAAAAGAGTTGGCTTATATTCGTGAGCAACTCTCAAATTAATGCATCGACTTTCAAAATTTCCATGTCCGTTCATTTTACCTATTTGAAATTAGAAACAAGGACCTTCAAAATTCCCACGTACATTCACACATTAATAAACTTGTCAAGTTCAATGTACATTTATCTAGATTGATCACTATAAAATGCCTAACGATCCTAGAATTTTGGAATATTTTAGGAATTATTAATTTATAGTTTCGCTTAGACTAGGGCTGTTCAAATTGCTCGCCGCTCGTGGATCGTCCGTCGCTTGCTCGGAAAATGCTCGAAAGATGGTCGCTCGATCCTCTGCTCGGATGTAAATGAGCCGATCGGCTCGGTTCGGTTTGTAAACGAGCCAAGCACAAGCAAAGGTCCGCTCGGCACGGTTTGTATCAAATATATTATTATTTTTTATTATATGTATAATTATATACACACACTCAAATCACAGTAATATTTATAGTTTTATATATAACTAACCCGCTTAATCCAGTAAAAATTTAACACTAAGTTTAATAGTAAACCCTAAGTTGTGAAGTAACAGTCTTGACTTCATTGTGTTATTAGTTTTCCGTTGGTAAACATCGCTTCATATCACCCTATGTAACAATGCGACACTTGTTCTATGCAGTATGTTCATCGCCTCACTACCTCAACCTAAGCCTTATCTTCGGACATTCGAACCTCAATATTGGTGTCAACAACGAACAATTTAACCTTGGGTGTCACCCAGACAACAAAAATATTGAAGGAAACATCCTAATTTTATGGTTGTCCGAGTTACTCTCCGTTCATTGCTCGCTCGGAATAATTAACGCTCGAAAAATGCTCGCTCGGTTTCGGCTTGGTTGTAAATGAGCCGCTCGGCTCGTTTTGGTTTGTAAACGAGCAAAGGTCCGCTCAGTTTGGCTCGGCTCGTGAACAGCCTTAGCTCAGACCAATATATTTACATTGGAATTTCAATAAAATTATTATCTTATTATTTTATAGATTGGGGTCTAATTTTTTATTGGTCCCAAGTTAGAACCAAATAAATTATTAATTTTATCAAGATTATTAATTTATCAAGTGTTAAATTATAGCGATTCTATTATCTATGCCTAGAATAACAAAAAGGAAAAAAGTATAAATAGTGAAGAGTGAATATAGTATTTTTTATCTGAGAACAAATAAATACGGAGTAACATACACCAAAACCAAACTCATCTCTCTACCAAGTTCAGTCCCCTTTCTCTTACACTTTGACATCACCTAGTCATCTCTTTTCAAACAAATTATAATAAGATCTTATAAAAATCTTTCAAGATATGATCATCTGATGTAACCAAATACATCTTGTAACATATATTTAAATATAAATTCTTGTCACATAAAAGCTACTTTTCAAAGGGGGTTATGAAGTCAAAAAATAATTGAATGGAATAATTCAAAACCAACCAAATCCTGTAGGTTTTATTTTATCCATACTATGAGTCGTTGTCAACAGTATCTCCTACAATTAAATTAACTAAACCTGTCCACTCGAACAATATATAAACCAAACTCTAATTTCAACTCGTTACACTAGCTAACACACTATACAGGACCCATTGAATGATATATTTTAACATATTGTTTTTCTAATAAACATTCTAACTTTTAATATCTTTAATTTATATTGTGTTTGTATGAATGTAAAATTTTACTTTTTATAACTCATCAGTCGCCAAGAGGCAAGATATTGCTTGTTAGGGTACACGGTGTGTTTGCTTTACGGCAAGAGGTAGAAGCAAGGGTGGCAAGAGGACTCTGTGGTTAATCAGTGAGTTGGGCAAGCGGCGGGACGATGCAAGGCATTGCTTGCCTTGCCGAGAGAGAAAGAGCCGTGGCGGTGGGCTCCCTTGATTTTAAACTACTATATCTACTTCATAAAATATTTTAAACCATGCTAGAAACTATTGTATACTTTCTTTTAAAAAACCTACCATGAATCTATTTCAACCATGAAACCAGGAGTTCATCAACAATAAGTTATACACAAAGAAATCGAGAGACCGCACTGTAACGACTCATTCAAGATTATTTTAACGAAAATTCAAATTTTAGTGACTATATGTTTAAAAGAATGACATTTCTAATGCGAAACAATTATTCTTGAATATAGTTAATGACTTAGAGAGGTGAACTGAAAAAAATACACACATGGGTACTATCTAGGTAATGAGATGTATCATACTTGGGCGACTATTGTGAATTTTTTTTGAACGGCCAACTAAAAATCACCTGAACTGCTAGTGGGTTAGCATTGGATAAATGGCTGCCCAGTGCCCAAGTCCACCAAGTCATCAATTCGGGGAAAAGCCTGCCGCCTGAAAGTCCACTGAAGTAAAACCCATTTGGATCGGATTTGAACTTGAGACCAAATAACCTCAAGCTCTTATCTTTATTTCCCCATACCACTCCACCAATTAATAGGTGGTATGATTATGTTTTCCACATGAAGAATTTGATTGGAAAAGTTCTGAACCAATGAATGATTCAAGGTTTAAATTGGAATTGCAAAAGTGATTGATTTAATTAAGAGTAAAGAACTTGATTAAATATATCGTGTTTAAAATAATAATAAAAATAAAGATGTAAATAAGTTTTTTTTGTGTAACGTATGTTACACACTTTACAGACATGTAACATATGTAACACAAAAAACTTATTTATTTTTTTTTTAAAAAATCCACTCGGCGATTTTTTGATTTTTTTTTGCTCAAAACTCTTAAAAACATGTATATTACATACCCTAATTTTTTTAGATGATAAAAAGCTCGGGAAGTCAGAGTTTCCAGGGTTTCTTCAATTTGAATGGGTTTTTATTACCATCCCCTATATATATATATAGGATTGGGATCATTTGAGAACTCACTTGAGTTGTGAGAACTTGAGAACTCATTTGAACCAACCACCAAGTGACACATATCCATTTTATAATATTTTGTATTTCTTTAATAAGGGGTAATAAAGACATTTAACTTTGACTGCAAAGGGCATTTTAGTAATATAACCCCTCCTGACACCCCACCCCACCCTACCCACCCACCCACCCTTTTTAATAATAATAATAATAATAATAATAATAATAATAATATAAAGAATATATTCTCTCTCTCTCATTTTAAATCTGCTCATTCTCTCTTCTCTCTCTCTCTTTTCTTCTATCTCTCTCTCTATTCTTCTCGTTCTCTCTCTAAATAACAATAATAATAATAATAATAATAATAATAATAATAATAATAATAAGGGTGACGACGACACAGGGGTGGTGGTCCGGTGATGGGTTTTTGCAGGGGTGGATCCGGGTTGCAAGGGGTGGTGGTCCGGTGATGGGGTTTTGCAGGGTGGTTGTCCGGTGCAGGAAGGAAGACAAAACGACACAGGGGTGGTGGTCGATGAAACAGATCTGGTGCAGTGGGGGTGGTTTGCAGGTGTTCGACGACGGTGGTGGTGGTTTTTAACGAAGAAACAGAGGGCTGCGGTGGGGGCTGTGGAAGACGGAGGGGGTTCGGTGGTGGTTCGTTGCCCCTGTGAACAGATCTTGGTGGTTCGTGGTGGTTCGTTGGTCTGTGAACAGATCTGGCCGATAGTGGTGGTGGTGGTTGGAACAGGGTGGTGGTGGCTGTGGTTGGAACAGGGAAGACGAAGGTATGATGTTGTTGTTATTATTATTATTATTATTATTATTATTTGTTATTATTATTATTATTATTATTATTATTATTATTATTATTTGTTATTATTATTATTATTATTATTATTTGTTATTATTATTATTATTATTATTATTATTATTCATGGGTTTTTTTTTTGTTTGAAAGAAGATGTTGATGGGGAAGAACATGATGATGTTGAAGATGATGGGTTTTTTTTATAAGTTAAATAAACAATGGTATAAAACTTTTGAGTTATGTGTAGCATGGGGTGTGTAGTATGAATGTATAAATTTTTTTAGTTATGTGTAGTATGGAGTGTGTAGAATGAATGTATAGATTTTTGGTTGTTTTTACATTGATGTAATACATTTTTTTTGTTGATCTTGTGGGGCATTTATAGTGGTGTAATACAATTGTGTAGATGTTTGTTGGGTTTTACACTGGTGTAAAATAATTACACTGGTGTAGTAGTTGTGTGTATGGCAGATTTACACTGGTGTAAAATATTTACACCAGTGTAAATAATGGTAATTTACACTGGTGTAAATAATTACACCAGTGTAAATCATCCTCATTATAGGTTTGTTTAGTTTTTTACACCAGCGTAATTTTGTAAAAGTTTGTGTATGGTAGGTTTACACTGGTGTAAATAATTACATATCACACAAAAAAATATGAAAGTTTAAAAAAAATATAAATTAATTAAAAAAAAATAAAAAAAAATGATTTTCTGAATAACTGAATAAAAAGTTAAAAAAATAAATATTTTAAAAAAATTGTGTATGGCAGAATATCCAGTTTCCTTTTTTTTAAGTAAATTAATTATTTAATTTAATAATGGAATAAAAGTTTAAATAATATTTATATTAATTATTTCTCTCTCATGGGTATTTTACTTAAATACCCTTAAAGTACTTTAATGGAATAAAAAAATCCTTATTAATCAAGTCAAGACAAAAGTTTCATCCTTGAATCTCAACCATTAGATCATCAAGATCAATGGTCAAGATGGGTTCCTATGGTTCTCACAACTCAAGTGAGTTCTCAAGGGATCCCTTCCATATATATATATATGTGTGTGTGAAAGACTTATTTTGTGATAAAAATTTATTTATTTATATATTCATAAAACACAAAGTCTGTGGAATTTACCACCTACCCCTCATATTTGAATAATTTCAATTTTAACCCATGTATTATTATTTTTTCACAACCCTTGAACTTTTGAGATTGCAATTTTAACCTCTAGACTATTACTCTGCTTTACAATTTTTTACAAGTTTTATAATTTGCATTTTCCTGTGCACTGTTACATTATTTTACTCTACTTTTTAACCCGTCAAAACGCGCTATATGTAGAATTTCTAACATTGATGTGAATATGTGTTTTGATAAGACGTGTTATTTTTCCCTTTATACACGTTTTATGCTTTTTCTTGTACATTTCCTACATATGAGTCGGTTTGCATATATAATATGCTCCCCTTTGTATCGTTTTATCTTTTTTGTACGTTTCCTATATACGAGTTATGTCACATAAACACGATATGATTGTACGATATAAATTATGTTACTTTAGTTTTGATCCAACCAGAATGTTAGTCAGTTAAATCATATACGTCAAAACACATGTTTTCGTATGGTTAACACATCATATAACGTTTGGATTAACTTATTTGATGTTTGGAATGTACCTGTGCTGCAACGCGTGTGGGCCTAATTGCTAGTTTTAATCAAAAGGCATCACAAAGATTTATAAAAAACATTATATATTAAAAATTTGTAATATATATATATATATATATATATATATATATATATATATATGGCCCTATCTATTGGTACCCCCACCTTGTCTATTTAAACCCCCCAGCCGCCTTTAAAGCGCTGAGCTTTAGGCAAAGCTCAGTGCTTTGAAGTACAAAAGATGACAACAGTACATGGGGCCTTGGGATTGCCTCCTAAGCGCTGAGCTTTGGGCAAAGCTCAGTGCTTTGAAGCCCTAAGCTCAGTGCTTTGCTGCCACGTTTAAGCCCACGAGCCACTGCATTTTGCCCTAAGCTCAGCGCTTAGGGCTTTTTAAAAAAAAAATTGTTTTAATGTTTTTTTAATTGTTTTAATTAATTTTAATTCTTTTTTAAGTATTTTAACTTGTTTCCAATAAAAAAAAAATTGTTTGATGTGTTTCGGTTCGTTTATTGCTCGTTTGTCGTTTTGAGTAGAAACATCCGAGTATGAACAACTTTCATAAATTAGTGTACGTGATACATGAACTATACAATCAATACCGTTTTTTTTTATCAAAATACATATTTAGCATGTCTAATCGATATCCTGGGTATCCGGACTCTGTTTGACGCGTTTTGGTTCGTTTATTGCTCGTTTGTGGTTTGTTTTCATTAGACATATTCTGTTGACGAAGAACTTTCACAAATCATTGTACGTAATACATGAACTATACAATCAATACCATTTTTTTTTATCAAAATACATATTTAGCATGTCTAATAGATATCCTGGGCGTCCGGACTCTGTTTGACGCGTTTTGGTTCGTTTATTGCTCGTTCGGACTCTGTTTGACGCGTTTTAATTAGTAAACTTTTTAATTATAAATAGGGGTAACTTTGCTAATTATAAATATATTTTTGAACAATGACATAACTATTTTTCATTCCCGTATCTTGTACCTAGTCGACTAACTCCTGGCTCTTACCCGATCATAGTTTCGTTTGAGACTGACCGGACATTTTCTTCACGCCAGGAGTTAGTCGACTGGGTACAAGATACAGGAATGAAAAATGGTTATGTCATTGTTCAAAAATATATTTATAATTAGCAAAGTTACCCCTATTTATAATTAAAAAGTTTATTAATTAAAATGCGTCAAACAGAGTCCGGACGAGCAAAAACGAACCAAAACGCATCAAACAGAGTCCGGACGCCCAGGATATCTATTATACATGCTAAATATGTATTTTGATAAAAAAAATGGTATTGATTGTATAGTTCATGTATTACGTACAATGATTTGTGAAAGTTCTTCGTCAATAGAATATGTCTAATGAAAACCACAAACGAGCAATAAACGAACCAAAACGCGTCAAACAGAGTCCGGATACCAGGATATCGATTAGACATGCTAAATATGTATTTTGATAAAAAAACGGTATTGATTGTATAGTTCATGTATCACGTACACTAATTTATGAAAGTTGTTCATACTCGGATGTTTCTACTCAAAACGACAAACGAGCAATAAACGAACCAAAACACATCAAACAAATTTTTTTTTGATTGGAAACAAGTTAAAATACTTAAAAAAGAATTAAAATTAATTAAAACAATTAAAAAAAACATTAAAACAATTTTTTTTTAAAAAAAAAGGCCCTAAGCGCTGAGCTTAGGACAAAATGCAGTGGCCCGTGGGCTTAAACGTGGCAGCAAAGCACTGAGCTTAGGGCTTCAATGCATTGAGCTTTGCCCAAAGCTCAGCGCTTAGGAGGCAATCCCAAGGCCCCATGTGCTGCTGTTAGCTTTTGGGCTTCAAAGCACTGAGCTTTGGCCAAAGCTCAGCGCTTTGAAGTACGATGTTTCAGTGATGTGACATAAAGTCTGATAAAGTAGTGATTGGTGTGACAACGAGGTCACTCGTGGGCCCAAAACGCCGAGCTTTGCCCAAAGCTCAGTGCTTTAAGGGGGTACAAATAATTTTTTGGGGGGTTTGAATAGCAAGACCCATATGTATATATATATATATATATATATATAGGGGATGGTTCATTTCAGAAGAGGTTTTAATGCGAAAAGTGCGAGAAGAAGATTAATAATTCATTTTTATCACTTTTAAAAAAATAAGAACATAAGAAAATTGTTGAAATGTGTTGTTTATTCATCTATTTTGAAAATAAAACAAATATATGAAGCAATTTAATTAATTTATATAACCTACACATGTATAAATTTTGTGTAAGAACATCACCTACGCATAATATAACAAATGTGTAGGAAAAGGTTTAAACCTTAAAAAAATTGATTGCATTAGTTTAATGAGTTTTTGTAAATATAACATAAAGAATGATATAAAAAAAGTAAAAACTTCAAATATATATGAATCATTACTAATAAAAAAAATAAGATTTAGGTTTCTTCTCGCATTTCTCGCACTAAAACACCCTTATGAAAATAACCTAACACTATATATATATATATGGTTGGGATCCTGTATGAAATAGGTTTTTGTAAGAAGTGTGAGTATGATTAAAAATTGATATGTGTGCATCATTTTTTGGACTTATTCATAATGTTATGGACTCTTTTGCCTAGAACCAACCACAACAATTAAAAACCGAAAACAATGTATTTTAAGCTTAAAACTTAAAAACACTATGCCAATAACATTAAGCAGTGTGTTTTATTCGTGTTTTAAAATTTTATTACTATAATACATTAATTTCTTTTAAATTGTTGTAAATTGTTTGTTTAGTGTTTTCAAGTCAAAACAACCAAAAACATCAATCCTAAATCCAAAACATTATGGTTACATGTCAATTCTTAATCTTTCTCACACTTTTCACAAAAACCAATTTTCCTACAAGATCCTCTACCATATATATATAATTAGAGTAAAGATCAATTACAAAGTGTTTTTTTGGTAAGAACTGTGAGAATCAAAGGGGGTAAAAAAAATTTATTTTTTTTTAGAATTTTTTTTCCCATGTGCTTACACATACTTTCTAGATGAATAATGCAAAAAAAATAAATAAATAAAAAAATTTTTTTTTAGTGTAATTACGTCATTAAAGTAAATATATTAGTTTACACTAAAGTAATTATGTAATTACTCTACACGTAATTACTCTACACAAAAAATTTTTTTTAGTTGTCAATACTATAATACATGTTTAACAATATGGGGAAAAAAAATTTCGAAAAAAAAGTAAAAAAAAAATACCTCCTTTGATTCTCACAGTTCTTACCAAAAAAACACTTTGTACAAGATATTTACTCTATATAATTATAGCTTAACTAAAAAACTAAAAAATAAAATAGAATGGTAACATCATTAAATCAGTTTAATGGTCTAGAATCATGAATTAACAATTAGGACACTTTAAAAATGAGTAATAATATTCAACGGATCATATCTTTCCCATTAGGCTATTAAGTTTCGTAATTGAATAATCTTTTGTTTTGTTAGCCAAACTACAAGAATGGTAACGAAGTTCTGCAATTGACTTTAATGATTAAAGTAAAGAACAGGCAAAATGTCTAAAAGGAGAAACATTTATAGTGATGATGACATACAAGAATTGTATATGTTAGAAATGATAGCAAATCAATGTCTGGTCCTAAAATCCAACTTAATGATCCATTAACATAATGTAGAAAAAGAAAAGAACTGGATTGCGCTAGAAGTAATATAATCACTTATGGTGTCTGTATATTCAGGCGTCAGTAGTTAATACCGAACCAATATTAATTAGAGAATTATGTATCCAGATACACAAAATGCATGTGACATAAAGTGGGAGAGAGATCCTTGGGGCGGGTATGCATTGTAATAATCGTCTTAGAGCATCTCAATAGTTGTTTTTAGTTGTTTTTCCACATCTTTATCTTTTTGTTATTGTTGGACTTGTTTTTAGGTGGTGTTTTTTGTGTTAGTTTTTCCACAAAAGCATCAACAAACAAGTTAGTGATGTTACCCTCGTGTACTTTAAATATAATATAATAATAAATAGAGAAATAATGAACGAAAGAAATGAGTGGTTAAAAATTTAAAAGGTGTTAGATGATGTGGTGTGTTTTTAGGTTTTGTTATTGGGTAAGTTTTTATGTTTTTGAATAATAAGTGTTTATATGATGTGATGAATTTTTAGTTGTTTTAGACTTCTTATTGTGGATGGTGTTATTTAGTCATGAATTGAAAGTCTATAATTTATGGATAAACATTTACAACGAGGCGAATTAAATTTACATATGATAAATATACTATAACTAGTATATTTACATGTCCCTTGTTGTGATGACGTTGAAACGTATTGTAACTTGAATTTATACTGTCAAATGAAAACGTATTATATTTGGCTCAACTCATTTCCAAACAAAGTTTACATCAAAATTAAATGTAGACAAACTGAAAACGTATATAAAAATAAACATGAAAACCAAGTTGAATTCATACCGACACGTATATAAAAATAAGTATACGTGGAAGAATGAAAGTATTGCATGTAAACAAGAAACTTTACAAAGTTTTTAGAAACTTAAAGTGGGTTAAGGAGGTGGTGCATCAGTGGAAGGGTGAGGGTTATAATAACAATAAAATTAGTAGTTGTAGTAGTAATAACAACCAAATATGAACAGTGATTAAGACATGGTGGGTTAAATAGCTCTTATCTAAAAGAGTCTCGATGACGCCCGTTACATTACGTAGTACTATCTTATTTAAATATGTAGGTATATGATTACTAAATATCTACATAGTTATATTAATGATTATGATGATGATGACGACGATAATAATAACATACAAATATAATCATTGTTTAAGGCATGTTGAGTTAGACTCTGCTCTTCAAAAAAGTTAGTGACACACCGCCACATCACGTAGACCTACCCACTAGTATCTAAGTAAACATAAACATAGTTAAATGTCTATACAAATTTGATCCATATATAAGCCCATTTTTTATTTTAAAAGGTCAAACTTTTAATCCCTCTATGTTTCTATATGATTTGACGTTAGTGGGATACCATATCTTAATTTGCAATTGGTTGTGTCAATTTACGGATAGCAAATTTGGTATAGGCTTATGCCTCATAGAGGAGAAGTAACATTAACCGTTAAAAAAATTCAATAGATTGTGTCAATTGTATCATCTCTTATGGATTTTCAATGCTTTTATTTTTTTAAATTGAGTTGTAAGTAGTAATGTATAAGTAATTGCATAGTAAAATGTATAGTAATTGGTTTCCGACGATGTTTTTCCAAAATCAAGGTTTCGTTGCAAATGCGTAGCAAATTTGAATTTGAAACATATTTGCAACGAACCCTTGATGTTGGAAAAAACCTTGTCGGAAACCAATTACTACACATTTACTACCCAATTTTCAACGTATTTCCTATGAAAATATGGTGTAGGATATTTACGATGCATTTCCTTTGTCCTTTCCTACGCAATTTCCTAAGTATTTGTCTATATTGTGTAGCAAATTTATTTAAAAAGTCAGAGTTTTTTTGTTGTCGCAAATGAGTAGGAATTTTGTTAAAATTTGTGACGCATTTTTTTTCCATAGGAAAACTTCATAGCAAAATGGTCAATTTTCTAGTAGTGTCTTAATCTACGTTTCAAATTGAACGGGTCAAGTATAACTGCTTTTTTATGTTTTTTACAGTGACAACTTTATTTTTTTGATTCCCTCTCGGTTGCGATATTAAATACCGATACAAAACCGGTATTATAATGAACTGATACTGGCTGAATTTTTATCATTAAGTAACAAAAACTAGAATCCACTAGTTTTTAATTACTTTGCAACCAAAATACCACTAACTTAAATAAAGAAAATTGAGAAATAATTTTCAGAAAACAAAGTTAAAAAAAACAATGGACCCTTATTTTTGCAATCATCACATGCATTAACCCCAACATTATTTATACATATACAAATTTAAAGCATAAAGATCACAATGACACCGAGAACTCTCTGTATATATCATCTCCCACACTCTTTTTGGTTCCCTTTATTCATTATCTTTAAGCCAAATGACAAATATGTCAACTACATCAAATGACTTGTTGGTATATCTACCAAAGGACCAAAAGGTATGGGCAAAACTGTAATTCCAGAAAACAAAACTACAGTATTCATTGATGTCTAAATTTTATGTAAGAGCGGTGTGTGGAACATATTGGTCTGGACTAAGATTGGGTGGCCATTGGATAAGATTTCGATTAATGATTGGCTGGACTATCTTTACAAACAACCGGGATCGAAGACATGGAAGAAGATTGTCGGTTTGATTATTCAAGCTACCTTATGGAGACTATGGTTGGCGAGAAACAAGAAGACGTTCGAGTGCTACTTTGAACCGGTTCGTGATACGGTTGATCGAATTAAAGAAGATTCCTTCCTTTGGGTTACACAAAGGTCGAAGTTGGGCTCGTTGTCTTGGGCCGATTGGACTAGCTTTGAAATTTCTTTGGTGTTGTAACTTTGTTTGTTTTTAGTGAACTGGGGTGTATTTCCAGCTTCTTGCTAGCTCTTATATATATATATATATATATATATATATATATATATATATATATATAAAGCGTTTTGCCGTTAAAAAATAAATAAAAACAAATGTATTAGATGGCAGCCAACTAATTTCATTATTGTTTTATATTAATTGAGAACGTGTAAATACAATATACACTGAACTAGGTATTAGTTGCCCGCACTTCGCCGCGGGTGCGGCTGTTGTGCGAAACGCGGCGGGAGCTTCTGTTGCGTTGAGTGTTTGGCGGACGTTAAAGATCACGTGTCGCTGTGGGAGCTCCTGTTGCGTGGAGGGTTTCGTGAACATAAAAGATAATATTAAGTGACTGTTATTCTCGCGTGGGCTTCAAAAAAAATACTTGCGGCTAAAAGCTAAAAGTTTGGTGGTCAAAGTTTGAAATCTTAAAAGCTAAAATTTTAGCTAAAGTGCAATACAAGTTTTGAAAAGTTGAGTGGTAAAAGTTTGAAATCCTAAAAGCTAAAAGTTTGGTGATCAAAGTTTGAAATTCCAAAAGCTAAAAGTTTGGTGGTCAAATTGAAAAAAAATAAAGTTAAGCTAAAAGTTAGTGGCTAAAGTTTTAAATGCTAAAAGCTAAAAGTTTGTTGGTCTAAGTTTGGTGGTCAAATTAGAAGAAAATAAAGTTAACCTAAAAGTTAGTGACAGAAATAAAGTTAACCTAAAAGTTTGTGACCAATATATATATTAAAACAAACACACTATTGAAGTGTCTTTGTATTAATATATATAGATAATATTTCCAAAAGATAAAAAAATAAAGAAAACCAAAAGGAGTAATATATCCGGTTGGTGAGGAGGATGAGTATGCCACATGAATTTTATTTTTTGTTAATAAGAAACCAAGTGAATCTTGAGGTGAGTTGTTGCATTGATGGTTTGATAGGGAAAGAAGCCACACATGTTTGCCACAAGACATGATCTCTTCATGATTTTTTTTATTATCAATTTTTTTTTTATTTTGATTAAGCCTGATTAAACTGAGTGGGTCGCGTCGTTTTGGGTCACTATTTAAACTAGGTTCGTATCAAAAGAGTCCTAGTTAAATTCGGTTGAATAAAGAAGGGTTGTAGTCAAAACGGGTTCTAACTAAAATGGGTTGTTTTAACAAGAAAAAGTCTCAAATCGGATTAAACACTATGTTTGCTTGTATGGCGGCTAGTGATGATCGACACATTGTGGTGGCATTAGTGATGGTGTTGGCGGTGGAGGTGGCGGCCATGTCAGTAGAGGGGGCGGCGATGCCGACTTATAGGTGGCAGCATCTAGTGGGCAATGTCACCCATTTAAAGTTAACAAGTTTAATGAGTGAACCAAAATGGCGCATATATTAGGTGACTCATATGAGCCTATAATCAAAATATTGTTACCTCGATCAACTCATTTCTAATCAAATTATTATGTTTGTGCGTGTAAGGATGGTACTATTTTTTTTAACGGCCAACGGAAATTTTATTAATCTCCCAAGCTAGCGGGATACTAGCAACATCACCTAATTTACAACGAGTACAATACAATTACAAACTGCCACCAAAGTGTTACGAGTCATTCACCACTTAATGCTTGACAAATTAAAATTGCGCCACTTTTCCCAATCTAAGTCGTTTTGCTTTGCTCTCGCTTTCACCCATAGAAGACTCCTAGCTTTGATTTCGCCTATCGCCCTTTGTAATGAACACTGTTTCTGACAAAAGACCATCTCGTTTTGAGTCTTCCATATGCACCAAATTGTCGTCAGAACTACCGCATTAAACGCCTTCTTCACTTCTTTAGAGCCTCTAACATAAGAGTGCAGCACCAACAAATCTTGAAAGTTAAAAGCGAATACGTTCCCTAGCTAGGCCGCACCATTGCGATATAAGATTCCATAATGACTGCGTCAAACCAAATGAAATGAATAGAAGCTCAATTGTTTCCGGATGATCTCCACACAAAGGACACGCGTCTGATCCCACGTTGATGTTTCGCTTACGAAGTGCATCCCTAGTAGGAATTCTTCCCAAAGTCGCTCGCCAAGCCAAAACCCAAGCCTTTTTTGGTACCAAGAATTTCGCTGCACCATGCAGCTACCTACAACTGTTAATCTTTCTTGCAGCACCCTTTTAATGAATTTAACTTCAAATCCACCAAGCCCACCCCCTCCCAAACCCATCGGTCCTTCCTTGTTGTGATAGAAGGCCATCTAAATTACTCGAATCAGCTCATCCAATTCAGCAGAAGCAGCAGCCCCCAAACCAGACCCACCCCAGTCCCAAACCCATCCCGACCCATCAGGTTTGACCCTCTCATAAACTGTTACAAATTTATTTTTTTCTGCAGCGAAAAGAGCTGGAAAACGGGACGCTAGAGGAACCTCCAACGCCCAATTATCCAGCCAAAACGCCACG
Organism: Ambrosia x helenae; assembly: GCA_030844895.1. Lineage (NCBI taxonomy): Eukaryota > Viridiplantae > Streptophyta > Magnoliopsida > Asterales > Asteraceae > Ambrosia > Ambrosia x helenae. The sequence goes on along the minus strand of CM061230.1, from coordinate 18,027,874 downwards.
TCCAAACCATTCCCTACCACCCCTTTTATAGCCGAAAATATATCAACACCCGCTTCCTTTAGAACCTGTACAGAAGTAGCGATATTTTCCACGGGTCCACAGGTGATAATCTAACCGGAACCGGATTCCAATCCCTCGACGTATGATGCAAAGCCCAAACCACCCTCCTCCATAATCCACAAGCATCCACCTTAAAACGCCACCACCACTTCGCAAGCATTGCTAGATTTGCATCTCTATTTTATTTATATATGTATGTAGAGAGAGGATCATATAAAAACACATTTTTCCCTAAAAACTATAAGAATCATTCATTTAATGACATTTGGCTTTTATTAAAATTCTCAATAAGGGTATCCTTATCTTTTGCAACACTTTTTTACAGAAAAATCCGTTAAGTCCATTAGACTTTACAGTTGAATATCCTACAATCATGCAATTTTAATTTCAAAATGGTTTTATTATATATAGGTATTCAATCAGACTAGTTCATCAGGAAATTACGTTTCCATCTATTGATACTCTGGCAATGTTTTTAGAATCGAACCAGACGTCGAACCGGCTTGCTTACCGGTCCACTGGTCGGACCGGTCAAACCAGATTTAAGAACCGGACAACGTTATAAATATTATAAAAATATACATACAATTCATAAAAATTCAAAAAATAAATAAATAATAAAAGACAAATTCATAAAAAGCATAAATTCAAAAAAAAAAAACCATAAATATTCCAAAAAGCCATAAAGTGTTTCTGACTTTACCAACCCTTCAACAACCCTTAAAAAGTCATCATCATCATCATCATCGATCTTCTGGTTCATCTACTACAGCTCATCTTCATCTTCATCAAGCAGCAGCATCATCATCTCGTTCATCTTCTTCATCAATCATCATCTGATTCATCTCGTTCATCTTCATGATCAGTTATAATCGTTCATCTTCATCTTAATCAGTTATCATCATTCATCACCATTGTATGTTTATTTCGATCTACTCATAATCATCATCATCATCAATGCATCATCGATTATATATTTTTTATAATAAAGAAAAACAAAAAACAAAAAACAACAAAGCCGGTCCAACCCCCGGTCCTCGGTCCAACGGGCGGGTCATTGCAGTCGTGGCCCTCGGATCCCGGTCCGACCGGTCGAACCGGCCGGTCCGGGTTTAAAAACCTTGGTAATATCAACCTTTAATAGGCCGAAGGTAATATCAACCTTTGTTTATCACCGATTTTCATAAGATTTTGATTGTGTTGTTTTTGAAAATTCAATTATGTTCATCACTGAAAACTCTTGTACAAGATCTTAATTAACTCAACCCCCATCTTTTATAAAATTTGACTGTGTTCTTGTTCAATCAACCCCCATAATAGTTTTTTTTTCCTTCAGAAAATCACATTTTGTTGGTTTTATTTTATATAAATTGTTTGATGAAGATGAAGGTTTTACGTTCAAACACAAACAATCGAAACAAACGGCACAAATCGGAACAAACAACAGAAATCAAAACAAAACTAGCACAATCGGAACAAAACTAGTACAATCAAAACAAACACTAGCACATCGGAACAACACTGGCACAATCGAAATAACCAACACAAATCAGAACACTAGAACAATCGGAACAACACTAACACAAACAACACATATCGGAACAACACTAGCACAAAACAGACGAATTAAATTCAAAATAATATTACCAAATTCAAATGACGACTAAAAAGCAACTGATATGGAAAAAAATCACATTGCGCCGATTTGGATGCTCGGAGTTGGAAGAAGACGATGAGGGTGGAGGTTTGATCAATGGAATGCAGTAAAAAAAACATAAAGTGGTTGATTATAATCAGAATCATACAACCAAGGCCGGCCATGGAGGGATGCGGGGAGGACTCCCGGACTGGGCCCAATTTCTAGTGGGGCACATCCGGCCGGTCACAATGGCGGATTTACATGTATTGGAGGGTCGACAATAACCTTATTGAACCGGTTGGAAATGGTTTATATCTTATTTGCGCAAATTTACAGATCTGCCAAAAAATTTTCAGGGTAAGGGTTTAGTGAGGAAGACGATGGTAAATGCGTAAATACTCAAAGATGATGGGGGTATTTTAGTAAAGTTATAAATTTATGAGTTTTTTTAATGATTTTATGAGTACTTGATAAAAAAAAGTCTATGTGGTTAAAACCTGTGTCATTGTCGGTCAACCCTGTCATTGTCATTGTATTGTCAAGTCACTCTATTATTTTTAAAATTAAAAATGATAAAAAACGGCGTTCAAAACAAATGATAAAAAAACCTTAAAACTAATAGTTTATTTTTACCACAATTTTTTTACTTTTATTATTGTTAGCTTATTTAATTTGATTTTAAAAGTATCCCGTTTATTTCATTTGATATTAAAAAAACCATAAAACTAATCGTTTATTGTTAGTCAATCCGTATTGTGCTCCTGTCAAAAGAAATTCTATATTCGTCATTGCACTAAAGTAACTTAAACCATTAGTCCATTAGTCAATAACCATGAAGCGTTATCCCACTTAAATAAAAAAAAAACTTTGCGGATTGGCAATGATAGTTATCGAGAACAAAATGTTGAATAATATAAACTGTGAAGAGTTGATCTATCGATTTGATATTACTTTACCCGTCGTTTAAAAAATAGTTTACGTTTATTTATTTCCTTAACACCTAAGGTTAAGGGGCAACTTTTTTCATGACTCGGCCCGGTCACCTGAATTCTCAGGGACGGCCCTGCATACAACAAAACACATTTTCTATAACTAGTAACACATAATTTAAAAAAAAAAAAATCAACTTGCGTTGATTTCAGGAGGTAAAAGTTCTTACGATTGACTTAACTCGAAGGAGTTCCTATTTGATAATCCAATGTATGTGTATATATAACAGTCTCATATGATATAAGAGTATTGCCTCTATGTTGAAGATCTCCAAAGTTACTTCTATTTTGGGAAGGATGTAATACACATACAAAACTTTTTATCTTATACAAACATCATGATACATAGTTACACTATTTCCGGATTGAGGTTTTGGAGTAACAACTTGACAGAAATTAACAAACTGAATATACATCGGTTACTTTTAAGGAGTAACGGAAATAAATAATCCCAACTATTGACTAATGACTAATAACAGTCCCAACTACAAAAATAACCACTAGCGGTCTCAACTTTCGACATATTGGCTATCAGGTAACCGTTGACGAGGGATTAAAGTTGAATGTTGAAAGTAGTTGCTGCCAATGACCCGTTAACCTTAGTGTCTCACTACGCTGCCACCAACAACGGTGTTAGCGTAGAGATAATATTAATAGGTTACCCATGATCAAATCATTGGGGGGGCCCAACAGAGTGAATGGCTCTCATGGCTATTTATAGATTACTAGTGGGAATGCCCGCGCGTTGCGGCGGGTGTCCCGAGTGGTATCGAATTCCATTATGATGTTTATTATTAACCACCACACATTCCGGGTTTCTACTTTCTATTCTAACATGTGATATGAATATTAGGTGAGGGCTGGAATCGATTGAGAGAAGTGGTGCAAATGGGCAGTCTTGCTTCTTTAATAGCTTATAAAGAATCGCTCTGGTTGGTTGTGTTTAATCGTTTTTCTCACAGCTTCAACTAAGGATAAAAATACCATAAAACTGTTAATTTTGTTTTCTAGGAATATGAAGGCATTTTTAAGGATTGGATTAAGAAAAAGTCGAATGCTTGTCTTTTTATTTCAGTAAGCTGATTATCAGCTTATACATATTGGCATAGCAGAGGGCTTTAAAATAAGCAAGCAATCCCAAAGACTTGAAGTATTTTATTGCGATTAAGTGAGAAAGAATATAATCCCCCTCTAAATATACTTAAATTAGAAAAAATAAACAAAAAAGAGCAATTAGGATGAAATAAAAGGAATTAAATTGAGGTAAACCGGTTTGACCGCCAACTGGGCTGAACCGTCTATCAATTCTGACTCCAAATCTGCAAACATGGCTCATATTATAACCTTGTGGTAGCTACTTGTGAGGAATGTGTTTTGTCTATTTAACTTATAATTATACCCAATTAAAGGACCACGGCTCGGGCTTAAAGATGTCCTCCTACTACTTATAACCTTATGCTTGAAAACGAAATAGCATTAATTCCGAATTATGAGAAAGTGTCATGGCTGCAAAGCCATTCACTAAACCATTATATTCACTTATTCAGTTAGTCTTCATATTTTGGGTCCAAAATCATAACCAAATCCTCTAATACATCCTGGCATATCAAAAGATCCCTCCTGAATCTAATAAACAAATTTACACATCGCTAGTCCGAAGGATTTAAAACATGACATTTGTTAAATGTGATTTATTTCAACTCTGGACTGCGGCTTCTCCATCTAAATATCTGCTTAGATCTGGTGCTCCGTCTGCGTGATTTTCTTTATCGAACCAGCAACAAGTCAAACATTGCGGAAAAAGTTAAAACATTGTAATTATACATTATAAACTATAAAATGTGTTTTCTTTTATCTTCTTATTTTCTAGCGGTTTTCACTTTTCAGACCTTAATTTCATAAATATCATTAGAATGATTGGTAAGGTTTTCTACTTTTTCATCAATGAGAGATGCTTTGGACATTTGACTAACAGTCAACGTTAAATAACGATCACAAGACCAGCGATACAGATGATAACACCTACAATTTTCTTGTACCTGGGAAGAGCCATGTTAAGTTACACAAATAAGGACCCTTTATCCAAATCAATATATGAACACACCATCATCTCTATTTCATCAAGTAAAAATATGCTTTTTTTTCTGTTAAAGAAAGAAAACTAAATAATTATTTTTCCTACAACTCTTTTATGAAGCTAAAGAATCATGAAAAACACAGGTCTAAATGGACCAAGTCAAGTTGGACCAACCTGTAAAACATTCTTGTCATCCTTTAAATTTATAAAAAAAAAGCAACAGATCATATAATATTATAAAAAACTTGCATTTTTAAGGAATAAAAAGATTTAGCGTATTTTAAACATTTAAAAACAATTTGGGTGACTTTCTGCTTATCAACTTGACCAGGGTTTTCCCTTTTTCCTATCTTTATTTCTGTTAAATATTTTACCGGTTTGAACCTTAGAGATAAAATACAACCCAAGTCGACCCATATCGACTACATGGGTTGAAACGGCCTCTTCTGGTATATGATGAAGTTCAAAGGATGTACTGTAGATGTCCTAGAGCATATTGGGCACGAGCTCCGCCATCGAAGCTTCAAGGTCAATGTAAAACAGGTAGTCAAAGTATCTGTGAAAGTCAATGGTAAAGTTTTGATGCCACTCGACATGCAGAATGTGAATTCATACAAATTTGCATATTTTCAAATTTCTATTTACAGTTATAATAAAATCGTTATGTAAACATAATTGCACTCACTTGGCACTACCTTTGTTGCTATCATCAACAATCCTGAGTCGGCTCTCGATCTGGGAAAAGATTTAGAGTCGTTATTTAGACATTTAGTTTATATTCATATTTTATTTAGTTTTCTAAAAATGATGGTTTTAAATGGAGGGGTGAATAACAAAATCACTTTTGATAAGTTGATATCCCTTTAGAGCGAACACGGCTAATGCTTTAAACAACACTCCTGGGCCTTCTTCTAATGTAAAGACGATGCTCGTCTTGAAATAAAAAACAAAATAATTTTGGGCATTATCAACATGTTAGGAAAGATTTAAAAAAAGTTTTTTCTTTTTACCTTATGGGGTTTGTCTGTTCCCGGGATTATACGTTCTCTTGCTTTAGTATTAGAAAACGTTTAGCGTTATCTAAATCATCCTGGACAAAGCAATAAAAAATTATTTATAAAAGTATTCATTTGAAAATTATTTATGATCAAAACTGACTTGAATGTGACATTATAAATATAACACTTCCATATGTGAAAGATGATATTTAGGTTACACCTGGATCGTTTGTGCAAGTATATCAAGTCCATATATTTCTGCAGCTCGAGAAACTTGCAACTGCTCAGTCTCTCGTATGCTTTCAGAGGCTACAACCTACAAAACAGAA
>CM061230.1:17584489-18021682 GCA_030844895.1 Ambrosia x helenae | reverse complement strand
CGCTTACTCTGATAGTGATCATGCAGGTTGTAGGATTGACAGAATAATCTGTCTCTGGTGGTTGTCAATTTTCTGGGTAACAGGCTAGTGTCTTGGCAGAGCAAGAAGCAGACTACAGTGTCCATCTCCACTGCTCAGGCTAAATACACAGCTGCATCCAGTTGTTGTTTGTCAGGTGTTATGGATCCAAATCAGCCTTTTGGACTACGGTTTGAACGTCATGCATACACCTATTTTTATTGATAATGATGCATGTCGTGACATCGTGAAGAATCCAATTGATCATTCTAAAACCAAACACATTGAAATTCGGATTCACTCAATTCGCGATGCTCACGACAAAAGGATATATACAGGTGTTGCCAATAGATATGCTGATCAAAAGGCAGATATCTTTACAAAAGCTTTCGACAAAACCCGGTTTCATCAGCTGGTTGCATGGCTTGAGATGATAAATTTTGAATAATTTTAAAAAAAAAAACCTTTACTTGTGCATAATTTATTGAAAAAATCTTCTTTTTTACTTAAACAAGGATTTTGGGGGAGAAAGTAAAACCTTGTCCATTCCTAATGCAAACTTAATTCAGGAAATGATAGGAACAAATCATATCTCGTCAGCATGTGAATAGGACCCAGAGGATGTTGTGGCCTCAAGCAACGATGTGTCGGGTAGATTCAGCTGGAATCAAGTAAACTGCTAATAGGTGATTAACAATGAAGATCTACACGGAAAGCTGGATTCCCACTGTGCTATAGGTCTGCACAAGCTGAGTTCCGGTCATACATAGGTTGAGAAATTAAAAGACACAGAAAATTTTGTGCATATTGTAAATCAAAAGACACCTAATAGTGCAAGCTACCAATGCGGGGGCTAGAGAAAGAAAATTTTTGAAACTGAGCAGCAAAAGACACGCAATGTTAGTGACGTGCAAACATATCTAGATAGCTCACCAAACGATCAGATGATCACCTTCTCTGCTTATGGTAACATAGACCTGAAGCTCTCATCATCTTATCAAGATAATGATCATCTTCTCTGCTTATGGTAACATAGACCTGAAGCTCTCATCATTATATTTCAATAAACCTTGAGGATCGGTAGGCCAATACCTAGCACACTGTGGGGTCCATAAAATTTTCGTCAATATTACCGAAGAACATGATAAACAGCATCACCAAACACATGTTGAAAGAGAAAAGGCATGGATTTAAGTGGACAAGCATACCGACAATTGTTCTTAGGCTGCAGCTATCCAACGGGAAGTTGAAATGGGGTTCTGGCAGGTATGGTTAGTATGATCTTGAATGCAGAAGGTGAGACTTGGTAAAACCCCACTTATTAAAATGGATTTGGGCTTTTAAACTCTCATTGGGCCAAATATTTTGAACCATGCTTACTTACTGGGCCCTGGGCACTTGACTCAAGTGCGCAGGCCCAACTGTTGACTGTATATATTCTCAGTCAAATTTCCTTTTAACAAATTTTATATTCTTTTAACTCTTATTACAAACCCTAATTTACCTAACCACCTCTGATCATCATCCTTGTTCATCATCATCACCGTTCATCATCATAATCAACCCAAATCATCATAATCACCCCAAATCAAACTTCTTTCATCTCATTTTATTGATCCTCATCATTGATTAAGGTAGTTACTATGTACTAATGGTTTATTGCTTGTGATTACAGGGTATAAAGCATGATTTAGATGCATCAGTTGGGGATTTAGTTGTCTTAATGGGTTTTGAAATTATGAAGATCTGCGTACTTGATAATGAACAAGTGCGTACTTGTCTCATCGAGACTGCGCACTTGTCTCATAATCATACAAGTCTTCTGAAACCCTAATGTCCTGCGTACATAAGTGTGAACTTAAAAATCTTAAACGAAGGTTTAAGTGTCTGCGTACTTGACTAGTACGCAGACTTGACTGTGTTGCCAAGGGGTTACCATGCCCGTGTATAACTAGATCTGCGCACTTGTCTTGTGCTTGCGTACTAACCTAAGTGCTCAGTCAAGTATGTGCGCACTTGACTGAGTACTTGACTCATTTGACTATGACTTGGACTGCGCACTTGGAAACCTGCGCACTTGAACTTTAAACAAATGTGACATTCATCTTGACCCTTGAGACACTTGAACGGACTGCGTACTTAAACTCGGACGTTAATTATCTTAAAACAAAAAAATCAAACGGATCATGGACACTGCGTACTTAAACTCTGAGTCTAAGTTCGTTGTCCGTCTAAGTTTAAGTCTAAGGTCAGTTATTGAAGATCTAATTGGCTTTTCGTGCTCTTGGTTTAAACAGATGGCACTCGACTGGGATCCGAGAGGCATGCACAATCAGCCGATGAATCTTGAAACTGATGATGTCAAGTTTAAAGACGTAGTGACTTGGATAAGACGCAGCAAAGTCGGATATGCTGTGCAGCACGTTTTACCAGTCTACTGTTCCCACATTGAAGACTTCTGGAGGTCAGCTCGAGTTGAAACTGCATCAAGAGTCAAGCGAATCAATGCTACAGTTCGAAACACGGCTGTAGTCATCACTGAAGACACCGTTCGAAACGTGCTGAGACTGCAAGATCAACCAGGAACTGTCAGATTCATGCCCAAAGCAGATATTCACCAACAGTTCAAGAATTTCGGCTATAAGGGTGATTTCGACAAGAGAGGCGACATCAAGAAAAGCCAACTAACAAGAGACTGGAGACTAATTAGTCATGTATTTATTATGTCTCTATGTCATAGAAAAGGAGGCTACAACGCGCTCAGTGCTGAATGGTCGACAGCAATGATAAAGATTTGCAAGAACGAAGCTTTCAACTTGTCAGGCATGATCTTTGACTACATGGTAAAGAATGCAGAAGCTGGGTCAGGCAAATGGGTTATGTACCCAAGGTTCGTGCAGATGATGATCAACGTACAACATGAGAATCTGCCCCTAGGTGATCAATACAATTTCACCAGAGGTGCACGATTCTTTACTGAATGCAATACGCCTGACTAGAACCAATGCTGGAGAATATGTATGCGGCTCAGCGATATCCATTTATCATGGAGCTGTACAACAAGATCAAGAAGAGAAGGACAGATGCTACTGAAACTCGACAACAACCCACAGCTGCTTCTGCACCTGGACCATCTGAACCCACTCCTTCTGCAGCCCAGCCAACTACTGAAGAAATTGCTCTAGAGAAGGCCAAGGGGAAAGAGTGGCTACTGAACCAGCTCCATCTAAACCCTCTAAAAGGCAGAGACCAACTGGTTTACTACAAGAAGGAAGAGAAACATTGACACCCGAACAACTTGAAACTGCTGCAGCCTTACAAGAAGTTGCTGAGTTCGAGAGGGCAGCAAGAAAGAAAAGGAGAGAACAGCTTCCTCAGTCAGAGATTCCTCGTGTAGTGACTCAGGATGATATCGAGGAACAAGTGATCTTGGAATCCATCTTTGGGGCAGAACAACCAAATCAACCAGGGCCTTCCACTGCTGCTGCTCCAGCCCCCAAAGCTCCAGCCCAACGATCAGCTGAACCATCCTCCTCAGCTCCTGCTGCACCACGTCGCAAACCGGTGCATCAGGAACTGTATGAGAAGCTTGTGAAAGAGGTTAGTAAAACGGCTGCCAGAGAAATCTGCACTCTGAAGAGTGACGTGCACAACAATCAAGAGCTGAGAAATAAAGTGAAAAAGCTCAAGCACAAGAACCGGAACATGGAGAAAATCATCAAAGATCAAAGATACCTGATCAAGTTTCAGAATCAGGTTCAAATGCAAATGTTTGATATGTTCCAAGAGTTCAAGAAGCAGCAAACTGGTGCTCCCAGCACTACATTTGATGATGAGACTTTTGATTTCGGGAAGTTTTTGGAGGAAGAGAAAGAGAAAGAAAGAAAGAGCTGCTGAGGAAAGTGAGGTTGATGAGATTAGTGAAGATGAGATGCCCGAGAGATTTGTGGAGATGGGAATGGATGAAGAAGTTGTTTATGAGACGTCAGATGGGCACAAGTTGGATCCTGAAAGATCAACTTGGTTTCCTAGAAGGCCCATCACCATTCCAGCCTTACATCAAAATATCCATCACACCAGGTCAGCTCACAAGGAGAAGATTATCTCCTGGAAATATGATGAAGAGAAAAGATTGTTCGCTGTGAAGAGAAGAGGGGGAGTGATACAATATTTCAAGTGTCAAAAAGAACTGAAGTCTCTCCCCCGATGGGATATCAGGGAGCTCAGCAGGGCCCCATTCATCAATCACTCCTCGACACCCAGGCGTCCATGGTCGAGTGGTTTATCAGGAAAGAATGTGACACTGATTTCAAAAAGGAGAATCTCCAAGAAAAGAATCGATCCAGCAACCGGACGTGGCATGATAACTTATGTGATTGACCCTCCTCAGGTCGTCACTCGAGTTCCTATTAGATCTGAGCTTCCAGTTATGCTGAAGGACTTTAAGAAGTGGTTTTACGACAGCAACACTGGTGAAGCAGTCATTAAGTTGCAGGACGATTCAGAGGCTTTGAGGATTTTGGATCCAGTAGACGTGTTTGCACTTAATCTGTCAGATCTGAATATGATGTTTGCAAATCAGATTAATGTGGGTGCCGGGAACGCGTTGTTTGAAGAAGCGGTGTTATTTAGAAGGGCTGTGGATCGGGCTATGAAGCTGAAAAGGGAGCTGCTTGAGATAGTCGACAGGATCAATGCAGCAGATAAAGAAAAGGATGACAGGGAGAAAGCTGCTCAAGCTACTGCTGCTGCAGAAGTTACTCAACATGAAGTCGAAACTACTTCAGAGGTACAAAACAGAAGATCCTGCAACAGTAGCCGATCCTGAAAGAACTGCAACAGAATCAACTCAAGCTCCTCAAGCAGTTGAAGAAGATCCAGTCGCACTGTACATGCAAGACCCCCAGAACAGGTTGAGGGGGAGCAAAGCGAGGTTGAGATTGATTGAAGATTAAAGAACTGGTAGCTGTGGTCTAGGGGGAGTATCGTTGGGTTATATTGAGACCACAGTTACCAGATTATAGACTTTTGATAGTTATTGTGTAGTTTGATAGTTGAAGGACCTAGTATGTAATTAACACAATGTTTTGTAACACAAACCCTAGGCTACGCACTTAATTACACAGGCCCTGCGCACTTATGTTAAGTGCGCAGGCCCAGGAGCTTTCCTATATATAGAATGTGTGTGCACAGCTCCAGGGTTAGGGTTTTGCGATAGTCTTTGTAGCACACGTGAATAGGTGCGTATTTGTCAGTGTATTCCAAGGTTATTCATCGTCAAATCAGTAATGGAATCATCATGTTATTCATTGTGTGTGTCGGTTTTATTCATGTTCATCTAGTATCTTTGTCTTTCTGGATTAATCACTTAAAACACCTAACAAATAGGTGTTTATAAGTGATAACAATCTATTGCATATCACAAGATCTAGCATTCGGGACTTACAATTCCGCTGTGCAAGTTTGATTAAACTTGCTAAAACACATAAGTGTTCACAAGCAAGTAAACTGTCAAAGAGCGTACTGATCCAACAATGTAGATGTTCAACGCTACACTCAGAATGCTCCAGGAAATGGGCCCGATTGGATGTTTAACTACAAAGAGCTATTTGAGTCATGCAATCTAGAAATCTTGTTTGTAAAGGCTATTTACGATTATATTATGAGTGTGAGAATGCAGTAACCTCACCGTTAGTGCGTCCCGATCACGGTGACTCCTCCAGCAGTAGCTTCTAATGATACCAATGCTCCTATATCTAAAGAAGAAGTGTTTCAAGAAGCTTCTACAACGCTTGATTCTTCTGATTCGGAAGACGAGGAAGAAGTTACTAGTGAAGCAGTCTTGGATAACATCACAATATCACCTCTAGTGAACCCAAATCCAGATATTCCATCTTCATCGAATATGGGTAATGATTTGGAAATGGAAGAGAACTTGAATGTTCAAACGGTGATTCCTGTTCATGAACATCCGGAATCTTGGATTCATCAGATTCTTCCGTTAGAACAAGTTATTGGTGATCCTAGCAGTAGCGTGATGACACGTGGACAATTGAGGCGTGCATCATCACATGGCAACATTGGAGCCGTTGCCCTGTATACTAAAATCCAAAAATCAGGTGATCAAAATGATTGGTCTTTTGCTTCTTATGTTTCGCAGGTTGAACCACGAACGTACAAGGAAGCTTTACAAGACGAATCATGGGTGGATACGATGCAGCAAGAATTGCAACAATTTCAGAAACTCGGAGTTTGGACGTTAATCGACTTACCACCAGATAAGAAAAAGATTGGCACTAAATGGGTGTTTAAGTGCAAGAAAGATGATCGAGGAGTTATTGTTTGGAACAAAGCTCGATTGGTGGTACAAGGCTTTCGTAAGACGGAGGGAATTAACTACAACGAAGTCTATTCACCAGTTGCGTGTATTGAAGCAATCCGAATGTTTCTTGCGTATGCATCATATATGAAATTCAAGGTGTATCAGATGGATGTTAAGAGTGTCTTTCTCTATGGTTTGGTAAAGGAAGAAGTTTATGTCGGGCAACCACCGGGTTTTGAGGATCCTATCCACCGGGATAAGGTCTACAAGCTAAACAAAGCATTGTATAGTTTACACCAATCCCCGAGACAGTGGTACGAGGAGCTCAGCACATATCTTCTATCCAAAGGATTCAAAAGAGGACTAGTAGACTGTACCCTGTTCACGAAACGACCAGAGGGTGACTTGCTTCTAGTACAAATTTATGTTGATGACATTATATTTGGTTCTACTAATGAACTTTTGTGAAGGGAATTCGAAAAGGTTATGCAGGAAAAGTGTGAGATGAGCTCTATGGGATATATGCATTTCTTTCTAGGATTGCAAGTTGATCAATTGCTGTCAAGGATCTTCATCCACCAGACGAAATACATATCCACAGTCTTGAGCCGATTCCAGATGGATGATTCATAGCCAATTGACACTCCCATACAACCCAATAACGGGATTGGAGTTGATGCTAAGGGGGAGCTTACCGACCCCTACATGTATCGAGCCATCGTTGGATCGTTAATGTATTTTGACCATTTCCCGGCCGGAATATAATGTTCGCCACATGTCTTTGTGTGACACCTGGCAAACTTCGGTAACTAACTTTTTGAAAACTTAGTAAGTCTACCTTAGCGAGTCGCGCATACATTACACATGACAGGGTCAGTCGAGTCGAGTCGTACATCATTGGGGTTTTAACACACGCAAGTCTCGAGTCCCGGGAATTGTGAACGAGTGTGAACGTGTTTGTTTTCATGTATTATGTGTTTATAATCATTATGTGACTTGTCGGTATGTGAAAACGTGTTAACATATGTTAAAACGGGGTTTAACGCGCAAAATACCCAAGACCAGCTCCTGCAGGCGATTAGGGAAGCATAATCGCCTACAGGAGGGCGATTAGCTTTCTTAGGGGGTGACTAGGCTTGCTTAGGGGGCGATTGGGGGCTAATCGCCTGATAGGGTAGGCGATTAGCAGCCCTAATCGCCAGATAAGGCTGCACAATCGTCTGACGTGTTTTAAACGACTAGAAACGCCTATAAATACCACCCTTGACCTCCAAAACACCATTTGTGCAACCCTAGCCGTCCCATAACCCATACCAACACACAAACACCCTCTGGAACTCGTTTTTACATCAAAACAACCATTTCCAAGCTTATTCCATCATTTCCTCTTAAATCCAAGGTGTGTTCTTCAAACCTAAACCTTTAAATGATTATATTTTGTTCCCTAAAAGTCCAGACCTGACTTATAAATGTTTTTGTCTTTGAAAATACATTAAAAACCGTTATTAAACAAACCCAAGCCTTTATGCGTGTTATATATGTTATTTGTGTTTAAGGTAGGATTTTTATGATTGAAACATGATTGTTCTTGTGTTATTTAGGTATTCATGGCTGTTATGAGTTAGTATGATGATGTCCTAGGAGTTTGGATGGTTTTGGTTGTGTGTTGTTGATGTTTGATGTTTTGACCCATTTGAATGATTTTGAATGATTAAGGATGCTATGAGGTGTGTTGTTGATTGTATGATGTTAGGGTTTGCTCTAGGATGATGCTAGAGTAGTAGGATACTATCGGACAATGTGGTTATGTGATGAAATCTGGATATTTGCTATTTAGGGCAAGTTCTTGCATGTTGATGTGATGATTACATGTTAAGTTTACTATTTTGGGAAAACGCTCGCATTCGGGACTGTTAGAATGATGAAACTTAGGGGTTTTGCTTGAAATATGTTTGTTAATGTGTTAGGATTGATATTGGGTGTTTACACATGTTTCGGATCTGATTTGGAGGGTTAAATGCGCGAAATTGCGTCGCGCAGCAGCTGCAGGCGATTAGCCTTCCTAATCGCCTAATGTGGCAGGCGATTAGGCCTCTTAGCAGGCGATTAGCCTCTCAATCGCATGCTAAGGTAGGCGATTAGCATTACAATCGCCTGTTGACCATCCCCAATCACATGTTGACTTTTCCTAATTGCATGCTAAGTTCCTAATCGCGTGTACTGCTGTTATAAGTGTATTTTCACATTCTGAAACCCGATTCGACACCTAGGAACATGCTAGGAACCTCGTGACATGCCTAGTAACATAGTAACACGTGTATGGACTTGTTTGTGCGTTATTTGACCTATGTGTTAGACTCGTTGAACTTTAACACATGTTAAGTACTAAGTTGCATGATTTGTGTATGTTTGAGTATGAGATGAACACGTGGAATGTCGGGTCACCAATGGGATGTCGAGTCTTGTCTTACGTAGTCTGGTTGTCGGTCAAACACGTTTTTCGGACACATAATGGTCATGGACTGGACTTAGGGACTAATGAACCCGACGGGTTATTAGTCTAACTTGACGCATATCTTATGATAGGTCGCCACTAGTTGGGGCTATCATATCATACAAACGGTTTACTCATATCACATAAGCGGTTTACTCATTAAACGGAAGACACAACCTAAGGTGAGTTCACGGCCCCACATTTTACGGTTTTTGCTTTCGGGGGAGAAACATGCTTAAAACTCTTTTATGACTTATGGCTCGGTTTCATCTTAAACTCTTTTATGACTTATGACTCTTTTTCACGTTATACTATGGCTTACTTATTATTACTATACGGTTCATCAAAAAGTCCCTTAGAAACCACTAACATGGGCGTATGGCGGGGAAATATGGATAGCGCTATTGGGAACTGACAAGCCCCACTCGACGGTTGGACCGGGCGGGTGCATATTGTCTCTAATAAAACAAGGTCTACCAGTGATGACGGTAGCCCATAGGAAACAAAGGGTCAGTAAACGGCATAGTCAGCAATGGTTTCACCCGTATGAGTATCTTATTCTACGCCTAGCTAGCGTTCTCACAAGCATAGTAGTAACTGTGATGGTAACGGTTTTCGAAGGATCACTTTAAACGTTTAAATAAAACCTGTGAACTCACCAGCATTATATGTTGACTCTTTTAGCATGTTTTCTCAGGTCGCTAAGGTGGCAGCTGTCAGATAGGCGCACGGAGTCGCACTGGAGTCGTCTCGCGTCTAGGGTCGCATTCGCATGTTTTGGGATTGTTAAACTTTGAACTTATGTTTTATTTACTCATGACTTTTGTAAACTTTGGATGCTTCCGCACTGTCAAATGTTGGTTTTAATCTTATGCGTGGTTTTTGTTTACGTATGTTTTTACATTTAGACGTTGTTTATTGTGACCGTTGACTTGGATCCTGGTGTGTCACACGCCTCGCGGTAGAACTCCGCACGTGGGAATTTGAGGGTGTGACAGATTGGTATCAGAGACAATGGTTATAGTGAACTAGGACTGCATGTAGAGTCTAGACTATAGCCGAGTCTCACACACTAGACGGTCACATACATTTGAGTCGTGTCTTATGGTAAACATACTAACCTTGTCGGGGTGTCGGCATCCTTACCACGCAGTGTCATATTACCTATCTCATTCTTGGTTATTCCTAGCTTCATTTATCTTCTTCTTCGGGTTTGCAGTCGAGGGAACATGTTTGTTGATCTTTTGAGTTGGTTATATCTTTCTAAGATGCGGGTACCGGGTGACTTGAGGTTCGAGCTCGGGGCACGCCTTGAGGACCATGTAGAGCAATTTATCATTTCGGGTGCACACGAAATCATAAGTTGAAATGCATGGAAGACTTGGTGGATCTCGTGTGGGGATTAATGGTCACGTTCGAACCCGATCCTAGGCTTTTCATATTCTCTTTGTTTAGCGTTGGTGATGGGTCTGAGTATTTGTTTCTTGTTCTTCTCAGAAGATGTCTGGACGCACTGGAGGACGTACTGGGGGACGACGTGGAGGCCGCACTGGTGGGGGTAGAGGTCGTGGTAACATCACCTTAACGTATGATGAGCTCAATGAGATGATGCAGCAACAGTTGGGCGTTGCACTAGCTGCCTTTCAGGCTGCCCAGCAGACTTTTATGGGTGCTACTGCTCCTCCGGTTCAGGTAGGTGTTGCCTACAAGCGGTTTAAGGATTGCCAGCCCCTCAGCTTCCAGGGTACGGAGGGAGCTGTGGAGTTGCTTCGGTGGTTGGAGAAGACTGAGTCGGTGTTCGCTTTATGTGAGACTCCAGCAGTGGATTGGGTGAAGTTTGCTTCGGGGACTTTTGTAGGACCCGCCCTGACGTGGTGGAACTGCGTCACTCAGACACTTGGTCTCGGGGAGGCCAACGCCATGCCTTGGGCGGATTTTGTGCATAGGTTGAAGGATGAGTACTGCCCGCGAGAGGAGATCAGGAGGTTGGAACAAGAGTACGGGAATCTTAAGATGGTGGGTTCTGAGGTTGAGGAGTACACGATCAGGCACAACGAGTTAGCAGTGATGTGTCCAGGTTTGTCGACGCCAGAGTATAGGAGGATAGAGCAGTATCTTGCGGGTTTGGTGCCAGAGATTCCTGGGTTGGTGTCTGCTAGGGATCCTACTACCATGTCAGAGGCTGTGCGGTTGGCTACTAAGATGACCAACTTGAAGATCACTGAGGGTGTCTTGCCTCCTAGAGGCTCTTCTGTGAAGGCGCCGGTGGATAACAAGAGGAAGTGGGAAAGTGTGGAAAAGAGTTCAGCGGTGGTTCAACGACAACCGGCGGCGAAGAAGGCTGAAGCTTCAGGGTCAGCGTCGGATCAGAAACAAGGGGGCTATGCTGGGAAGAGCCCTATGTGTGGGCGTTGTGGTTTTCATCACTATGGTACTTGTGAGAGTTTTCGCTGTGAGCGTTGTCAGCGGACGGGGCATCTTGCGAAGGATTGTAGGGTCAACCTTTCGTCCAGGGCGACTCAGACTGCTGCTACTACTACCCCTGCTCCACAGGGGAACCAGGGTTGCTTTCATTGTGGAGAAGCGGGGCACTTCAAGCGAAGCTGTCCCAAGTTGAATCAAGGGGGCACAGGGACTGCAGTGAAGGATGGAGACAATGACGGCGGTGGCCGGATTACTCGTGCTCATGCTTATGTGATCGGTGCTAAGGAGAACCAGGTGGACCCAGACACTGTTACCCGTACGTATTCTTTCTTATCTCTTGTTACGCTTTGGTTTTACTTTTATCCGCATTGTTGTGCGTTTGTGTTTTCGGGTGATTTCTTTGTGGTTTGGTCTCTGTTTCTCATTCTTTGGGTCCATGAGGGTCCTTTGGGGATGCTACTTGGACAGTAACGGTGGGTTAGTTATACCGATCATAGTAGTCTCCAGTAGGCCTTCGATCGGGGGTCTCTAGTCTTATATTCACATTTGGGGGAGGTGGTTTCCCGGTTCTTACTGTCGCGTTTTGATTCACGACCTTCACTTGTTGTATTTTGGGGAAACGTTACTTGGGCACACAGAGGTCGACACTCATCACTGTTGAAGCCAAAAGAATCTCGGGACGAGATTCCTTTCAACAGGGGGATGATGTGACGACCCGGAAAATTTTTCTTCTTATTTGTTTTCTCTCTTCAACTTCGGGAAATTTTCGGGACGAAAATTCTTTCAACAGAGGGATGATGTGACACCCGGCAAACTCCGGTAACTAACTTTTTGAAAACTTAGTAAGTCTACCTTAGCGAGTCGCGCATACATTACACATGACAGGGCCAGTCGAGTCGAGTCGTACATCATTGGGGTTTTAACACACGCAAGTCTCGAGTCCCGAGAATTGGTGAACGAGTGTGAACATGTTTGTTTTCATGTATTATGTGTTTATAATCATCATGTGACTTGTCGGTATGTGAAAACGTGTTAACATATGTTAAAACGGGGTTTAACGCGCAAAATACCCAAGACCATCTCCTGCAGGCGATTAGGGAAGCATAATCGCCTACAGGAGGGCGATTAGCTTTCTTAGGGGGCGATTAGGCTTGCTTAGGGGGCGATTGGGGGCTAATCTCCTGATAGGGTAGGCGATTAGCAGCCCTAATCGCCTGATAAGGCTGCACAATCGCCTGACGTGTTTTAAACGACTAGAAACGCCTATAAATACCACCCTTGACCTCCAAAACACCATTTGTGCAACCCTAGCCGTCCCATAACCCATACCAACACCCAAACACCCTCCGGAACTCGTTTTTACATCATAACAACCATTTCCAAGCTTATTCCATCATTTCCTCTTAAATCCAAGGTGTGTTCTTCAAACCTAAACCTTTAAATGATTATATTTTGTTCCCTAAAAGTCCAGACCTGACTTATAAATGTTTTTGTCTTTCAAAATCCATTAAAAACCGTTTTTAAACAAACCCAAGCCTTTATGCGTGTTATATGTGTTATTTGTGTTTAAAGGTAGGATTTTTATGATTGAAACATGATTGTTCTTGTGTTATTTAGGTATTCATGGCTGTTATGAGTTAGTATGATGATGTCCTAGGAGTTTGGATGGTTTTGGTTGTGTGTTGTTGATGTTTGATGTTTTGACCCATTTGAATGATTTTGAATGATTAAGGGTGCTATGAGGTGTGTTGTTGATTGTATGATGTTAGGGTTTGCTTTAGGATGATGCTAGAGTAGTAGGATACTATCGGACAACGTGGTTATGTGATGAAATATGGATATTTGCTATTTAGGGCAAGTTCTTGGATGTTGATGTGATGTTTACATGTTAAGTTTACTATTTTGGGAAAACGCTCGCATTCGGGACTGTTAGAATGATGAAAACTTAGGGGTTTTGCTTGAAATATGTTTGTTAATGTGTTAGGATTGATATTGGGTGTTTACACATGTTTCGGATCTGATTTGGAGGGTTAAACGCGCGAAATTGCGTCGCGCAGCAGCTGCAGCCGATTAGCCTTCCTAATCGCCTGATGTGGCAGGCGATTAGGCCTATTAGCAGGCGATTAGCCTCCCAATCGCATGCTAAGGTAGGCGATTAGCATCACAATCGCCTGTTGACCATCCCCAATCACATGTTGACTTTTCCTAATTGCATGCTAAGTTCCTAATCGCGTGTACTGCTGTTATAAGTGTATTTTGACATTCCGAAACCCGATTCGACACCTAGGAACATGCTAGGAACCCCGTGACATGCCTAGTAACATAGTAACACGTGTATGGACTTGTTTGTGCGTTATTTGACCTATGTGTTAGACTTGTTGAACTTTAACACATGTTAAGTACTAAGTTGCATGATTTGTGTATGTTTGAGTATGAGATGAACACGTGGAATGTCGGGTCACCAATAGGATGTCGAGTCTTGTCTTACGTAGTCTGGTTGTCGGTCAAACACGTTTTTCGGACACATAATGTTCATGGACTGGACTTAGGGACTAAAGAACCCGACGGGTTATTAGTCTAACTTGACGCATATCTTATGATAGGTCGCCACTAGTTGGGGCTATCATATCATACAAACGGTTTACTCATATCACATAAGCGGTTTACTCATTAAACGGAAGACGCAACCTAAGGTGAGTTCACGGCCCCACATTTTACGGTTTTTGCTTTCGGGGGAGAAACATGCTTAAAACTCTTTTATGACTTATGGCTCGGTTTCATCTTAAACTCTTTTATGACTTATGACTCTTTTTCACGTTATACTATGGCTTACTTATTATTACTATACGGTTCATCAAAAAGTCCCTTAGAAACCACTAACATGGGCGTATGGCGGGGAAATATGGATAGCGCTATTGGGAACTGACAAGCCCCACTCGACGGTTGGACCGGGCGGGTGCATATTGTCTCTAATAAAACAAGGTCTACCAGTGATGACGGTAGCCCATAGGAAACTAAGGGTCAGTAAACGGCATAGTCAGAAATGGTTTCACCCGTATGAGTATCTTATTCTGCGCCTAGCTAGCGTTCTCACAAGCATAGTAGTAACTGTGATGGTAACGGTTTTCGAAGGATCACTTTAAACGTTTAAAGAAAACCTGTGAACTCACCAGCATTATATGTTGACTCTTTTAGCATGTTTTCTCAGGTCGCTAAGGTATCAGCTGTCAGATAGGCGCACGGAGTCGCACTGGAGTCGTCTCGCGTCTAGGGTCGCATTCGCATGTTTTGGGATTGTTAAACTTTGAACTTATGTTTTATTTACTCATGACTTTTGTAAACTTTGGATTCTTCCACACTGTCAAATGTTGGTTTTAATCTTATGCATGGTTTTTGTTTACGTATGTTTTTACATTTAGACGTCGTTTATTGTGACCGTTGACTTGAATCCTGGTGTGTCACACGCCTCGCGGTAGAACTCCGCACGTGGGAATTTGAGGGTGTGACACTTTGTGCTCGATTTCAATTGAAGCCGAAAAGAGTCACCTTACAGCAATTAAAAGAATCCTACGTTATCCGAAGGTTTGTCCATCACGTGGGTTATGGTATCCTGATGATGATAACTTTAACTTTATTGCCTTTAGTGATGTAGATTTCGGTGGTTGTGATATTGACGCCAAATCCACAACTGCTGGATGTTAATTTATGGGGAGCAGGCTCGTGACCTAGAAATGCAAGAAGGAGACGTTAGTTGCATTATCAACATGTGAAGCCGAATACGTGTCAGCCTCTATTTGTTGTTCACAGGTTTTTGGATTCAACAGCAGTTGCGCGACTACGGTTTGCAATTTCTTAAAACCCCATTCATTGCGATAATGAAGTAGCTATTGCAATCACTAAAGACATTGTTAATCATTCTAAGGCTAAGCATATCCGAATACGGTACCACTTTATTCGTGATTGCTATGCTAAAGGATTGATTGACATGGTCAAAATCCACACTGATTACCGAAGAGCACATATTTTACCAAAGCTTTTGACAAATCAGGATTTGAATTTTTACTAAAAGCTAACGGTATTAAGGAAAAGCAGGAATAATCTCCTAATCGGTTTATCATATTTCTTTTGTTTTTTATGTTTTCAAAAATTAAAAATCCAAAACTATGTTTTTAATTTTAGGGGGAGCATTTTATTCCACAAAAACATTTGAAAAATTTGAAAACCATAAAAATTAGAAAATCCCAAAATGATTTTTTCCTGGAGAAAAAGAGGAAATGATAGTACATCAGTGAGGATCTTTCGCATTCTAAACATTGTAAAGTCTAATACTTGATATGTGTTGACTTTGTGTGATGTGCTGATAGGTTTCGTAGACTTATTAATGTGTGCCTTAGTGATACAAACATAATGAATTGCTTGCTATGTGGATGAACACCTCATGGGCATATGGTCTTAGTACCGTAATTTCGTTTGATAGGGTTTGTACAAAATCGGAGGTTTCGGGTCGTTATGTTGATTGTTATCTGGGGATGGCCTGACTGATCTTTTGCCGTATTGATTTACGGACCTAGATTCAGTCAGGGTATCTTAACAAAAGAGCTTTTTGTGACATCCGCCATCCTCATCTTTACCGAGTTGTAAATCGTAGTCCTTCGTGCATTCAAAGGTTCCTATTTCAGACCTTGCTATCTTTGTCGTTTTTTTTATTTAATTTTTTTTTTTTTGAGTTTTGTGATCGCAAATAATAAGCAAATAATAATCATAAACCTTATCATTTATTAAATTAAATAAGAAGGAGTAAGAGAATTAAATGGATTTAAGTTCCTTTTACTACAAATAACTAATTCAACATTAAAAAGTTATTAGAGAAAACTTATGGGTTTTCAAAGAGATTTGTAAATTCAAATACATTGGTAAATAATTAAATTGGGAGTTTCATACTAGGAAATTAAACATAATACTTTATTTTACTTTATTGCACATTAATTTTTTTAACACAATTATTGAGTAGTAACGAACAACTAATATATAAACTATCTTTCATAATGCTTATACACCAAGCTCTTTCCTATTCACCGCACATACAACCACCATTCTTCATTCTTTCAAGTTATTTGATCAAGAACTCAAGTTATCAAGTGTGGTGTCATTCTGAATCTTATCATTTTGTGTTTTGGTATGTGACTCCATTTATATATACACACTTTTATTATTTTTTTAATTCTCAATAGAATAGAATTCATGTCAAGAAACTCTAAGGCATGTTCATGGTGAAAATAGATTCTAGACGTTCACAAAAATAATAAGCTTTTACACAATATGCATAATCCTTTCACCATTATTTTCATGACAAAAAGTGTCCATTCATATTAACTATTCAAAATGGATTCTTGATATTTTATTAATTTAAACCCACATAAAAGATATGTTATGTATAAAAATCTCTAACATAGATTCCAAGGAACCAACATCAAAACAGTGGAATAATTTCCTATTTCAAGGTGTCACATGAAATAATGATATGTATCTTTACAAATCAATATTTATTTATTTATGTTTGTAGAGTAGAAAAGTCTATTAGTAAATCATACATCGTGCATATATATATACTAATAGGGATATCATCATTGGTAGAGTAACATATACTTATTGGTCACAAATTATTAACCAAGACCTACATTTATTTGTGTTAAAACTCAATGTAATTTTTTTATGAAAATAATTAACCAACTTTGAATTCTATAAATGTGACTTGAATTCTAGGAATTGTAACTCATAAATGTTAATGACACATTAAACCTTTGGTATATTTAGATCAATTATCATACGTAAATATTAGCTACAATATTTATTATCCTGCATCGTATGCTAATGTTTAATTATAAGACTATGACTTATAAAGGGAATATTAATCGTCAAACTTAAATACTAAGTGGCATTTATTCAAGACTTACAAATAACGACGATCTATAATATGAGAACATATATAATATATAAGAAAAACTTAGTACTATTTTTGTTGGGCGATAATTGAACACGACTAACATGAAACGTCTAAACATCACCAATTCCTATGCGATGACAAACAAATTATGATTTAAAACTTTAATTATTCAAAACAAATAGACGAGACATGACTTCTAAACTATAACGGGAATTAGCGAGTCTCCGTCGACTTTCCCCAAAACTAGTTCTTGACTCTAGTATTACTTGATTTAACTTGTAGTTTCTATTTGTGCCGTTTGACGTACATTCCTTGGACAAACACTCAAATCACCTACATCAAGGTGAGTATACTTATCCCCCTTTTCATTTTTTTTTACACTTTTGGGGTGAAACATGTACACCTATGAAACTTACAATTACACATATTCATAAACGTTTTACATACAATTCATACACGTGTTATGCATTGAATTCTTGTGCTTTATGCTTAAACATAAACGTAGTATACTTGCAATCATTACGAAATCATTAACTCCGTACAAGCCGACTTTAACAATGGATAGCGCTATTTGAATTGACAACTCGCCTAGTGGAAAGTACCTATGGTGGTGGGAAGTCCTAGGTCATTGTAAATGTATTTAACTTTGTCGCAAGAGGTTTGATTTTGACCCGTATTGTGTACTTACGTGTTTTCCATATTTTCCTTGAATGAATCATGACACATGAATTGTAAAACATATTCTCCAAACTTATTTTATTGTATACAAACTGAGTATGCTCACCAACATTATTTATGTTGACAATATATTTTCGTAAATGTTTCAGGTTGATTGTTGAGATATGTCATGTAGGACATGTTGGACTTAGTAAAGACTTAATCAAGACAACATGTGGAATAGTATTTGTACTTGATGTTATCTATAATTGTAATTTGAAGCGTTGAATAAAATATTTAGACTTTATTACCATGAGCTTTTGAACAATCGTCACTACGTGACACCTCGATGTTTCCGCCATCGGTTGAGGTGTTACAGCTTTAATGCCAAAACCTAAAGTTACCGAACAAGGAATTTGAAATGTATTATGATAATCCAAGATTATCTAATGCATCGTATCAAATCTATGATGCAAATCATGATTGATATAAGACCTTAACACGGTAGAGTACACATGTTACTCTGTAGCATTGAGTTGCTGACGTGTACACCTCTGTGTCTCATACCTTGTAAATTACGAATAACAACGGCATAATCACGCGTTACAATGAACCTTTCTGCAAAATTCCTTGATACGGGAGTATGTCGTGTGTATGGGAACCACATGTGAGTTAGTTATTAATACACCTAAGTGTATCATTTTAAAGCACTGCATAACGGTCTGCATGTGAGCTTATGTGGACAACAATATCAACAATTATTGAGTTACACAGTCATTATAGTTAAAATGAAACAGAACAACGGTGTGATGTGATCTCTCATAAACTGATATGATCCTCTTACCAAAAAATCACAAAAAGTTTATTGCTTTTTGTTTGATTTCATTCATATACAAAAACTCAAAAAGATTTTTGGCGTGTTTTAACATAAATTTCAGAAAATCCAAAAGATTTTACATTTCTGCATTATTTTTAGATAACCGATGATGGATGATGTTCATTTTCTAAAGTTTGACGAGCTAATCTAAGTTTTGTATCATTAAAATGAGAAATTTTGAAAATTTGAATGTTTAAAAGGTTAAAAATGACAAAACGTGGATCGAATTGGCCAATTTGGTAAAAAAATTAGTTTTCCATAATTTCCATTCGACCTTTCGGTAGGTCGAATGAAGTTATGAGATGTTGATTCGAACCTTTAATTTACGTCGAATGAGTGTGATGATCATTTGATCCCCATCTGACGTTTGAAAGAAGCCTCCGGGTTACAGTCAACTCATAAAAGACTCTCCTAAGGAGATATTCTTTCTATCCATAAACAGAAAGGGGGAGAGATTCCTGCTTGCCTACTTCGCGGATCGAAGGGATAAGACCTATTATATTAATAAAAAAGAAAAGAAAATAAAAAGAGAGAAGAAAGGCTTTCGTCGTCTTTTTCCCGCTTTCGCCTTCGATTGCGAAGGGCTTTTTTCCCGGTTTTCAATTCCTCTCCGGCGAGGTTTGAACTTCGCATGGTGGGAAGGCCTTCTAACGGTCAATTGACCTTCTAACGTTTGTCTGAACTTTTTCTGATGGTTAATTGAACCACCTAACGTTTGTCTGACCTATGTTTTATTCAGGTCGAATGAGTGTGGGACTTGACATATTTTTCATTCGAACCCAATAATTCTTGATTCGCCCTCTCACTAGGTTGAACCAAAAATTTTCAAGCTCATTCAAACCCTGAAAGGGTAGAACCAACCATGCCTATATATACATTTCTTGTCCATTCGAACTCATTTCAATAGTTACTTTGGCGAATTTTTCTTTGTACCCACTGTTTTGCACTTCGTTTATTAATCATTGATTATTGTTCCTAACACTTTGGTGATTCTATAACAACAAAGTTTGCAGGTAATGGACCATAAACATGATCAGATTTAGGGTTTGAAGTTTCGAAACCCTAACCATTGAATTGATGGATTTAAACCGGTTGTTTATGCTATTTCTTCAGTGCAAATCATTTATCGACTGTTTTAGAGGGAGAACATAGCAAAATCTAGTGTTTAAACAAACAAATCAGTAATGTTGATCATATGAACCCTAGATTTTAGGGAAAACTGACAATAAATGATTAATTGGAAAAATTGATGATCATTCAAGCTTAATCGGCCATATTAGATCCGTAAACAATCAAATGTTGATGTTGATATGGACTTAATCAGAAATTGCAAAATTTGAAATATGATCAACTCCATTCGACCCTCACGAATGGTCGAATGAGAAAACACAAGGTCGAATGAACTGATGTTTAGTTCATTCGACATAATCAAAACTCATTCGAACCCACGAGGGTCGAACCAACATGTAATTTTTTTAAAAAATTTTGATTTTGAATCCGAACAACAAGAACAGGAAGTCCCAAAGGAGTTGAAGTCCCAAAGGAGTTGAAGTTCGAGGTGAAGCACAACTGTTGTGCATATAATGGAGCCGTGGATGCTAAATACGCAGAATTTCAAGGGATGGTCGATTTTCTCAGAAGGTCGAGAATAGTACATGCTATTGCACAACCTATCACTATCTACAAGGACCATCAAGTCGAATTCTGGGAGAATGCATGCCTTACTTTCTGGGAAGGGAAGTCGGTGATTCAAAGCAATATTCAAGGCATGACGATTCTTGTTGGAGAAAAAGACTTCAGGGAAGTGTTACATTTAGATGACAAAGAAGATTATCCAATTGAGTTGTTGTGGTCTGTTCAAAGAGCATGTTTTCTAAGGATGAAGTATAACGGACCAATTACTGATTGTCAACAACACAAGGCGAATTTGTCACCTCCGTTCAAGTACTTACTGCATGTGATTCTACATGTATTTGGACTAGTCAGAGGAAGATTTAATGTGCTGAGAAATACTTTGAGTTCGCTTGTGGTAGCATTGATTCTAAACAAAGAATATAACGTTTCGGGAATGCTCTTTAGCCATATACAAGAAGTGTTTCAAGGTTTGAAGATGGATAAGTTTCTTATGTACCCAAGATTCTTACAGATGATCTTTAATCACAAGTATCTAGAGTTGAGGAAGGATCCATTACAGGTTGTTAATAAGGAACACATGAATATGACAACGCTGAACAGAATGAGGACGTACAAAGGCAAACCAGAAGAAGAGAAACAGCCTAACAGACGCTTGTTTGGACATCTTAGCACAGTTGCATATACAGATCCTGGAAATGAGGCTGTTAGACATCCAACGAGTGATTCTGACTCAGATAGTCCTTTAGTTCCAGTTGATAAAAGTGCTAAGAGAAAGTGTCAGGTGATCAACAAAGGTTCAAAGACAAAAGGTAAAGGTAAAGAGAAGATCGTGGAGACAAAGACAAAGAAGGTAGTGAAAAGCAAAGCAAAGACAAAGACAAAAACTTTTCTAGTTGATGAAGATTCTGAAAAGACTGAGGATGATGTAGTCTGGGATTCTGAAACAGAGACATTGAAGGATACTAATCCCAATGCCACTGGTATTAGTTCTCCTGAAGCACTTGAGAAGATCTATGAAGAACAGAGAAACAAAGATTTTACAGAAGAGAATGTGAATTTAGTTCTTGAAGAGCCGGATATTGGAGGTTCTTCTGTTGCACCAGTTCCAACAAAAAGAGGAAGGGTTAAACACATGTCTCAAAGAGTACCTGCTAGAAAGAGAACAGATAAAGAGATAGATCTTTTACTTAAAGGAAAGAAGATGCTTGCAGCTACAAGTTCAAAAGCAGCATCTCCAGCGGCAAAGAAGTAGAAAGTTGTGACAGAGACTGAAACAACATTACAGCTTAATCCTGAGAATGTTTCACTATCACTGAAAAATGTGTTAGCAAGTATGAAGACACGTGTTGCTAAACCTAATCTTGAATCAAGTTCAAGTCCACAAGCAACAGTATCTAGTGAAGTGATGGCTATGGTGAATAAACAGATTGAAAAGATGATGAAATCTTTTATTCAACATGAAGCAGAGATCAACAGATGAAAGAAAATGAGAAGGATATGCTTCAGATTGTGTTAGCTTCTAAAGATCGACAAGATGAATTGGAAGACGCTTGAAACAGAGAATGCAATGCACAAGACGTCAAATAAGAGGAATACAAAGAGAATTTTGTTGATAGAACAAGACAATGATAAGCTGAGGAAGATTATAGATGATTTGTATGAAAAATCACCACAGCTAAAAGGTACTAAAGAAGATGAAGAGGAGGAAAAAGAAGAGAAAGTTAATTATAGTGGAACAAATGATTCTGATAATGAAGATGATAAGGATGATGATAGTAGTGATTATGATGATGCTTTAGGTGGTGGTAATGCTAATAAAGAGAAACCCACCAGTTTGAAAGATTCTGATGATGATGACGCAACACAGTATTCATTTGAAGAGCGTCAGGCAAAAGAAAAGGAAGATAAAGGTACTTCGAGTAAGGAACCAGGAGGTATGACAGATGCAGATAAGCAGATGTTGAAAGCCATGATGAAGAAAGGATGTTATGCCATTGAGTTGACAGGAAGATTTCCTAAGATCTTCATGAACAATGATATGAAGTATCAGATATGGTATAATGATCCTGATTTATTAGATTTATTAGATGGTGAAGTTAGTGCTACTATTGCTAATGAGATTTTGGAAGGTTTAGCTAAGCAGACTGGTAAGTCACCGGAAGACATCATGAAAGAGAATCTCTCAAAGAAACTAAAAAAGATTGCTGTGGAAAAGAGTAAAAAGATCACTGATGAAGTGTTTGAGAATGAAGTTGAAAAAGCTCAAGTATTCAAGCAATCAGATACTTTGAAAGAATTATTGAAGAAATTGAGAGAAGACGAAGCGAGACAACCTAAACCGAGAGTTCACGGAGATGTCTAAAAGTATCAAAACAAAGTTTTCAAAGGACGTGCATTTGCATGGAAATACTTTCCGCAGCTAAGAAATATTGGAATAAAATGGGAGAAAGGGTATTCTATACTTTCAAAGATTTCATGAAATCAATACTCTTCCATACTGGGCTGTGAGAGACATTTGTGGACACCAGATTTCAGGTTGTGATCGTTCGTGCATCATACATTACATAGCTGAAAAGATGACGAGGGACGGTCATACTAAGTGGGACATGTTTAGACCACAATTTCCAAAGCGGATTGTTCATGATGAAATTGATCCGAAGAATGGTCTACCGAGGTTACTTTGAAGTATAAATCTCAAAAAGTGATGAAGAGGATTCCTTTGATGCCGATACAGCAACATTTTAGCAAAGATTTTGCATTTTGGTATTATGAATGGGTAATAGGTGAAGTTGTGATTGTGCAACGTACATGACAAGAATCCAAAGTTGAAGTGCAAGAAAATACGCATGTTCGATCCTATGTGGTTGATAAATTGTTTGAAAGAAGATATCGACACGTTGTATTATAATCAAATTCATTTTGATGTTCGAGACGTAGAACCTGCCTGGATGTTCCAGAAGGTTGCTATATTATGCTTCGCGTGGGGAATTTATGCTGGATACGATTATGAAAAGATGTTGGGTAAGACGTTGAAGATTAGATCGGAGCTGAAGAAGTGCACACTTTTAAAACCAGAACCGAGCATGAGTGAACGTGCTAAGAACAAGATCAAGATTAAGCTTAGAAATTCCTAATCAATCCAAGCAATAGCCAAGGGGGAGTTTGTAGACGCATTTTGTGGCTATCGCTTTCGGATTGTACAAAGATTGTTGAGTTTTGAAGATATTCAAGTTTTGAAGAACACATTCAACCTATCGGGAGGTCGAATGGAAATATTAGAGGGACGAATGTAGTTTGGTCATGGTCGAATGTACAAAGTTTGTTTATGGCTTGTTGGTTCGCACTCTCAAAGGGTCGAACCAAGTCCTTCGAAACCTGCAAGGGTCGAACGGACAGTCTATATATATGTTTAAGTTGGTTTCCAACTTAACATTCGGTCATTTGGTTAGGTGTGTCACTGTGTGTGTTCTTGTGTGAGTCTAAAAAGTTCTTGAAAGTTGTATTTTCATTAATATTCTAAATTGTAACGGTTTATCAAGTTTATATTAATGGAAATCGGATTGAAAATGGATCTTTATGTGTTCTGATCTTGATTATTATCATTTTGCATGCGAATTAGGGTTTCCGCACCTAGTTTGCTCATACTTGTATGCTCTTTGTATTGTTTTATCAAAAACCGATCCCACACCAGTGTCAAATAAAATGTATGCTGGTAGTTGAATAATATGAAACGTACTCGTGACTAGATCTGGTTCGTATTAGGCTTCCTCAGCGTTGTTGACGAAAGCTCTACCACGTCCTTGTTCTATTTTTGGAGTGCTCTTGAGTTCGGGACAATCGATTTTGTAGTGGCTGGGTTCCTTACACTCATAACAAAGTCGAGGACGATCAGGTTCGTACCTACACTCTTTGGTCAGATGCCCAATTTTCTTGTAGCTCTGGCAGTGTGGACCCCTGGAATCGCCAAAGTGGACTCGACCACATCTGTTGCATTTCTTTCTACATTCACCGGTAGGATAGAATTTGCATTTTTGACAAAAAAGGGTTGCTTCCCCAATAAGGTTTCTTTTCTTGATTTCCTGTATCTTTGGAACTCTCTTGACTTCTCCTTGAGGTGTTTAATTGGTGGGTCGGAAGGTTTCGCTCCAACCCCTCTTGATTCCTACCTGAACTTTTTCCTTTTCCATGTACGGGACTATGCCATCAGTTAAGCTTAGTGCCAATTCACATGCGGTATCAAACTTAACCGGTTTGGCAACCCTAACTGTTCCCTAGATTTGTGGAATCAGACCCTATATAAATCTTCTTATTCGTTTAGGTTCTGGGGTTACCTGATGAGGTACTAAATGAGCTAGTTGATTAAATTTACTTATATAAGAAATACAGTCTAAACCTTTCATTGTAAGCCTAGAAACTTCATCTCTATTTTCTCTATTTCGTTTATAGGAAAATATTTTTCGGTTATTAGGGTTCTAAATTCTATCCCGGTCATACGAGATACTACGATTCTACCTTTGACTTAGCTAATCATGTTCCACCAATTTAAGGCTTCCGCTTTCAATGAGTGGGTAGCAAATTTTACTTGATCGCGGGGGTGCACAATTGCTTATTTCTAAAATTGATTCCATTTCTTCTAGCCACCTTGTGGCTCCCGAGGCTCGTGTACTTCCATTAAAAGGTTCCGGTTTACAAGCCATAAAAGATTTATAATCACATGATTTAGGTCCAACGAATTTTCTTCTAAATTTACATATTCTTCTTCTCGGTTTAGAACGGGGGATTTAGAAGTGGGTGGTTTTTCTATCCCTAATATATAGGGATTGAATCTTGTATACCTTCTAATACCAACTTTCTCATTTTCTCTTCTAACTCTTCCGTCTCGTTTATTATAGGACTTTCATTTATTACCAGAGTTTCTTCTACGGGTTCGGTGGGTTTATATGAGGAGGCGATATTTTTCTTTTTTAGTTGTAAGACGTCTCTTACTTCTTGCCTTGTTTTCGTCTTTCTTTCGGATCTTCTAGGGTTAGTTTTTCTCATGGCATGTTTCTAAATATAAAGAGTTTAACTATTAGTTAACAATTTTATGATTAAGAGTCACTTTTTAACAATCATCTAGTTATATTATAGTCACAATTTACTAGATTTGTTTTACATTGTCTTGATTACTACCACATGACTTTCTAGATTACCACATAAGTTTCACCACGATTACAACCACATAATAACTAACACAACACATGCACACATACGATTACTGCCACAACTATTATTCATAAACCTTCCCTATGCACATCCACATACGACCACTCCTTCGATCCTTTTAACCTTCCTATCACCCTCGGCTCCCACACCTAATAGCAACGGATACTTGGATTCTTTGGTCACTTGTTTTGTTTGAGACCTGAAACTTTTGATAAGCTTTCTTAGTTCCTTAACCATATTCAAGTCTTGGTCTCTTTTAGTTTTCATCTGATAATAGTTCTCCACCAATTCCAAGTACTCCCTTCTTGGAACAAAGTCTTGTTGTTGCAAGGTAATGTGGGTGTGGTTAAAGATGGAAGCCTCTGAATATGGGTCGATGACTGGGGTCGGGTAGTCTAAAGGAGGGGCCATGGGGTAAGCCATGGGGTAAGTAGGAGGATAAGGTGACGGGTATGGATTCACATAACTTGGCTCTTCAATGGACAAAGTACTAGAGGAGCTAAGATACTCTCCTATGGTCGATTCGGGGAGATAGTGGGATGGTCCGATAAAGGGTACCTCCGGATAGGGATGAATGGGTTCGGAAGGGGTATACACGGGCTCGGGTAAAGGCCTGATGATGCCTATGCTTCCCAAATTGAGTTCCAAACTGTTCTCGCTCCATTCCAATCCCGGTATTTCCCTCATTAATTCTAGGACGGTTGGTTCTTCTTGAGCATCATTCTCTATAACAACTTCTTCGCTTTGTATTTCACCATCTTCAATTTCCATCGGAGCGTCACCTTGCTCACCCTTTCCTTCGGCTACTTCTCTTTCACACAACGTCCATCCTTCCACATTTGCAATTTCTATTACACAACAATCCTATTCCCGAACCCGAGCTCTGATACCAACCTGTAACGACCCAAATATCTGAATCATTACCGATTGGTATTCAAGAACTAATCATGCTTAACATAAACTTCCCATAGTATTATTATTTCAAAAACCGATAGTGATACATTATGCTAACCGAAAACAACACATTACTTTAGCCAAAACAACCACATTATAGTTTTAAACAAACAACCACAACTTCTTATTTATAAACATTCTTATTTTAATTGATGACTTCGCTTAGACAAGCATGATTCTCGGGTCCCGAATGTTCACGTAAATCCTGAAATGCGCCACAAAACTAGTGAGTGATGCTGAAGAGACCTCATGACCGATTACAAGTTTATTCGAAAATATGCAACTCAAACATTATTGGCCGATCAAAACTATTATGAATGTATATCTAGGGTGGCACTTTATCAATGCTAGATATTTGTTCCGAACCCCTTGACGGATTGGGATAAATACATTTTTAAAGACTGAATGGATCCATTCTCGTTGTTTCTATGTGACCGGTTCTATTATACATGAAAGAAACATGACCCGATGCGAGTTTTATACAAACAACTCAACATGCATTCACCCCAAAAGGTTTTTAATGGTAAAATGGGGGACATGCACTCACTTCGATCGGTTCTGCTTGATTTCTAGTAGCCGCCGATTCCTGGGACGATCCGATTACCTGTTATGTTCATAACATCGATTATATATACATATATACATATATATAGCTGACCATTACAGCTTAGGTAGATAAAACTAATCTAAAAGTTGGCCATTACAGCTTATGCACTTGGTTCTCAAGAAGAAAGAGATCAAACACTTACCCGGATAGTGAATGGTGGTCGGATAATACTCGGCCGGTTACCCTTGGCCGATGGGATCTTGGTTGTTTGGTATTATCATTGTAAAATATGATAGTGATAGTGGGTATTTTGAAGTGGAAACTGAAGGGTCAAGAGAGGTCTTTATAAACTTGAGTGTGCATGTATGTAATGATAAAGCTAGTGATAGGAGGGAAGGGTGGAGTGTAAAAGGATGTTGAGTGTGTAGGTGAGTTTAACAGGTGGAAGTAGGTGGCAAAGTGGCAGCGGTTATGGACTAGAATAAGAGGGCCGGGTATTTTGAAGGGTTTTGGGCTATGGAGTCTTATAAATGGGCCAAGATTAATAAGGGTTCTTGTTGGGTTTCTCTGAACCGGTTGGATTACTACATTTATCGGCCCACATTTAATTAGTTGGGTAATTTATTGGGCCAAAAACTATAACTAAACGAAACGAGCCAACTTTTAATGTAATTGGGCCGTAGATATTTTATCCGGGTAAGGTTATTGGGCTTCACCTTGGGTGGCCCAATACTATTCTATTTGATCTTTTAACTATTCGCTTTATTATTCTACGTATTGATTATAACAATGATTAAGTTTTTGAGGTCGTTACACTGGCTAGATTATACCTCGGGAACGTCCCGGGGTTGAAAATCTAATATGAAATAATAAAACATAAGTTTTTATTACTATGAATCCTTTATATATAGTTATAGATGTGTACCGTTTTTTTGTTTAAATGATTATTTGTAAGTTTCAGTATCTTGGTTCTTGGATTTGAAATTCCCCTATTTTCCAATCTTATTTTGCTCTTTTTTTAATGAAAGATGATATTATGTTATATAAAGATACATTTAGCAAATTGTCATATGAGGGACGGATACTGTAGCAAAACATCACATCAGCAAACACTATCTTTTTCAAATTTGTTGCCACATATATGCTAGGTTGATACATGTTGACACAAGATTACATTTAAGGATCATCTCTTGCGGCACCCTATGCTTATCTTTAGTCGTTGTACCCAACTCAAACTAGTAACCTTTTTGTGTAAATGATCATCCAAGGTTCTATGTGGCATAAACTCATATATAAGGATCATCTTTGAGTTTCGTTACAATAACCAATCTGTAACACCCCAACCGATGGCGGAAACATCGGGATGTCACGTATTGATGATTTTTCAGTAGCTCATGGTGAATAATAAATTTCATTAAATGATTTAAATGAATTACATACAATTGTTCTAAGATTTGTGCATCAAATGTAATAAAACTATACACATATCTCCAAGCATCAATTCAAATCTTCAAGCAATTAGAACCTGAAACATGTTAAGTTGAAAATATTTTGGGTCAACAAAAGTTGGTAAGAATACATAGGTTTTTGAAAATAATTGATAACGACAGTTTGTACAACATTCAAAGTTGTATGATGATAGAGTATGATACCGACATGTAACAATGCGTCTTTGTACAACCAAACCTTGTGTCGACTGATGACTAACTCGCAAGTTAGTTAAATGTTATTACTGTTATCGATCATCCCTGAGTCTATGCGGGGATGGGTTTGTCAGACCTATAGCGCTATAATCTAAACAGGCGGCTTGATCATTGTTAATGATTGTACTGTGTCTTTTTGTTACAGTCAAATGATAGAATGATGATGTAATTGAATCACAAGTAAATATGAGTAAACGATAGTATAAAATGTTTAAACATGTTTCACCACAAAAATAGTGAAATTATAGAAAAGGGGCAATGTAAACTCACCTCGGTATGGTATTAGGTATTGAGAATTTGTATAAGTGTAGCCCAATAGATTGCCAAGTATTACCCTATGTATAAGGCAACAAATAAGTCTAAGTCTAACTAGTTTATAAGTATATCCTAGGGTTTCGATTTGGGGATATCCAATTGTTGAATTTAAAATAAAATGTTAATTAAATAAAAAGAGAAATTAAATAAAAGAAAGTCTTTTTATAAAATTTGAATTTAGGATGTTCACTATAATGTATTTGAAGTATAAAAATAATTTTTATAAAATTATTTCCTTTAAAATAGATTTTTAAATCTATTTATTACAAATTGCCAAAATTTAACGTTAATATTTAAAAATACAAAAATTAAAGGATTATTATTTTAAAAATCATATTTCTGTTCTAAATGTTTAAAAATAAATTGTATAAAATTTTGGTGCAAAAATAATAAAAATTGAATTTATTATGATTTAATTATGATTAAATCTAACAAAAATTGATTAAAAATATAAAATAAATGATTTTTCTGATTTAAAAATCATTTCAGTGGAGTTCAACTTTGTACAAACATAGGATAATTTTTGTAGAAATTAATAAAAATTTTTTGATATTTTAATGGATTTTTATAAATATAACAGTATAAAATTGATTTAATTATTATAAATATTAAATAAATGAATTTCAGAAAAATAAAAATTGTAGATGAAACTTTGACATCAGATTTGTTAAAAAATAATTTTTTTAGAATTTATAACAAGGTTTTAATAATTAAAATGAATTTACAAGTTTAAATGAAATATATATATAATTGATTTGTTTTAAAAAAAATAAGTGAAAAATGGGTGCCCAAGCTGGGACTCGAACCCGGCTGGCAAAGGTTATAAGTATCAGTCACAACCACTTGGCCTAGGCCTGTGGTTGTGATTTAAATCTGTTTTAATAAAATAAATACACAATGAAAAATCAGTTTTATCCCCAAATTCATGCCCACGAACCCTAGATTTCCCAATCGAACGATTTACCCAATGTTAATCTAATTAAGCATAGGGTAAACGCTGTGTAGGTTCCGATTAACAATACCCACAAAAACAATTTAACTCACAGTGTTGATTCATTGATGAATGTCCGGTCAAAGCAAAAAGTCAAACAACGATGAGAAAGATAATAACAGTGAGATTGGAGAAGAATTGGAGATTGAGAAGAGAGTATGAGCGAGTTTCAAAGGTTCGTAGATGTCCAATTTATACTGGGGATCGATGTATAGGTTAATTGGAAAGTTTGACAATTTATTAAAGTCTAAACGCGTAATATCAATCAATTTGGTCAAATTGTTTGCAATTGTTCGTGTAAATGATGATCATTAGGCCGGCAATCATGGTCCCATTCCATTTTAAAAGAAATTACGAGTTAATGTGGGGATTTGGTTGGTCAAACTATAGATTCCATATTCATATCTGCTGCACGATAACAGGGAAGAAAAAGGAAGGATTGAAAGTGGGCTTAAATACAATTAATGCTGGGTTAAAATCAACAAGGGTGTGTGGAGCAGATGGGTAACACGCGTGTGCGTGGGTGTTGTGACTCGGGTTCGAAACCCGGCAAAGGCAATGTTTTATTTTTTTGGATTAAATCAGAAAGGGGAGGGAGGGGATCTGGTGGGCCGATGGGTTCTTTGGGCTCAGACTTGGGCCGTTTGTTTGGTTTATTTCAGTGGGCCTATATGGTAAATGAAATTGAAGATTTTATTTTTTTGACATAATATTATTATTATTATTATTATTATTATTATTATTATTATTATATATATATACACACATATAGATATATAATTATCATTGTATAGGGGTTCAAAATATCACCAAAAATAATAGGGCTTGTCGTTTTAATCCGTAACGTATAAATAGTTAAATGCGAAATGTTACAGTCTCCCCTACTTTTAGGAACTTCGTCCCGAAGTTAAGAGAAAACCAGGGTTACAATTGGCCAACTACCGAAAACCTTGATAAAATTTCACACTACCTTAACGTACCTGTAAATTCATGATTACGTTCCGGACCATAATTACCAATTTACCTTACATTAGGGTTTTGCGTCCTTTTATGACTTTACCGATTGTTAAGCAGGTCTGATAGTCTCCGCCAGTCGTTCAGGTGGTAGGGCCTCTCCCGACTGTTGGAATGACATGATGACCTCTACCAATCGTTAAGCTGGTTGTTTGGTAGTTAACTAATTGTTGTACAAGCAAGTATGATTATAGATATAGCAATTAGTTCACATTCAGACAAACATGCACACAGATGTTATGATAATACTTGAATTTTATTACTTGAATCAAATAGCGTCAATACATAGAATAAAAGCAACCAATAGTCAAATGGTGAGACTTGCGGTTAGGTAGCTGGAGGGTCTTGATCTCTATTTAGTTTAGGGCATCGGTTACGGAAGTGATTTGGGTCTCCACATTCATAGCATTGACCATAGTTGTATTGATTAGGGTTAGCAGCTTGAGCAGGGTTGGTGGGTTGGTTGGCATTTGGATTTGGGGTCTCACGACACGTGTTGACCAGATGGCCATACCTTCCACAATTGGTGCATAAGCGACACGCTGAAGTAGTGGGATGATGTCGGTTGCAGGTATTACATAATGGGTGGTTTCCTGTATAAGGTTTCTTCTTAGAAGCTTGTGGAGTGAGGCTTGCATCAGGATCCCTGGTCTTACGTTTCTGGTTCTCAGTGGTTATTGCGGCTACAATACTTGTTTTATTGCCTTTCCGAACTAAGGTCCCGTTCTTTACGTGATTATCAGTTAAGGTAGCTGCTAAACGTTTGGCTTCCTCCAAGGTGGCAGGATTCCTTCCCCACACCGTATCCTGGATTTGCATGGGTAGACCACCGATGTACTTCTCGATGGCTACCGGCAGGGGAGTGACTTTGTGGGGTAACAGTAAGCTAAGCTCGTGAAAGCGGGTATTGTAGGCAAGGTTTTCCCCACTATCCTGAGCAAGGGTGTGGAACTCGTCTTCTAATTTCTTGACCTCGTTTCGTGGGCAAAATTCATCTTTCATTATCTCCTTGACTTGATCCCACGTCATAGTAAGTGCAACTTCAGCTCCTCGGGTACGCTTTTCTTCATTCCACCAAGTGAGTGCTCGTTTGTGAAGAACACTCATGGCATAACGGACCTTAAAGTTGTCGGGGCACTCACTGTTGATGAAGGTATTTTCAATACCCTCAAACCATTGTAGGAGTCCTGTAGCTCCTTCTTCACCACTAAACTTTGGAGGGTTACAAGAATTGAAATGCTTAAGGGTGCAGGCTGGGAGACCATTTCCGTTGTGGTGTCCATTTCCATTCCCGTTGCCGTTGCCGTTCCCGTTGCCATTCAACTGGATGACTTGTGCTAGTAAGTTGGGAACTAGAGTTGCGATTTGCTGCGCCATTTGTTGAGAAATGATTGCAGCCAGTTGAGCATCGACACCATTGTTGTTGTTGTTGTTGTTGTTGTTGTGATGGTTAGTATCGTGGTTGTGGTTGTGATTGTTACTTCCTTCATCATGATTTTCACCACTGTTAAGACGAGCACTACGACGTGGAGGCATGATCTGTAAGACACACAGTGAAATGAGTGAGATTATATAAGGAATGTAATCATTTATTCATTAATTAAAACGAATAAACGAAAACGTTGACTTATCAAAGATTCTAAATTCTAATAACATATGAAGACATGCTTTAGCCTATAAGTGAACACTCATCCCGAGAATTCCCAGGTAGGCATCCGGGTCCCTCGTCTGATTGGGATATATGCGCAATGCCAGCCTAGACAGAAGACTCAGAATACAGGCGTTCACCCTTCCAGATTGCACGTGTTCGTTATTAAAATCTAGAACTTCGACGAGATCTCAAGGTGGTTCAGGTTAAACATGAGGATTTTGTCCTATTAGTCAAAGAGTAGATCCAGTGATGTAGAGCACCTTCTTGTAAGGATGATAGTAGGGATAAGAAGTAGGAGGGAGATAGAGATTAGCAAGTAAAGAAGCAAGTACTGGTTAAATCCTATGGTTATAGACTAGATTATTTTTCTAATAACCTAATTCCCTATAACCATGGCTCTGATACCAATCTGTAACACCCCAACCGATGGCGGAAACATCGGGATGTCACGTATTGATGATTGTTCAGTAGCTCATGGTGAATAATAAATTTCATTAAATGATTTAAATGAATTACATACAATTGTTCTAAGATTTGAACATCAAATGTAATAAAACTATACACATATCTCCAAGCATCAATTCAAATCTTCAAGCAATTAGAACCTGAAACATGTTAAGTTGAAAATATTTTGGGTCAACAAAAGTTGGTGAGAATACATAGGTTTTTGAAAATAATTGATAACGACAGTTTGTACAACATTCAAAGTTGTATGATGATAGAGTATGATACCGACATGTAACAATACGTCTTTGTACAACCAAACCTTGTGTCGACTGATGACTAACTCGCAAGTTAGTTAAATGTTAGTACTGTTATCGATCATCCCTGAGTCTATGCGGGGGATGGGTTTGTCAGACCTATAGCGCTATAATCTAAACAGGCGGCTTGATCATTGTTAATGATTGTACTGTGTCTTTTTGTTACAGTCAAATGATAGAATGATGATGTAATTGAATCACAAGTAAATATGAGTAAACGATAGTATAAAATGTTTAAACATGTTTCACCCCAAAAATAGTGAAATTATAGAAAAGGGGCTATGTAAACTCACCTCGGTATGGTATTAGGTATTGAGAATTTGTATAAGTGTAGCCCAATAGATTGCCAAGTATTACCCTATGTATAAGGCAACAAATAAGTCTAAGTCTAACTAGTTTATAAGTATATCCTAGGGTTTCGATTTGGGGATATCCAATTGTTGAATTTAAAATAAAATGTTAATTAAATAAAAAGAGAAATTAAATAAAAGAAAGTCTTTTTATAAAATTTGAATTTAGGATGTTCACTATAATGTATTTGAAGTATAAAAATAATTTTTATAAAATTATTTCCTTTAAAATAGATTTTTAAATCTATTTATTACAAATTGC
This sequence comes from Ambrosia x helenae, assembly GCA_030844895.1. NCBI lineage: Eukaryota > Viridiplantae > Streptophyta > Magnoliopsida > Asterales > Asteraceae > Ambrosia > Ambrosia x helenae. The sequence continues at coordinate 17,987,558 of CM061230.1, read as the reverse complement.
CAAAATTTAACTTTAATATTTAAAAATACAAAAATTAAAGGATTATTATTTTAAAAATCATATTTCTGTTCTAAATGTTTAAAAATAAATTGTATAAAATTTTGGTGCAAAAATAATAAAAATTGAATTTATTATGATTTAATTATGATTAAATCTAACAAAAATTGATTAAAAATATAAAATAAATGATTTTTCTGATTTAAAAATCATTTCAGTGGAGTTCAACTTTGTACAAACATAGGATAATTTTTGTAGAAATTAATAAAATTGTTTTGATATTTTAATGGATTTTTATAAATATAACAGTATAAAATTGATTTAATTATTATAAATATTAAATAAATGAATTTCAGAAAAATAAAAATTGTAGATGAAACTTTGACATCAGATTTGTTAAAAATAATTTTTTTTAGAATTTATAACAAGGTTTTAATAATTAAAAATGAATTTACAAGTTTAAATGAAATATATATATAATTGATTTGTTTTAAAAAAAAAATAAGTGAAAAATGGGTGCCCAAGCTGGGACTCGAACCCGGCTGGCAAAGGTTATAAGTATCAGTCACAACCACTTGGCCTAGGCCTGTGGTTGTGATTTAAATCCGTTTTAATAAAATAAATACACAATGAAAAATCAGTTTTATCCCCAAATTCATGCCCACGAACCCTAGATTTCCCAATCGAACGATTTACCCAATGTTAATCTAATTAAGCATAGGGTAAACGCTGTGTAGGTTCCGATTAACAATACCCACAAAAACAATTTAACTCACAGTGTTGATTCGTTGATGAATGTCCGGTCAAAGCAAAAAGTCAAACAACGATGAGAAAGATAATAACAGTGAGATTGGAGAAGAATTGGAGATTGAGAAGAGAGTATGAGCGAGTTTCAAAGGTTCGTAGATGTCCAATTTATACTGGGGATCAATGTATAGGTTAATTGGAAAGTTTGACAATTTATTAAAGTCTAAACGCGTAATATCAATCAATTTGGTCAAATTGTTTGCAATTGTTCGTGTAAATGATGATCATTAGGCCGGCAATCATGGTCCCATTCCATTTTAAAAGAAATTACGAGTTAATGTGGGGATTTGGTTGGTCAAACTATAGATTCCATATTCATATCTGCTGCACGATAACAGGGAAGAAAAAGGAAGGATTGAAAGTGGGCTTAAATACAATTAATGCTGGGTTAAAATCAACAAGGGTGTGTGGAGCAGATGGGTAACACGCGTGTGCGTGGGTGTTGTGACTCGGGTTCGAAACCCGGCAAAGGCAATGTTTTATTTTTTTGGATTAAATCAGAAAGGGGAGGGAGGGGATCTGGTGGGCCGATGGGTTCTTTGGGCTCAGACTTGGGCCGTTTGTTTGGTTTATTTCAGTGGGCCTATATGGTAAATGAAATTGAAGATTTTATTTTTTTGACATATTATTATTATTATTATATATATATATATATATATATATACACATATAGATATATAATTATCATTGTATAGGGGTTCAAAATATCACCAAAAATAATAGGGCTTGTCGTTTTAATCCGTAACGTATAAATAGTTAAATGCGAAATGTTACACAATCAAAGACACGAGACTACAGTGCCTCAACTTGTTAGGCATTTTGATTTCAGCCCAAAACTCAGTTGCTCCTTGATTGGAGTCTAATAAATCCAATCGCTTAATGGCAACAATTAAATTTGCCTCATTTTCAATAACGATGGTAGCTTTATACACCTTACCAAAACCACCTTACCAAAATTGATAATGTGTTACGCGATTAACAATATTTATGGCTGAGCAATAATTAAACCATTAACCAAAACTAATCCAGAAAAAAATGAAAGCAATCCTAATAACCAAAAACCGATTAAAATCAGTTATCGGTTTTTCTGTACCCTTAGAGTGGAGGAGGTGCCCAACAAGTAAGCCTTGCTGGTTATAAGCTGCTACACCACTGCCACCCCTTTGGGTTTGGCATGCAGGTAGTGTGCCCAGCTATACAAAGCCGCGTGAAACAATCAAAGTATATGACCGTTGGAAAACGATCATAAATCCACTGAAGGGGATTTTGTTTTTTAAATCAAATAACATATATAAAACTTTTTTTCAAACCCCATGATGATCTTTGTGGTTAGATGAGTGAAATTGCTATAGAACTTAAACGTGAAGTAGCAAAAACATATGGTTGGCTGACGGAAGAGGTAGATGAATGAAGTTCTTTTATTAAGTGTTTGTATTTTGTTTATTTTTTAGTTTGAAATATGTATTATTTTTGTTTTTAATGAAAGGCTATTTAAGTTGTTTAATTTATTTTTATTTAAAAAAAAAACATTTTTGGTAGTGATGAGAACAGTATCATACCCGTACCCTATCGAACATACCGGTACGCGTTCGGGTACGGATATCGATACCGGTATTTTGGTACAATGACCGTTTTGGTACCACTTTGTTATTTTTATCTTTTGAGCACTTGTAAGGGTATTAAGTAGGTAAATCGTTACGAGTATCATTAATATACGGGGACAAGTTGGTAAAATTGGTACAGGTACCAATATGGTTTTTTTAGCATTTATACCACTATTTCTTATATTTATATCTCCATTTCATATACTTCTAAGCAAAAATGTGGTTTTGGTTATTAACCAAAATTAAATGAAAAGAACTGTGAACCGACAATCTAACCAAATAAGCAAAACCAATTAACAGATTGGTTAATAAAATCGATTAACCGATAACTTTGGTTTCAATTTTAGTTGAGGCTAATAACCGAGCTCAACTATGCAAAACCTTTAAAAAATTTTGTTCTCCCGGCTATATCACGCGGCCACCTTGCTAGTTTCATATACAACTAACCTAATTTTATTGACAAATATTTTTTTCCACTGACTTGAAGAAAAAGACATAAATTTTCTATAGAATAAAAAGACCCACACAAAATCTACACATCCAGGTGCCTTTCCCTTTGCGAATCCAAAGAAACCGCGTGTTTAAGTGTTTCATGGGCATCTTTGTCCATTCCCAGGCTAAGTAAAGCAGCTGCCTGAAGATAAAGTGCAGTTGACCATTCAGGAAATGTCTCATGGGCTTTAATTGCGTCATTTAATGCTTCTTTTGCCTTGTTTATCATCAAATAACTCAAACAACGCCTTACATAAGTGGTTGATGTCACCATGACTCCATCACTGATTAACTACAAAACACAAGTTATAGTTGCTAAATTATACATGTAAGAAGTTGTATGACACATGGGACGACTTTCAACTGTATTCATATAAACATTACTTGGGTCAACTCATCATTAATTATCAATAAATCGGTTGAAATCACCTCCTAGAAACCGCCAAGTGAGACTATATTACTTACAATTGTGTAATAATCTATAACCCTTGTGAAATCCTTAGCTCGAAAAGCTTTGTCTCCATCCCTCTTAATATCTGGTGCTCTAATCCACGGTGCACACTACAAATAATTAATAAACACAAAAGGATTTAGTACCAGTTCAGAAAGATTACCCGATCTACTATAGATATAGTTTAATGAATGCATACTAATATAGATATAGTTTAATGAACAATATTATGTTTGTTTCAAATAATACCTCAGCCGGATCAATCCCTTCATCAGCACTATATCCAATATGTTCTAGTATCTCATGTACAACGGTCAAATCCATTCTTAAGCAAGCTTCTCCAAGTGGTGACAGGTTTGATATTAGTGTCTCAGGTGCTGGTTCCTTACCAATCCCTAGCAATACAAGGGATGAAGCCTGTTAAAATATCACTATTAAAACAAGAAAATTTGATTCTGGTGAAGTTTTATATGGAAACGGGGGGGGGGGGGGGTGGTATGTTACGTTATTTTATTAATTTAATGAAAATAACGTTAAAATCCGCGGACAGTTAATCATGCATCATGTAGTGGCGTTGATAGCCAAAAGACAAGGGGTACATGCACCAATCTGGCTTGTCCCGATTGCTAAGTGTTATGCGCCTTATGTCCAAGTCTTGATGCAAAACCACTATCGAACCGGGGGTCTCACTGGAAGTAGCCTCTCTATTCCCACGGAATAGAGGTAAAGCTGCCTACACCCTACCTTCCTTAGACCCTATCTTAGCTTTGCTATTGATAGGATTAACTGAGTACTATGATGATGATGATGTGGATGGTGGGGTGGGGGGGGGGGGGTAAGTAATGTTAAAAGGGCTAATAAGTGCACTTACAACTGGTTGTTTCTGAAGAGGAGTAAGGTCAGCCACAACCGATTTGGCATTAGGCCTCTCTTGAGGTTCAAACTGCAAACATCGCATTGCAATACTTGCAAATTTGTAACTATCATAAAGAGAGAAGTGACCCTCTAAACATGAATCCATTATCGGCTGAATATTATTGTCTCTTAACCAATCAAGGACCTGCAAACATAAGGTGTTTGAAGATTCATGGCTTAGTTTATATTCAACATTCAAAGCTTTAGAGGGTGTTTGGATGAAGACAGACAATGATGTTAATATAATCAGATGATTTAATAGTATGCAAATTCTGAAATTATCTAAGAAAAAAAAATCTAAAACTATTTAAGAAATGAATAGATAAGATTATATTTCTGAAATTGAAGTATCCTTAAAAGAACTAAAAAAGTTATCTTTAGATAAGTAGTTTTGTGGCTACATTTTATGAAACGGTATAAGACCGATTATTAAACCTTTAAGCCCAAAATTCGTTCATCAAAAAGTAAACATTGATTAAAACAGTAATGATACACAAATCAAAACTTGAATGAACGTACACTGCTCGGGGGAATATGTTTTCCACTCAGAAGATCAATTAAAATAATACCGAAGTTGTAAATTACACCTTCTGCTGTCTGCCTACCTGCCAAGCAAGAAAAATAACATACGTTAAGGTTACTTACAAATGTCATTAGATTATTTACTTTTTCTATACCTGTTCTCACCCACTCAGGATGGATAAAAGCCATGTTCCTTGCAAAGCTTCTTCCATATTTATTACACTTCATTAGGCCAAAACACGAGAGCCTTGGATTACATTCCTACCGGATATAATAATAAGAACACAAGACAAGAAAGAAACAACATAAAAAGAATTTAGGAAAATTATAAGGGTAATAGAGCCTGAGGTGGAAATTTCAAACCGTGTACCTGTGAGTGGGTTGTATTCCGTCAAATAAAAAGTTCAGTTAGAGGAAATCAATTAAACCTCTAGATTGCTTTATTCAAAAACTTCGATTATTATTTCCAATAATACAGTTTGTATGATACCATTAGCGTAATAAGTAGTTACAAAAATAAAAATACAAAAAGGACAAAGAAAGTGTTCACTCAACTGTCTGACCCACTCAACCCTATCCCAGCATGATCTATTACCAAACATGACGGACTCGTCAATCTCGCCACCTTTAGTTTATAGTTACCTGATCAAACAAGACTCTGTAAGCATGAAGGTCGTGGTACTGAGGCCGACCTTTGTTACTGCAGTAGTCTAATGCTTCTGCCAAATACAGAGCTACCCGTAAACGCATTGCCAATTTCAATGGTTAGCTTTCCCTTAAATTAAGTTGTATGTTATAAGTCAATTGTTAGCTTATGAAGGTTTGCAACGAAAATTGATAAACAACTCACAATGAAATAGATGTTTGGCTAAAGTTCCATGAGGCATGAACTCTGCCACTAACAATATTGCATTCCCTTCAATGCAATATCCTAACAAATTGGCTAATCTTCGGCTCCTAAGTTATCCAACTGCTTTCGCTTCATCCTAAAAACCCAATATCATAGTGAACACACAAACATACACAAGAAGAATAACCACTCGAAAGTGCAAAGGGGGCTACCAAGTTGCTAGACTACCATATATAAACTTGTTACTCTAGTCACCATGTACCCGCCACTGACCAACAGTGTTTACTATGGTGGGCCTGTGCCCATCGTCCCATCCAGCCCAAGTTCATAAGGCCTTTTGTAACCTGATATAATCATGTTGAATTTGGCATGTGGTAATTTGGATATGCAAGCCAATATTAAACTAATATTTGATAATTTAGATTATTATATTTTAATAATAATAATCACATGAGAGATTGAGCCATGTCAATTAAACTTTTATAATTTTTTGGTAACCAAGAAGGTTAGTTAATCCAGTATACTATTTGTAGCAGATTCTAATTATTTATTGTATTCGAAGAATCATTTCAAGTCAAAAAATATGTAGAATAATTGAATATAAAATTCAAAACAAATAAGGTAATAAAAATTTTTGAACGCTTACTTAATTTGTAATTTGTGTCGTAGAAGTAGATGAACTAATTACTTTTTAAGGTTACTAAAGAAAATGTAATAAAGCGTTTTTTAAAGATGAAAACAAATAGAAGACACCTGTAATCGAGCTATTTTATATTATATTTAAAAATTTAATGAACTGTGTTATTTTATCATTGTTTCTTTTTCTGACTAATTTTTTTATTGTGCCCCGTACAAAAATGTTTTGTATTCGCTACTGCTGACCAAGTTATAACAGTGATCAGTTTTCAATTCCATTGTACTTGGCTTTCAGAGTAAACAAACCATCATTGGTGCAAATGTGCAATCATGTAAACATGTTCTTATGATAACACAGAAACCGATCTAAGGAAAACAGTATGGTTTTCAAATTGACAGATAGAACTAGAATATATGTTTCACATAAATTATGGGCATTTTGCTTTTCTTTTCATGATTTATTTATTTAAGATAGAAACAATTGGATATTAGGTGAAATACCAAGAATCGGCGGGAATCAGACCACTCTTCTCCTTGGAACCGCTTAACCGCGATCAAGCGACCATTATCTTCCAGCTTTCCTTTATAGACAACATTGTTCACCCTTTCACCATGCTCAGAGATGATATTATCAACAGAAAACCCACTAGTTGCAGCTCTAAGTTGATCTAGCTTGTACTCTTTAAAAGTTGGCGGCTTTACTGTATCACTTTCCCTATCACAGTTCTCTGAAACAAATCATCTAACACGTTATACATACACATAAACAAATATTTGATTACGCCACGACCAAACACATACTACATTTGAGTTTACACAAACCCAAAATCAATCCTTGCATACCCAGACAAGAAGGATGGGCATTTTTGGATAAAGGGCAAATGAAAAGGATCATAATTAACAGTAAAAATATTTTTATGGGATACACTATATGTATATGTATATACCAGAGCTGACTTTAGATGATATAACAGGCCGTCGCTGCCGTTTAATTATTCTACCAATTGATAATATGCCTGTAGCTGGCTTTACAGGGCTGTCGAATTTACTTTGTAATGACAGACAAAGCTCAAGAGCAACCACAATCTCTGCCATTTTAGGGCGGTTTTCTGACTCGCTATTCAAACAACCATATGCAATCTGTACAAATTCTTTTAAACACTTTGGAGATATCTGGTTCTTGATCTTAAGATCAATGATATTATGCACTTTCCCTTTCTTAATAGCTTCACGAGCCCAGTTTACCAAACTGCTCTCATCATCGTCAAGACGATTATCCACGGCTACCCTCCCGCACAACAACTCGAATAACACCACCCCAAAGGCAAACACATCTGATTTCCTTGTCAGCCGACCAGTCAAAAAATACTCTGGATCGAGATAGCCAAACGTACCCCTAACATCAGTTTTGACATAGGCACTTGACGCGTTTGTTGGGCCAATTTTGGCTAATCCAAAATCCGATATCTTAGCAGCATAATCTTCATCCAACAAAATATTTGTGCTTTTGACGTCACGATGTATGACTCCATGTTGGATCCCTGTTCCGGTATGAAGGTAATGCAATCCTCTTGCGGCACCTATGCTTATCTTTAGTCGTTGTACCCAACTCAAACTAGTACCCTTTTTGTGTAAATGATCATCCAAGGTTCCATGTGGCATAAACTCATATATAAGGACCATCTCTGAGTTATCGTTACAATAACCAATCAAAGACACAAGATTACAGTGCCTTAACTTGGTAAGCATCTCGATTTCAGCCCGAAACTCGGTTGCCCTTGGCTGGAATCTATATTCAATCGCTTGATGGCAACAAGAAATGTCTCCCCATTTTCAATGGTGATGGTGCCTTTATAGACATTTCCAAAACCACCCTTCCCAACGACCAATGCATCATCGAAATTCTGGGTGGCTGAGAGAATTTCATCAAGCGAAAATTGGCGGCATTGTGCGTAAGGCAATGATGACATTTTACCTTACATTACAAAAACACAATGCTTTTTGAGGCATATGAGATGGTACTGCAACCATAATATTATAGAAGTAAAAAATAGAAACCCACGCAGGTCAAAGCCATGAAAGATACTAGGCACCTGCACCCACTGGCGTTTCGATAATTGTACAAATAATAGTCAATCAAAGTGGTTATCAAAATGAATTTCAAAGAAACAATAATAATTTAATAAAAACGTCAATTCCTGTGACATAAACATACATATAAAAAACCTAGAAGGTTTGTGGGTCTTCATGAATATTGATATTAATTTCAACGGTAGCCGATCATCACTGACCTATATCAGATCTGTATAATTTTTAATCAAATCTGAATATATAACCATCAATAATTGCAAGGTGTTAAAAACCTATAATGTTATTTAAGTCCTTTCACATTCATCTTTCCAACTACCTTCATTCACATTCATTCTTTCAAAGTGATATTGGCAAGCTTGAAAATCAGACCGGGGTCGGAAGTATATAACTAATTTTTTAATTAAAAAAACGGGGGTTCGAAACTGTATATACTAAAAAAATTCTATACGAATACCATATAAACGAAATATCGTCACAAAAGTTTTGAGATCAAAATTAAAAAATTTCTATAGCGATGACATTCTTTCATTACAACGTTACCACATTGAAAACAGGCCTCCTCTTTACCGACGACTGTTTTGGTCAAAAATTATCTTCTAGAAATAATCTTGTATTCCAAATTAGTAAAAGTGAGGTAGAGTGCTAGTTTGATAAAAACTTAGTGTTATTCTCCGGATGGTGACTTCTAAATCTAAATAAATTCTGAATTGACAACTATGCTCGAGATGGTGATAATGAAGTTGAGGATGGACAGTTGTATCCTGAGGATGCAACTATCCGCAACAAGTAAAGTAAATTCTAAAACACAAAGAACAACACTCGATCTACGAGGAAAGCCCTTGATCAATGGTAGATCGCCGGCATAAAACCTCGGGATGAGACTAGGCCCCTGCCTTGTTTGTTAATATTAATGTGGTAAAAAGAATTACAACTTTGGATGAATGAGTGGACGAGTGATCTATGATTACAATGATTTGTGAGTATTCTAAGTAGCTGAGTGTGTGTTTAGTTATAGTGATAGTAATGTGTCCTATACTCGTCGATCATTCCCCTATTTATAGTACATGAATGTAAACAACAAGTCCTGTATAATCAGCTTGTTAGTTAAGTTCCTTGAAGTCTTCTTGTGACCGTTGTGGTTGTTTCTGCTCAGGTAGACGTTGCAGCAACGGTTTCCACTTTCTTCGCCTGTTTTTAATGCATGTCGGTTACATCCTTGACTCTTTCTTCAAGCTTGGACCTTGGCTTACAAGTGCAACTCTTCCACCAATAACTCTTTTGACCGAGTTATTATACTATAGACGTTGGAAAATAGTTTCGTGTCTATATTAGTTGTACTTGCAATTATATCATACAAAGATAGTTCGTTAGTCCATCCTCAGGATGTGCACATGCTGAAATATAGTTGTATCCTGAAGTCTGTCATCATCTTCAGCATCCTGAAGACGCTATACTAAGGATATGAGGTAAAATCATCCTGTGGATTTTCACCACCAACAACGACAAATCGTCGGTATAAGGTAATTAAGTTATTAATTTTGATTTATTTTTAAAATTTAAATTTCTCTTTCGACAACCCTTATTGTCAAATGTAGGCTATGAAGTGGTTGTTGCATCTCTTTAACATATATCAAGATAAAAGTTGATTATTCTTTTCCATAGGTTCCTTTACCTTCAGGAATGGGAAAACCATTATTTTCGTTTTTTGCGCATGTAGATGATGTATATAATGACAAAGGAGAAAATCATTTTCATTTTTGCGCATGTAGATGACATAAATAATGACAAAGGAGAAGATCCTTTTCATTTTTCCATTAATGCGTATTCATTGTTGTCAATCGATCGCCTAGTGATGACGTGTCAGGCGTGATCCTGAGGAGGAGTCAGGTGGAGAACGTCTTTTCAAGTTTACGTCAATCGATCGCCGAGTGATGACATGGCAGGCGTGACCCTAAGGAAGAGTCAACGGAGAACGTCTTTTTGAGTTTACGTCAATCGATCGCCGAGTGATGACGTGTCAGGCTTGATCCTGAGGACGAGTTAGGCGGAGAACGTATTTTCAAGTTTACATCAATCGATCGCCGAGTGATTACGTGGCAGGCGTGATCCCGAGGAGGAGTCAGGCGGAGAACATCTTTTTGAGTTTACGTTAATCGACCATCGAGTGATGACGTGGAAGGCTTGATCCTAAGGAGGAGTCAGGCGGAGAACTTCTTTTCAAGTTTGTCGAGTGATTACGTGGCAGGCGTGATCTTGAGGAGGAGTCCGGTGGAGATGTCTTTTGGAGTTTATGTCAAACCAACGCCATGTGATGACGTGGCAGGCCTAGTTGGTGAAGTTACATAAGGTGGAGAATGTCTTTTGAATTTACGTCATGTTAGGATCTGAGTTTGATTGTTTTGATATATTTAGAATAAGATGAGAAATGAATGATGTAAATTTATATGGAAAGTGCAGCGGAAAGATAAACTATAATCAAAACAACAGGATTAAATGTTTTCAATGATCAAATGGTTTCATTTAATTGAAAGATTACAATCAGTACAAATACTCCTCCTCAGCCTGATCACACAGTGATTGTTTGTCTGAGAGAATGTTTGTGTGTGATGTAATAGAACAGTACAAGCACTGTTCTATTTATAGACATACCTAAACCACTGGTGACCTGTGCTGACGTCACCTAAGATAGTGACCTCTAACAGAATAACAACATTAAATATCTGCCCTATACAAACTATTGTTATATTACAAAACACTGTAAGGTAAACTACTGTTAAGGGAAAACTCTGATGGTCTTGCAACATCTGTTGGAGTCAAAGTGCTGTTGACTCCAACAGACCTTTAGTCTTTAGTACTTGATCAGCAGTTGTTTCTTCATCAGAACTTTGGTCAGTAGTTGTTCTCTATTAGTTGTTCTCTAGCAGTCCTTTGTATCAGCAGTTGTAATAGCAGTTGTTTGGATGGAACAGGTGTTAGGGTCAGCAGTCTTTTGGGAAGAATATGTTGTAAAGACTGTTTATTTGTGGAATCAACTGTTAGCATATTTTGGCTCTTCAATCATCTGTTCTTCTCCAGGTCAGCAGACCCAACACGTCAAACCAGCGCCATGTGATGACGTGGCAGGCTGGTTGTTGAAATTACATAAGGCGGAGAACGTCTTTTGAATTTACGTCAAACCAACGCCATATGATAACGTGATAGGCCTGGTTGTTGAAATTAACCCAGGCGGATGACGTGTCTTCTCTTTTTAATGGAGTTAATGTGTTGCCATCCTTGTAGTTAATATGGGAATGATTGGAAGTAAATGCGTCGAGAATTTGAAATGTTGTCATAAATTTGGGGGCAAAACCGAGGAGGCGTGTTGAGGATGTCGAGGAGGTTGGTGGACATGTCAGACGGCAGAGGTCAAGTCGTCATGATGGTTGTCACATCAGGCACATGACAGACAAAAATTTCGTATCGTGTCAGGCGCGTGTTCGTGCATGCGTGCGAGTGGGGTTGTGAAGCCTCAAGATGATGACTCGTGGCGACTGCAACACATCTTGTGTCAGGCACGTGGAAAGCCACGCGCTCTAAGGCAGCTGTCGTTCTCAAGGATGATGGCACGTGGTTGATCCAGACTTCGTGTTTCAGGCGCGTGAAAGACCACGCGCGCGAGTGTAACCTGTTGGTGGTGAGTGGGACACGTGGCATCATCCTGAGCGTCCAAATGAGGAGTCTGACGGTTCGTGCCTTCCAGTTGGGACCCATCACATGTATAAATACTTCTTTGGCCTCCTCTCTCACATCAGTTTCCCATATTTCTTTAAAATTTCTCTCAACTTTTCTTCCCATCTTCAAACTTTCTGGCGGATATTCAAGTTTTCCGACCCATCCTTCAAATTTTCTGGCGAGCGTTCCCAGATTTCTTCAACCCCCATCCCTCAAACATGTCTGAATCTTATTTGACTCAAGATAATCCCCAGGAGAATCCTTCTGAGCAGCATGTTGAGAAGATGAAGACTTTGGTAAACACCACCGTTAACGTTAAATGGGTTGAGTCGAGTTTTAGAGAGTTTCTCCGGGAGGTGGGGATAAATCCGGCTTGGGATCCGGAGTTGCCGAAGTCGGGGAAGACAGCCCCGACGAATCTGCAGGGCAAGATTTCCCTGTACGAAGCCCACTTCACGAAGTGTGGATTCCGTCTTCCGGCCACCAAGTTTTAGATCGATACCTTGGTGGCCTATGGCATTCATGTCACCCAACTGAGTGGGTCTGGCATGCTCAAGCTCGTACACTTCGAGGCTTGTTGTCGTGACTTAGACGTTGAACCTACCTTTGAGCAGTTTAACGTCTTCTATATGATGTCCAGGGACTAATGCTAGTTCAACTTCTCTGTGCGTTCCAAGGTCCAGCCCGTTGGAACTTATCCTCCCAAGTCAATGCATGACTGGAAGGAGAAGTTTTCTTAATGTTAAGCGCGAGGTGATCCCCGTGGAGATGCCATGGAAGGTTACTGGGGAGCGCCAGAAGCTCCCCACCTACCCAGTGATGTGGGGTTACAAGGACCAGGAATGGTTTGTAACCCTAACCTCGAACGCCTACCCCTTTGATGCCAATCTATGTCAGGAGGCGATGCTGGTGATGCTGGGGCTGAGTCGGATGCGGTTGGTTCCCGGGCAGGAGCAATACATCCTTTATAAGGGTAAGTGTATTTCTGCGCATCTCTTTATATATTTCTTTTTGTTGAAGAAAGAACTAACAATTTGCTCCTCTGTAGGTGTGATGAAGTTTGGCGCCTTCCTATCGCGTGATAAAGCACGATTCGAGTGGAGCCCCCTCCCCCCGAACGGATTGTCCGTCGATAGTAGAGGAGATGGTGGGCAGATTCTATCTGCCTAACATGGAGAACGCGCCTCCGCATTTCCGCGCCACGGGTGAGAGTCCTATAAACCCTGATCCCTTGTCTTGCTGGGCATCGGGAGGGTTACCGTGCTTTATGATTTCTAACGAGGAGTTGACCAGGTCTTCGGAAGATTTGGTGCATCCCACGCGCCCCTCTAGGACCCCGGAAGCTCGTGGTCATTGGAAAATGGCGCCCAGAGCTCACACCTATAAAAGGTTAGATTTAAAACTTTCTGAGTCTTCGACTTTGAGTGCAGTTGGAGTCTCGGAGAAGTGAAACGAGTCCTCATCTTCCAACTCGGAGGAGACTGAAACCTCCCCGAAGAAGAAGAAGAAGAAGATGATGAGGAAGGTCACCCCCACGCCCAAGACCCAGGCGGAAGGCAGGGAGGGTGGAACGGGTCTGGTTGGTAAATCTGGCCCGCCTCCCCAACAAGACAGCAACAAGGAAACATAGTTGGCGTCATTTTCCTTTAATATTGTGCCGCTTCCAGAGCGCCGGCCACTGATGTAGAAGACGGTGAAGAAGACACTGGGTAAATGCCTTAGTAATTTTTTTGTTTTTTCCCTGTAGGCACCTTTATAGTTGATACTTATACTTGTATTTTCTCTTTGTAGCTCCTACCGCCCCGCAGATCATTCCTACCTCCTCGCCCACTCTTACAAAAGCGCATGCAAGAGATGCTACAGTAGGGGCTGAAGGAGAAGCAGTTGGAAGAGGAGCGGGTTGAGAAAGGAGAAAGAGGCTGTCGTGGCAAAAGCCGAAGCTGAGGCAGCCGAAAAGAAAAGGCTTCGGGGGGGGGTGGCCAGAGCAAAAGCCGATGCCGATGCTACCGCCAAGAAAGCTGCCGAAGAGAAGGTGAAGGCGGATAGGTCGTGCCTTGAGAAGGAAAAATCTCAAGGCAAGAAGCCTGTGAAGGATGCCACCCATGCTTCAAAATGATAACTCTCAGCTTCGCTGCCGAAGATCACACCAAGGTGTTGGAGGAGAAGGACTCCAAGGTGGCGGAGGCGAGGTCTGAGCTCCAAAATAAAGATAAGGAGTTGATGACTACGGCCTCCTGCCTGTCTATTTTAGAGTCGGAGAAGGCGGCCTGGTTGAAGGAGAAGGCGGCCTTAGAGGAAGAGAGGGCCTCGATGGAGGAGGCCCAAACTGTTGTGCAGAAGGAAGCAGAGAACACGAAGTCTCTGCTGGAGCAGACCACCATCCCTCAGGAGAAGATACAGGAGTCACTCCACTGGGTGATGACTGCTGGCGTCTCTAGGGTAAGTTTCCTTAATTTTCATCTTCCTTTCCTTAGTTGTAGTAATTTTTTTTAACACATTTGATCTTTTGTTTCAGATCTTTAAATGGTTCTGGAACGAGCATAAGCTCGAGGACCAGGTCGCCGCCATTACTGTCGTTGCCCGCGCTGCTGGGTATCAGGATGGGGTTGACGCCGGCTTCCATCACACGCTCAATCAAGGGCGTATTGATGAAGTGGAGAATTATGGTAAGCCGCTCCAAAAATAATGTGAAGCCGAACTTGCAAAGTTCAAGCTAATTGAGTTTCCCATCACGAAGACGATTGACGAGTGCAACCGTTTCACGGACCCTGCAGCCGCCCTTCGCTACTTTATAGAACAATCCGACCGGATGGGTTAGGAACTAAAGAAGAAAGCAGAGCGGTTAGAGTGGGAGCGCTTGGCGGCTTGAGGAGAAGGTGCGTCTGGCACGACGCACGACTATGTGGAAGATGAGGAGCAGCACATTGACTATGATGGCTCAGATTAGTATAGATTTTTTTCTTTTTTTGCAATCTTTTTTGATCTTCTTGTAAATAGCAAGACCTTCAGTGCCTATTTTTGGAATGAAATGAAAATCCTTCTTTATTTCGTGTGCACTATACTTCCATATAGTATTGAACACTTGTTGGAAAGAATGTTTAACTTAGTCTTTTTTGAATGAATCTTTAGTCCAGTGGTAGGTGCTTAGAATGCCCGCACTTTGAAGACTATAGCGCTAAGTAGTGAAAACAGTAAATAGATAGAGAAATCTTCATTGAATCAATAAAAAGAGATAGGCGTGTGTAGCTGTTGGTGGTGAAAATCCTCAGGATGATTTTACCTCACATCCCCGATGTAGCATCCTCAGGATGCTGAAGGGATCAGCCGATTTCAGGATGTAGCAATATTTCAACATGTGTGCATCCTGAGAATGGACTAACGAATTACCTTTTTTATATGTGATTGCAGGTACAATTAAGTTATAATATGGATACATAAGTACTTTCCAACGTCTATATTATAACACTCAGTCAAAGGAGTCAAAGATTGAAGAGTAACTCATATAAACCAAAGGCTAATATCGAAGATGTAGTTAAAGTTGTAACCGATGCTCATTAAATACGGGCGAAGAATAAGGAAACAGATGAAGCAACGACTATATTCAGTTGAAACTCACCCAACGTTCACCTGAAAACATTGAAGGAGCTTAACTACATAGCAGATCTTGTGGGATACATTATTTACTTCCTTGTATTATATAAATGGGAATGATGGACGAGTATAGTACACATTGCTTTCACTAGAGCTATACACACACACTCAGCTACTTAGAATACTCACAAGTCATTGTAATATTAGATCACTCGTCCACTCATTCATCCAAAGTTGTAATCCTTTTTACCACATTAATATTAACAAACAAGGCAGGGGCCTAGTCTCCTCCCGAGATTTTATGCCGGCAATCTATCATTGATCAAGGGCTTTCCTCGTACATGAGTGTTGTTTCTTTATAGCATTTTACTTACAATTATCTATCTTAGCTTAATTCACATTTCAGCCTGACAGTTACATCCTCAGGATATAACTATCCATCCTTAATTTTCTCATCATAATCCCGAGCATAGTTGTCAATTCATAGCATATTTATATTAACAAATCACCATCCTGAGAATAACACTTAGTTTTTTTTTATCAAACTAGCACTCTACCTCACTTTAACTAATTTGGAATACAAGATTATTTCTAGTAGATAATTTTTTACCAAAACAATTTGGCGCCCACCGTGGGGTAAGTGGTGCTATTTTAACAAAAAACTTTGTTAAAACTTTTTTCCAAAACAACTTACTTTACAGAATTTTGACAACTATGTCTTTCTCACAAAAACTTGTTTCCTCATGCATGCCATCTACAACCTCTACCAAAAATACGACGCTGCCACCTCCACCTGCATTTCCAAGAAGTTCTACTTCTTAAATCCTACCTAGACCATCAATGGGGGCATCTGGATCTACTCCACCTATTTTTGTGTCAAATGATGAACTCCTCTCTATGTTTTCATTGATGAAAGATCAGATCCAACAACAACAAGACACAAACCGGATGCTGATAAGAGAGATACAATCTCTCAAGTCATCCTCAAGAAGACCAACGGAAGACATGGGGACACCATTGCAGCCCAGGGCGTTAGATTTTAATTCTGGCATCTCTAGGGGAATGCATCAAGAGATTTTATCCCCATGAGCACCAGATTCTCTGCTCCTGAAACGACCACTACACCCAGGATGACAACTACTAGGGATCCAGGATATACACCTGTGCCATCCCAAGGATATAACAATAACGGTAACAATTTAAGTTCCAGTACTTATATTGCTAATGATGTTGCTTCTTTTGCAGGATACATGTATAAGTCCACAACTAGCAAGGGAGCTATAGAAAATTAAGGATATGGTTTCAAGTGTACCAAGTATAGTATAACCTATCCCCGAAGTATCCTCAGCATGTCAAAGGGTGTCTCGGTTTGCACCTCCTATATGTGATGCGGAGATCCCGAAATCATTTCAAACTCCTAGCGTGAAGCTATACGATGGATCTACAGATCCTGAGGAGCATATAGCTCAAATAGTGAAAGGATGGAGATAAATCCAATTCCTGCTAACCTCAAGGAAGCATGTCTATGCAAGGGATTTGGCTCAACACTCGCCCGTCCAGCCTTAAAATGGCTCCTAACTGTTCCTCCATCCTCAATTACTTCTTTTGCACACTTGATTAATATGTTTAATAATTAGTTTTCTTGTAGTCGAACATTTGAACGTTTGACAAGTGACCTATACAGGGTAACTCAACCACAGGGGGAATCACTAAGGGAATACATTACAGGTTTGGGAAAGAGGCACTCGACATCCCAAACTTGGATGTCATGACGACAGTTCAAGCATTCAAGATGGGGCTGCAAAGAGATTCACCATTCTACCAAGAATTGGTGATGAATCCTTGTAGAAACTTGGATGAAGTCAGAAACAGGGCTTTAAGGTTCATTCGACTTGAGGATGACAAGAAAATTCAAGAGAGGATAGAATCATCCTCAAGATATAACCATCCTAATCGAAAATCCACTCCCACATATGAGCCGAACAGGCATAAACCATATGCTAGGCCTGACAATAAAAAGGTCAATGTGCTAGAGGATGACGATGAGGATGAATGTCCTAAATTATCAGATTACTGTTTTTTAGTGGATGTTATAGGATTAATGTATGCCATGAAGGACCTCGGGGATAAAGCAAGGTGCCCTAAAAAAGATAACAAGGCAACTTGGAAAGACAAATCGAAGTGGTGTGCCTTCCAAGAAAATTTCGGTCACATTACTGAAGATTGTATTGCCTTAAGGAAAGAGATTGCATATCTTCTTAGCAAAGGTCACCTCAAGGATCTTCTAGGCAAGAAGAAATCGAGAGTTCAGGATGGCACCACCATCCCAGAAAGAGCAACATCCCCACCTAAGTATGCTAGTATAATTAACTTTATTTCAGGAGGATCGAACATTTGTGGAACCTCATATTCAGCTGCTAAAAGGCATGCGAGAGAAACAAAATCAGAAAAAGGAGAGAGACCCACAAGAACTACTATCCCGACGACCTCCAAAGTGACCAGCTTTGAGGAAGAAGACAGAGAAAATATCCTTGATCCTTATCATGATGGTTTAGTTATAACTTTATATATTGCTAATCACTTTGTTCAGAGAATATAATCCAACTAGATGCTTTGAAAAGAATGAATATCCCGGAATCTGAAATAGTTTCCAGATCTTCAGTCTTAGTAGGCTTCAGTGGATAAACTAAGAGTACAGTAGGAGACATCAAGCTACCAGTATATGTAGAAGGAGTGAATTCTATCCAAAGATTCTGTGTGATAGATTTCCTATCCTGCTATAATGTCATCTTGGGGAGACCCTGGATACATGACATGAAAGCAGTACCTTCGAGACATATCACCAGTGTATAAAGTTACCTACACCTTGGGGAATTGTCAAAGTCAATAGTGATCAACAAGAAGCCAAGGATTGTTATACAACGTTGATGAAGGCTTCATCACGACAAGCGTAGAAATTACAAAAGGATGCACAGTGCCATCCTCAAGATGTCAAGGCACATCCTGAGAAGGATGTAAAGTCTGTTTGCCTTGACGACAATAACAAGGATATCATTGCGCTAATTGGGAAGAATATTCCTCATGACATTGAACAATCACTAATTTCATTTCTTAAATGCAGGATGTCTACCTTTGCATGGAAGCACGAAGATATGACTGGCATCTCTAAGGATGTCATTACCCATAAGCTTGGGATTGATAAGAGCTTCAAACCTATCCAATAGAAACGAAGAAAGTTTGCTCCAAAACGAAATATCATCATACAAGAAGAAGTGGATAGGCTGCTCAAATCTAAAATGATAAGGGAAGTAAAATTCCCAAGATGGATTGCGAACGTGGTGGTGGTTCAAAAGAAAAATTGGAAATGGAGAGTGTGTGTAGACTATACAGACCTCAATAAAGCCTGCTGATGACGTGGGTCCTAAAACGACCACGTCTAAACCCTTGTCAAGAAAATAAAGCAAAGTAAAAAGTATTAAGGTTTGCTTGACCTCTTGGAGCTGAACAACTAACATGAGGCAGCGTGGCTGCCATACGGTAGCTACGCAGCAGAAAGTGAACAGTAAAAACATTGGAAATATAAAAAGGTGCTTTGGCTTATTACTATTGGCATAAAACAAAACATCACACAGCTCCAAGCCATGATCAGGAAATAGTAAAAGCTGAAAATGCACTAAAAGGGCAAAGTCCCACTGCTGGCAGCATAAAGAGAGTCAACCATGACCAGGTATAGTAAGGATGCTACCATAAGGGAGCTCCTGGGCAGATTTTCATTGCCTATATAAGGAGACCCTTGGGTATTCATTCCACACACACTTCTCACTACTCCTTTTACTCTCATACTCTCTACTTTATTACTCCAAACGAATATACACTTATTCTCACGCCGGAGTCCAAACGCAGGAGACCCCTCCTGCGTTAAGGCTAATGGTGTCTGTTACCTTGTGCAGGTCCATTCCGGGAGCTAGAGGATCCCCTAAATCATAACCTTAACCTAATATACCTTTAACATATAAAACTAAACATCTCTTAACCTAATCCCGGTCATTTTCCTTGTTGTAGCAACACCTGCCCTAAGGACCCATTCCCATTACCACATATAGATTCAATGGCGGATGCTATAGCAGGCCACGAAATGCTAATATTCATGGATGCATCCTCAGGATTCCAATAAATTCAGATGGAACCAAACGACCAAGAGGATACAACATTCATGACCCCATCAGGTATGTATTGTTATATAGCTATGCCATTTGGACTAAAAAATGCAGATGCAACCTACCAAAGGCTAGTGAATATGATTGCTTTGGTCAAAAATTACTTAGTAGAAATAATTTTGTATTCCAAATTAGTAAAAGTGAGGTAGAGTGCTAAATGTGTGAAAATATGTGAAGGACTTAGTTTTATTCTGAAAATAATGTATCAGGATGCTAAAGAAGTAAATATATGACAACTATGCTCAAGATGGCTTAGGTTATCTTCGGGATAGACAGTTATATCCTCGGGATGGAACTGTTTGTAATGAACAAATAAATCAAAAAAATACAAAGAATAATACTCGATCTATGAGGAAAACCCTTGATCAATTGTAGATCGCCGGCATAAAACCTCGGGAGGAGACTAGGCCCCTGCCTTGTTTGTTAATATTAATTGGGTAAAAACAAGTACAACTTTGGATAGGTGATGAACGAGTATCTAAGATTGCAATATGAGTGTTGTGTGTGTGTAGAAAAAGAGAGAGTATCAGATGTCTCTGAAGTGTTCAGCAGGTGAGAAGAAGTGTCATATACTCGTCCAATACTCCCATATAGTACTTGAAATAAACAAAGAATCCCGAGATATCCGATAAGTAGTTAAGTTCTTTGAAGTCTTCATATGGCCGTTGTGGTTGTTTCATCTCAGGTGAACGTTGTAGGAACGGTTTCTCCTTGGCTAGTTTAATGTTTCAGCTGTTTCTTCATTTGTCACCGATATTAAATGTATATCGGTTACAACTTTGACTCCATCTTCTATCTTGGACCATGAGTTATACTTCTATCCTTGACTTCTTCAATTAAGGAGTTATAATATAGACGTTGCCGAGCATGTAAATCCATATTATAACTTAGTTGTACCTGCAATCATACATGAGAAAGCTAATTCGTTAGTTCATTCTCAGGATGTGGACATACCGAAGTATTATTACATCCTGAAGTCAGTTAAGTCCTTCAGCATCATGAGGATGGTACGTTAGGGATGTAGGGTAAAATCATCCTAAAGATTTTCACCACCAACAATTGTCCCCAAAAATATGTTACCGTTAATATCTTTGATGGTAAAAATATTTTTTAATCTAAATATCTTCTCTGATGACTGATGGGATGTTTTGTCAAGATGACAACGTCTATTTTCTCGGCGTTAATTATGTGATGACCGTTACAAGCATCATCTTCTACCCTCTATATCTAGAGCTTATCCATTCCTTTATAATCACATCTGATTTTTAAAGAAGGTAATTTCTGTCTTCTTTCTTTCACTTTTGTCTTTACACCTGCAATAAATTAGTAATATTCCAAAGATGGCAAAAAGATCCACAAGAGCTTTGGGGATTGTGGGAACTTCTGGTGACTTCATTCCCCAAAATCTCCTGAGCCATCCTGAACAGGAGATCTGTTCTTTTGATGATAAGGCGATTCAAGCCCTAAAGAACTCAAAAATCTTCCCGAGTTCTGTTGAATTTCGTCCTTATGACCCTCATGCAAGATCAGATTTTGCATCTCCTACCTGGGTCTGTTTCTTGTACTTACCATTCCATCTAGGGTTAAGGTATCATTTTCCCAAGTTTATCAAAGATTTCTTTGATATGACTGGGATGGCTTATTCCCAAGCCATGCCTGAACTTTGGAAGATTCTGATGGTTTGTAGCAGGCTCGTTGAGGATCATGGTGTCCATCTGGAAGTGCGGGACCTGGTCCATGTTTATAAATTGAGGACACACAGTTCCCACCGTTATGTTCTTCAAGTTATAGAAAAGGATCCACCCTTTCTGTTTAATGTAGTAAAATTTGAGAAAAATTGGAAAACAAAGTTTTTCTTTGTTAAGAGGAGTTCTATTCCTCAAGGGGATGAGATCCTTCTTTATTGGTTAAAGAGTGGTAAAATCATTTTTAGCGTTTTTATGAAAAACTTCTTAGTTACATCCTGAAGATGCTAACATCCTGAAAAAAGTTTTGTTTAATAGGTGCTTAGTTTGCCAAGTTTGCTACTCCTGTGAACGACGCTTCTCTCCGGTGTGAAGTTATTTACAAGTTACGTGAATCAGAAAGGACCTTTGGAGTGGAAGAGAGTCATAGCACCAGTCAAGCTTCTAAGATGTCTGGTGAGCATGTCATGTTATATCTCGAGGATGTTTATCATTTTATTCACTAACTTTGTTATTATCTTAGCCTCAGCCAAGAAACCTGCTTCCTTTGATCTGGATGATATCGACAGCATGGATGTCAAGACAATCAAAGTTACTTCTCCTTCTCCTTCAAGCTCTAAGATGACTACTCCTTCAACTAACCCTCCCAAGTCTAGGGTTGTTGTTGCTTCAAAGAAAAGGAAGGGGAGTGCTGCCGTTGCCATTTCTCAGGAGATCATCCCCTTTGAGGGTTTGAGTTCTCACGAAATTCTGAGCAAGATCTCCCAATTCACTCTCCAGGTATAGTCTCATCATGAGAATAGTACTGTTATGTTAGTGAGAAAAAGTTAGGAATGCTTACCTTTTCTTTTCCTTGTTAGGGCCATGAGTATCTGTCAAAGTCTCTAGATATTGTTGTTCAAGAACTTCATGAGGCACAGACTAAGCTTGAAGACGTCCAGAAGATTTCTCATGATAAGAGCAAATATCTTGAGAGTAAGCTGGCAGAGACTGAAGCAGAGCTGAAGAGAGTGAAGGCTGAGCATGCCAAGGCCATGTTGGATCAGGAGAAGGAGGCACATGATCACAGGAATGGGCTCATCAAATCTGCTACTATTTCTGTTCTCCAGGCTAGGGTGAGGATGGCATCGCAGGTTAAGGATCCTGACTTCAAACAAGATTGTTGGGATGTTTAGGCATGGCAGGAGAAGATCAAGAGTTTGGGTGGTAAAGAGGTGGTTTATGAGCCTATCCCTGATGTTGATCCCGAGGATGCACCCAATGAGCTTGAGGATTCAGAGGTGAAGGAAGCTGAAGCTAAGGTGGCTGAGGTGGTGAAGGATATAATGACTAAGCTGGAACCTACTTTTTATTTGATCTTATGTGGTTGTGATGGTAGTATTTGGTTGAACAAATCCATCTGCCTAAGTTTTCGTTTAATTGTTGTACTTCAGATTTTACTTCATTCAGGATGTCACTACTGAAATCAGCCACACAATCTGCTAGAGCCTGAGATTTGATTGCATTTCTAGGCTCGTATACTAAGTCAAAGGCACTTAATTTTACTGACCACTTAGCCATTCTACCTGACATTTCTGGTTTCCTAAGTACATTTTTAATGGGATAGTTAGTTTGTACGTGTATCCTATGAGTTTCAAAGTAATGCCTTCACTTAGTAGATGCCATTATCAAAGCTAAAACAAGTTTTTCGAGATGAGAATACCTTTTCTCGGCATCTAGTAGAGTTTTACTTACATAGTAGACAGGATGTTGTTCCCCCTCGAAGTCTCTTACCAATACTGCACTTATAGCATTCCCAGAAACTGCAAGATATAACTTCAGTGGTTCTCTATCCGCAGGCTTCATCAGGAGTGGAGCTGCTACTAAATACTCATTTAGTTTCTTCAATGCTTCTTCGTGTTTCTGTCCACAGTCGAATTTACTATTCTTCCTCAGGATATCATAGAATTCTTTACACTTATCCGAGGATTTCGAAATGAATTAGTTTAAGGCTGCTATCCTGCCTATCAGCCTTTGTACATCCTTGATATTTTTTTTGGGATTTGAGATCAAGGATGGCCTTTATTTGTTTAGGGCTGGCTTCTATCCCTCTTTTGGTGACTAGATATCCCAAAAAGTTTCCAGCACCGACTCCACAATGACACTTAGATGGGTTCAACTTCATATTATAGGCGTCCAGGTTGTCAAATGCCTCCTTAAGATCTTGAAGATGATTCTCTGCCTTTTTGGACTTGACCACCATGTCATCAATGTACACCTCCATTGTGTCCCCAATCTTTTCTTTAAGCATCATATTCACAAGCCTTTGGTACGTTGCCCCTGCATTTTTTAATCCAAATGGCATAACTATATAACAATATATACCTGATGGGGTCAAGAATGATGTGTCCTCTTGCTGATGGGGTCATGAATGATGTGTCCTCTTGATCATCTGGTTCCATTTGAATTTGTTGGAATCCTGAGGATGCATCCATGAATGTTAGCATTTCGTGGCCTGCTGTAGCATCCACCATTGAATCTATATGTGGTACTGGGAATGGGTCCTTAGGACAAGCTTTATTGAGGTCTGTATAGTCTACACACACTCTCCACTTCCCATTCTTCTTTTGAACCACCACCACGTTGGCAAGCCATCTTGGAAATTTTACTTCCCTTATCATCTTGGATTTAAGGAGTCTATCCACTTCATCTTGTATGATGACATTTCGTTCCAGAGCAAACTTCCTTCTTTTCTGCTGAATAGGCTTGAAATTCTTATCAATCCCAAGTTTGTGAGTAATGACATCCTTAGAGATGCCAGTCATATCTTCATGCTTCCACGCAAAACTAGACATCCTGCATTTAAGAAACAATATTAGCGATTGTTCAATGTCATGAGGGATATTCTTACCAATTAGCATAGTGATATCCTTGTTATTGTTATCAAGGCAAACAGCCTTTACATCCTGCTCAGGATGTGCCTTGACATCTTGAGGAAGGCACTGTGCATCCTTCTGTAATTGCTATGCTTGACGTGATGAAGCCTTCATATTTGTCGTATAGTAGTCCTTGGCTTCTTGTTGATCACTATTGACTTTGACGACTTCCCAAGGTGTGGGCAACTTTATACACTAGTGATATGTTGAAGGGACTGCCTTCATGTCATGTATCCAGGGTCTCCCCAGGATGACATTGTAGCAGGATAGGGAATCTATCACACAGAATCTCTCGGTCCTCCTCCTCGAAGCTGATCACTTTAGAGGTCGTCAGGATGGTCGTCTTCGTTGGTCTTTCTCCTTTTTTAGACTTTGTTTCCCTCGCATGTCTTTTGGCAGCTGAGTATGAGGTTCCACAAATGTCTGACCCTCCTGAAATGAAGTTGATAATTCCAGGATCCTTAGGTGGGATGCTGCTCTTTCTGGGATGTTAGTGCCATCCTGAGCTCTTGATTTTTTTTTGCCCAGGAGTTCCTTAAGGTGACCTTTACTCAAGAGATAGGCTATCTCCTTTCTTAAGGCGATACAATCTTCGGTGATATGGCCAAAATCTTCATGAAAGGCACACCATTTGGACTTGTCCTTCCACCCTGCCTTATTTTCTTTTCTTCGCCATCTTGCTTTGTCCCCTAGATCCTTCATGGCATACATCAGTCCTGTTACATCCACAGAAAAACAGTAATCTGATAATTTAGGGCAGTCATCCTCATCGTCGCCCTCTACCACATTGACCTTCTTATTATCAGGCCTAGCATATGGCTTATGCTTATATGATTCATATGTGGGAGTGGACTTTCGATTGGGATGGTTATATTTTGAGGATTATTCTATCCTCTCTTGAATCTTCTTATCGTCCTCAAGTAGGATGAATCTTAAAGCTCTGTTCCTGACTTCATCCAAGTTCCTGCATGGATTCATCACTATTTCTTGATAGAATGGTGAATCTCTTTGAATCCCCATCTTGAATGCTTGTACTGCCGTTGTGACATCCAGGTTCGGGATGTCAAGTGCTTCCTTTCCAAGCCTAGTAATGAATTCTCTTAGTGATTCCCCCTGTGGTTGAGTCACCCTGTATTTATCACTTGTCAAACGTTCGACTACAAGAAAACTGATTATTAAACATGTTAATTAAATGTGCAAAAGAAGTAATAGAATAGGGTGGAACACTTAGGAGCCATTTCAGAGCTGGACCGGTGAAAGTTGAACCAAATCCCTTGCATAAACATGCTTCTTTCAGATTGGCAGGAATTGGATTTATTTCCATCCTTTCCCTCTACTAAGCCACATGCTCCTCAGGATCGGTAGATCCATCATAAAGCTTCATGCTTGGAGTTTGAAACTGTTTTGAGATCTCTGCATCACATATGGGGAGTGCAAATCTTGACACCCTATGGCATGCTGAGGATACTTCAGGGATGGGTTGCACTATCCCTGGTACACTCGACACCGTATCCTTAATCTTTTGAAGCTCCCTTGCTAGCTGAGGACTTATTCCTGTATCCTGCAAAGAAACAACATCATTAGCAGTAAAAGTAATAGACCTTAAATTGTTACCGTTATTGTTATATCCTTGGGATGGCACATGTGTATATCCTGTATCCCTGGTGGTTGCCATCCTGGGAGTAGTAGTTGTTTCTGGAGCAGAGAACCTAGTACTCATGGGGATAAAATCTCCTTGATGTACCCCTCCAGAGATGCTAGAATTAAAATCTAATACCTTGGACTGCAATGGTGTCCCCATGTCTTCACTTGGCCTTCTCGAGGATGATTTAAGAGTTTGTATCTCTCTTATCAACATCCGGTTTGTGTCTTGTTGTTGATGTATCGAATCTTTCATCAATGCAAACATAGAAAGTAATTCATCATTCGATACAAAAACAAGAGGAGTAGATCCAGATGGTCTAGGTGGGATTTGGGAAGTAGAACCTCTTGGAAGTGCAGGTGGAGGTGGTAAGGTAGTATTTTTGGTAGAGGTTGTAGATGGCATGGATGAGGAAACAATTTTTTGTGAAGAAGACATAGTTGTCAAATTTTGTAAAAAAGAATTAAATGAGAGAAAGTTTAGAAAAGTTTTTTGTTAAAATAGCACCACTTGCCCCACGGTGGGCGCCAAATTGTTTTGGTCAAAAATCATCTAGTAAAAATAATTTTGTATTCCAAATTAGTAAAAATGAGGTAGATTGCTAAATGTGTGAAAATATGTTAAGGAGTCAATTATATTCTGAAGATGGTGTATCAGGATGCTAAAGAAGTAAAAATATGACTACTATGCTCGGGATGGCTTAGGTTATCTTCAGGATGGACAGTTATATCCTCCTGATGGAACTATTGGTAATGAACAAATAATGTAATAAAACACAAAGAACAACACTCGATCTACGAGGAAAGCCCTTGATCAGTTGTAGATCGCCGACATAAAACCTCGGGAGGAGAGTAGGCCCCTGCCTTGTTTGTTAATATTAATTTGGTAAAAAGATACAACTTTGGATGAGCAAATGGACGAGTGTACTACAATTACAAAGATTGTGTGAGTGTTTCTAATTAGCTAAGTATATGTGTGTAGCTATAGTGTGAGCAATGTGTCCTATACTCGTCCAATAGCCCCATTTATATAGTACATGAAGTAAACAACGAATTCCGTGAAATCCGCTAAGTAGTTAAGCTTCTTTGATATATTCAGGTGAACGTTGGAAGTGTTTCAACTAAATATAGTCGTTGGACAACGGTTTCTTCTTGGCTTAGTTATGGTTTTAGCTATTTCCTCATTTGTCGCCGATATTAAATGTATATCGGTTACAACTTTGACTCCATCTTCAATCTTGGACCATGAATTATATTTCTATCTTTGACTTCTTCATTTGAGGATGATAATATAGACGTTGCTGAATGTATAAATCTATATTATAAATTAGTTGTATCTGCAATCATACATAAGAGAGCCAATTTGTTAGTTCATTCTAAGGATGTGCACATGCTGAAATACAGTTACATCCTGAGGTCAGTTGAATCCTTTAACATCCTGGGGTTGGTACATTAGGGATGTGAAGTAAAATCATCCTGAGGATTTTCACCCTCAACACTTACATATGGAGATGATTCATCTCTATCAGCCTTCACCTTCATCCCACCTGTGATTTGGACCATGGTTTCTCCTCCAGAGAGACCAGTCACATGCATCCCTAGGCATGGTAGTGTTTTAAGTGAATAGCATTCTGAGCCCTTGGTAGAATCTCTCCTTCCATTGTTGATAACCAATACGCTCCTTTACCAGTTTCAGAATCGATCAAGTATGGACCTTCCCACTTGGGAGCTAGCTTACCATCGCTTGGTTTTGTTGTGTTTTAGAAGGCTTTTCTTAATACCACATCTCCTTCTTGAAATCTCCTTATCCTTATAATTTTGTTGTAAGCTTTAGTAATCCTTTGTTGATGAGCTGCCATCCTTAATTTAGCAGCATCCCTGAGTTCATCCACAGCTTTCAAATCCTACAATGGTGCTTCCTAGTTGGTAGTTGCATCCTGAAGATGTTTCCTTACTGTAGGCATTATCATCTTTGGTTGGGAGCATGGCTTCTATTCCAAAGACCAAGGAGAAAGGTGTTTAGAAGTGGTTTTCTTCTGCCCATTTTCCTTTCTTTTCTCCAAGCCTCTTCTTCAAGTTGTTGATGATAATCTTATTAGAGGATTATGCTTGTCCATTATCTTAAGGATGGACAGGTGTTGATGTTATCATTTTGATTCCGAGTAGTTAGAACAGTGTTATCCTTAGGTTGTACAGTGCTATCTTCAAGATGTGAATGATGGGAACCTTTGGATCCTTCTGGTGAATTCAAGGAGGATCCTAAATTTGCCAAGGCATCAGCTTCAACATTTTCTTCCCTAGGTACCTGTGTTAATGTAAATTTATGCAAAACAAGATACTAATTTCTTGACTATTTCAAGATATTCACCTAATTTTTTACCTTTGACTACATAAGATCCGTTAAAATGGTTAGTAATTAATAAGGAATCAGCAAACACTTCCAAATTTGAAACATGCATATTCTTAGCCAGTTGTAAACCAGCAATGAGAGCTTCATATTCAGCTTCATTATTGGTTGCTTGAAATGCACATCTAATCGCATGGGGTATTTTGTCCCCTTGTGGCGATTTTAGTAGTAATCCTAACCCTTTGCCTCTCATCAGTATAAAATCCATTTTTCCAAGTTTTTATTTACTTGTTATACTTCTTTTTCAACTTCACTTAGGATGTTACTACTGAAATCAGCCACAAAATCAGCTAGAGCCTGTGATTTGATTGTATTTCCAAGCTCATATACCAAGTCAAAAGCACTTAATTTCACTGACTATTTTGCCATTCTTCCTGACATTTTTGGTTTTCTAAGCACATTTTTAATAGGGTAATTAGTTTGAACATGTATCCTATGTGTTTCAAAATAATGCCTTAACTTGGTAAATGCCATAATCAAAGCTAAAATTAGTTTTTCAAGATGAGAATACCTGGTTTCAGAATCCAATAGAGTTTTACTTACATAATAGACATGATGCTGTTGACCTTCGAAGCTTTTACCAGGACCAGACTTATTGCATTCCCAGAAACTGCAAGGTATAACTTGAGAGGTTCGCCATCCTCAGGTTTCATAAGGAGTGGAGCCGCTGCAAGATATTCTTTCAATATTTTCAATGCACCCTCATGCTTTTGTCCCCAGTCGTATTTGTTGTTCTTCTTTAGGATGTCATAGAACTCCTTGCATTTTTCTGAGGACTTTAAGATGAATCTGTTCAGAGCTGCTATCCTGCCAGTCAATCCTTGTACATCCTTGACATTTGTTGGAGGATGGCTTTAATTCCTCTCTTGGTTATTAAGTATCCAAGAAAGTTGCCAGTACCAACTCCAAAGTTGCATTTGGTAGGATTCAACTTCATATTATAAGCATCCAGGGTGTCAAAGGCTCCTTTGAGATCCTGAAGATGGTCTTCAACTTTCTTGGACTTCACTACCATATCGTTGATGTAGACTTCCATCATGTCCCCAAACTTTTCTTTGAACATCATGTTGACCAACCTTTGTTATGTTGCTCCTGCATTAAAAATGAAATAGAGATTGTTCAATATAGTTAGGTATGTTCTTACTGATCTGCACAATGATATCCTTGTTGTTTTCATCGAGGCAGACTGATTTGACATTTTGGTTAGAATCTGCTTTGACATCCTGAGGATGGCACTATGCATCTTGCTTTAATTGCTATGCTTGTTTCGACTGGGAAGAAGCCTTCATTGATGTTGGGTAGCAATCCTTTGCTTCTTGTTGGTCACTGTGAACTTTCATAACTCCCCATGGTGTTGGTAGTTTTACACACTGGTGATATGTTAAGGGACTGCCTTTATGTCATGTATCCAAGGTCTCCCCAGGATGACAGTATAGCAGGATAGAGAATCTATCATATAGAATCTCTGGATAGAATTCATTCCCTCTACATATACCGATAGCTTTATACCACCCACTGTACTCTTAGACTCTCCACTAAAGCCAACTAGGATTGACGATCTGGAAACTATTTCAGATTCCGGGATGTTCATTCTTTTGAGGGCTTCTAGCTGGATTATACTGACTGAGCTTCCACCATCTACAAGGATCCTGCGAACAAAATTATTAGCAATATATAAAGTTATAACTAAACCATCATGATGAGGGTCAAGGATATTCTCTCGATCTTCTTCTTCAATGCTGATCATTTTTGAAGTTGTCAGGATGGTAGTCTTTGTGGGTCTTTCTCCTTTTTCTGATTTCATTTCTCTTGCATGCCTTTTGGCTGCTGAGTAGGATGTCCCACAAAAATCTGATCCTCCTGAAATAAAATTAATAATGCCAGCATCCTTGGGTGGAGATGCTGCCCTTTCTGGGATGCCAGTGCTATCCTGAATCTTTGACTTCTTTCTGCCCAGCAGATCCTGAAGATGGCCCTTGCTTAGGAGATATGCTATTTCTTTTCTCAAAGCAATGCAATCTTCAGTAACATGTCCAAAATCTTCGTGGAAAGCACACCATTTGGATTTGTCCTTCCATCCTGACTTTTTATCTTTCCTTGGCCATCTTGCTTTGTCTCCAAGATCCTACAT
This sequence comes from Ambrosia x helenae, assembly GCA_030844895.1. Taxonomy (NCBI): domain Eukaryota; kingdom Viridiplantae; phylum Streptophyta; class Magnoliopsida; order Asterales; family Asteraceae; genus Ambrosia; species Ambrosia x helenae. The sequence goes on along the minus strand of CM061230.1, from coordinate 17,956,895 downwards.
AGCGTATATTAAACCTGTTACATCCACAGAAAAACAATAGTCCGAAAGTTTAGGGCAATCCTATTCATCGTCATCCTCAACCACATTGACCTTTTTATTATCAGGTCAAGCATATGGTTCATGTTTGTAAGGTTCGTATGTGGAAGTGGACTTCCGATTAGGATTGTTGTATCTTGAAGATGTCTCTATCCTCTCCCGTATCTTCTTGTCATCTTCAAGACAAATGAATTTTAAAGCTCTATTCCGAACTTCATCGAGATTCCTACAAGGGTTCATCACCAATTCTTTATAGAAAGGCGAATCTCGTTGCAGTCCCATCTTGAATGCATGTACTGCTGTTGTGACATCCAGGTTCGGGATGTCAATTGCTTCCTTTCCAAACCTAGTAATGAATTTTCTTAGTGATTACCCCTGTGGTTGAGTCACCCTTTATAGATCACTTGTCAAACGTTCGAACGTTCGACTATAAGAAAATTGATTATTAAACATGTTAATTAAATGTGCAAAAGAAGTAATAGAATAGGGTGGAACACTTAGGAGCCATTTCAAGGCTGGACCGGTGAGAGTTGAACCAAATCCCTTGCATAAACATGCTTCTTTCAGATTGGCAGGGATTGGATTTATTTCCATCCATTCCCTATATTGAGCCACATGCTCCTCAAGATCTGTAGATCCATCATAGAGTTTCATGCTTGGAGTTTGAAACCGCTTTGGGACCTCTGCATCACATATGGGAGGTGCAAATATTGACACCCTATGGCATGCTGAGGATACCTCAGGGATGGGTTGCACTATCCCTGGCACACTCGATACCATATCCTTGATCTTCTGAAGCTCCCTTGCTAGCTGAGGGCTTATTCCTGTATCCTGCAAAGAAGCAACATCATTAGCAGTAAAAGTACTAGAACTTAAATTGTTATCGTTATTGTTATATCCTTGGGATGACACAGGTGTATATCCTGGATCCCTGGTAGTTTCCATCCTGGGAGTAGTAGTTGTTTTTGGACCAGAGAACCCAGTGCTCATGGGGATAAAATCTCCTTGATGCACCCCTCCAGAGATGCTAGAATTAAAATCTAACGTCCTGGGGTGCAATGGTGTCCCATGTCTTCACTTGGCCTTCTCGAGGATGATTTAAGAGCTTGTATCTCTCTCATTAACATCCGGTTTGTATCTTGTTGTTGATGTATCGAATCTTTCATCAGTGCAAACATAGAAAGTAATTCATCATTCGATACAAAAACAGGAGGAGTAGATCCAGATGGTCTTGGTGGGATTTGGGAAGTAGAACTTCTTGGAAGTGCAGGTGGAGGTGGTAAGGCAGTATTTTTGGCAGAGGTTGTGGATGGCATGGATGAAGAGACAGATTTTTGTGAAGAAGACATAGTTTTCAAGTTTTGTAAAAAAGAATTAAACGAGAGAAAGTTTTAACAAAGCTTTTTGTTAAAATAACACCACTTGCACCACGGTGGGCGCCAAATTGTTTTGGTCAAAAATTACTTAGTAGAAATATTTTTGTATTCCAAATTAGTAAAAGTGAGGTAGAGTGCTAAATGTGTGAAAATATGTGAAAGACTTAGTTTTATTCTGAAAATAATGTATCAGGATGCTAAAGAAGTAAATATATGACAACTATGCTCGGGATGGCTTAGGTTATCTTCAGGATGGACAGTTATATCCTCGGGATGGAACTGTTTGAATGAATAAATAAAGTAATAAAACACAAAGAACAACACTCGATCTACAAGGAAAGCCCTTGATCAGTCGTAGATCGCCGGCATAAAACCTCGGGAGGAGACTAGGCCCCTTCCTTGTTTGTTAATATTAATTGGGTAAAAACAAGTACAACTTTGGATAGGTGATGAATGAGTATCTAAGATTACAATATGAGTGTTGTGTGTGTGTAGAAAAAGAGAGAGTATCAGGTGTCTCTGAAGTGTTCAGCAAGTGAGAAGAAGTGTCCTATACTCGTCCAATACTCCCATTTATATAGTACATGAAATAAACAAAGAATCCCGAGATATCCACTAAGTAGTTAAGTTCTTTGAAGTCTTCATATGACCGTTGTGGTTGTTTCATCTCAGGTGAACGTTGTAGCAACGGTTTCTCCTTGGCTAGTTTAATGTTTCAGCTGTTTCCTCATTTGTCGCCAATATTAAATGTATATCGGTTATAACTTTGACTCCATCTTCCATCTTGGACCATGAGTTATACTTCAATCCTTGACTTCTTCAATTGAGGAGTTATAATATAGACGTTGCCGAGCATGTAAATTCATATTATAACTTAGTTGTACCTGCAATCATACATGAGAAAGCTAATTCGTTAGTTCATTCTCAGGATGTGCACATAACGAAGTATTGTTAGATCCTGAAGTCAGTTAAGTCCTTCAGCATCCTGAGGATGGTACGTTAGGGATGTAGGGTAAAATCATCCTGAGGATTTTCACCACCAACAATGATGTTTATAGAAAATATTGGGGACACAATGGAAGTGTACATTGATGACATGGTGGTTAAATCCAAGAAGGCATAGAACCATCTTTAGGATCTTAAGGAGGCATTTGACATCCTCGATGCCTACAATACGAAGTTGAATCCATCAAAGTGTCACTTTGGAGTTGGTGCTGGAAAGCTTCTTGGATATCTAGTCACCAAAAGAGGTATAGAAGCCAGCCCCGAACAAATAAAATCCATCCTTGATCTCAAATCTCCGAAAAATATTAAGGATGTACAAAGACATGAGGAGGCATTAAAGAAGCTGAAGGAGTATCTTGCAGCAGCTCCACTCCTGGTGAAACTTGAGTATGGAGAACCACTAAAGCTATACCTTGCAGTTTCTGGGAATGCTATAAGTGCAGTGTTGGTAAGAGACTTAGAAGGGGAACAACATCATGTCTACTATGTAAGTAAAACTCTACTAGATGCCGAGACCACGTATTCTCATCTCGAAAAACTTTTTTAGCCTTAATAATGGCATCTACTAAGTTAAGGCATTATTTTGAAACACATAGGATACACGTACAAACTAACTATCCCATTAAGAATGTACTTAGAAAACTAGAAATGTCAGGAAGATTGGCTAAATGGTCAGTAAAATTAAGTGCCTTTGACTTAGTATATGAGCCTAGAAATGCAATCAAATCTCAGGCTCTAGCAGATTTTGTGGCTGATTTCAGTAGTGACATCCTGAGTGAAGTAGAATATGAAGTTATTAAAAGAAAATTTAGAAAAATGGAATTTATATACTGATGGTGCTTCAAATGCAAAAGGAACAGGTTTAGGAATACTACTAAAATCGCCACAAGGGGACAAAATACCCCATGCTATTAGATGTGCATTTCAGACAACCATTAATGAGGCAGAATATGAAGCTCTCATTGCTGGTTTGCATCTTGCTAAGGACATGCATATTATTAATATTGAAGTATTTGTTGATTCTTTGTTGATTGCTAATCATTTTAATGGATCTTATGCAGTAAAGGGTCAAAAATTAGCTGTTTATCTCGAAAAAGTTAGAAATTTATCAACTTCCTTTGTAGCATTTTCACTAACACAGGTACCTAGAGAAGAAAATGCTGAAGCTGATGCTTTGGCAAATCTGGGATCCTCCTTAAATTTACTTGAAGGATCTAAGATTCCCATCATCCACATCCTGAAACCAGCAATTGAAGAGTGGCATCTTGAGGATAATAGAGCACATCTTGAGGATATCACTAAACATCCTGAAGATAAAACAGTGCATCATGAGGATAACACTGTTTTAGCTACTCAGACTCAAGACGATTCGTCTTGGATGACTCCTATAGTAAAATATCTACAAGAGGATGTTATCCCAGAAGTTGAAATACAAAAGCTTTCAGGATGAAGGTAACAAAATTCATTATTATAGACAATGTTTGGTATAGAAAATCTCTTGCAGGTCCATATTTGAGGTGTCTCAACAAGGAAGAAGCAAACGAAGTACTCAAAGATATCCACGAAGGAGACTGTGGAAATCACACAGGAAGAAGATCTCTTTACTCCAAGGTCTTAAGAACAGGATACTATTGGCCAACTATGAAGAAGGATGCCATGCAATATTCTCATAAGTGTGATCCATGTCAAAGACATAGCAACATCCTTCATCAACCTGTCAAACCATTACATCCTATTATTTCACCTTGGCCTTTCATGAAATGGGGGATGGATATAGTAGGAAAGTTACCCGTAGCTCCTGGTGGAAAGGTATTTATATTGGTAATGACTGATTACTTCTCAAATGGATCGAAGCTAAATAATTTGTACAAGTCAGAGACAAGGAAGTGGTTTCGTTCATCAAGAGAAATATCCTAACAAGATTTGGAGTACCCGCTGAGATCATATGTGATAACGGTTCTCAATTCATTAGCAAAAGAACGACTAACTTTTGTGAAAGCTGGGGAATCAAGATGATAACTTCAACACCAGTCCATCCTCAAGCCAATGGACAAACATAATCCTCAAATAAAATTATTGACAACAATTTAAAGAAGAAGCTTGGGGAAAAGAAAGGGAAATGGGCAGAAGAACTTCCATTTGTACTTTGGGCTGATAGAACTACTTCAAAGAATGCAACTGGTTAAACACCTTTCTCCTTGGTTTTTGTAGCAGAAGCAATGCTACCTACAGAGATGGTCATGCCTACAGCTAGGAGACATCTTTAGGATGCTACTACCATCTCAGAAGCATTATTGCAAGATTAGGAAGCAGTGGACGAACTCAGGGATGCTGCTAAATTAAGAATGGCAGCTCATCAACAAAGGATTGCTAAAGCCTACAACAAAAATATAAGGATAAGGATATTCCAAGAAGAAGATTTAGTACTAAGGAAAGCCTTCCAAAATACAACAAAACCAAGTGATGGCAAACTAGCTCCTAAATGTGAAGGACCATACTTAATAGATTCTGAAGCTGGCAAAGGAGCATATTGGCTATCGACTATGGAAGGAGAAAGTCTACCAAGGGCATGGAATGCTATTCACGCCTGGAATGCTATTCACCTGTAATATTATCATGTCTAGGGATGCACATGACTGATCTCTCTAAAAGAGAAACTATAGTCCGAATCACAGGTTAGATGAAGGCGAAGGTTGATAGAGATGAATCATCTCCATATGTAAGTATTCTTAACTTATTTCAATCGTTTATTTTTAACTAAAACAATCCATTTCAAGAATTTAAGTACCATCCTAAAGATGGAACATTTTGAAGACTAGAGGGTTGGCCACCCTCTCCTCCGTTAAGTTGTCCGACACCTTCCTAAGGTTTAAAGGTTTTCACCTTTCTCATTGGGTTAGCAACCCCGCCTGGAGCGCACGTTGTTCATGTATATTTTCAGGATGGTGGGACCAGTCCATGTAAAAGTGGCTGACAATTTCATCATTTTTTAGATATTTATTGAACTCTTAAGGTTTAGACATTTTTCAATGTTTCTTACCTATTTGGCCTAGTCGCCAGGGCCTTATCGCCATAAATTCTCAAGATGCTACATGTTGGTTCTTCACCAAGTCATTTTTAATGGGCATGACCCCAGTTCATTTGAAGGCCTAGTCTCTAGTATAATAACAATGTTTGCCTTTATACAGGTTATTGTTAAACATTCCTTGAAAAAGGAAAAAATCTCAAAGTCTATCTTGAATTCAGATATTATACTGGGGACATCCTCAGAATAACGAAGATCATCCTGAGGATGACAAAGAAAGAAGAACTGGGGACATTCTCAAGATAGTATCATCCTGAGGATGACTAAGCAGAATGAAGGACATAGTCAAGAGATCAATCCAAGAAGATTATCTTCAGAGAATAAAGGTATCATTTATATCATTTCCTTATACCTAACTGTTGTGGGTGAAAATCCTCAGGATGATTTTACCTCACATCCCTAACGTGCCATCCCCAGGATGCTGAAGGACTTGACTGACTTCAGGTTGTGACAGTATTTCAGCATGTGCATATCCTGAGAATGAACTAATGAGTTGATTTTCCTATGTATGATTGCAGGTAAAAATAAGTTATAATATGGATTTACATGCTTGGTAACGTCTATATTATCACCCTCAATTAAAGAAGTCAAGGATTGAAGTACAACTCGTGGTCAAGATGGAAGACATAGTCAAGATGGAAGACATAGTCAAAACTGTAACCGATATACATTTAATATCGGCAATAAACAAGGAAACAGCTGGATCATTGACTACCTAAGGAGAAACCGTTAACTAACGACTACTTTCTGTTGAAGAACTCTAACGTTTACCTGGAGCAGCTGTTACACAACATTGAAGAACCTTAACTACTTAGCGGATCTCACGGGATTCTTTAGTTATTCTCATGTACTATATAAGTGGGAGTATTGGACGAGCATAGGACACTTAGAGACACATTGCTCACACTATAGCTACACACATACACTTAGATGATCACAAAACACTTGCACAATCATTGTAATCATAGTACACTCGTCCACATACTTATCCAAAGTTGTATCTTTTTACCATTTTTAATATTAACAAACAAGGCAGGGGTCTAGACTCCTCCTGAGGTTTTATGCCGGCAATCTACAATTGATCAAGGGCTTTCCTCGTAGATCGTGTGTTGTTCTTGTTGTTTATCACTTTATTTGTTCATTCTTAGTAGTTCCATCCTAAGGATATAACTGTCCATCCCTAAACTAACCTAAGCCATCCTGATCATAGTTGTTATATTTTTGCTTATTGAACATCCTGATACACCATTTCAAGAATATTATTGATTTACAAACATATTTCTACACATTTAGCACTCTACCTCACATAAACTAATTTGGAATACAAACTTATTTTTACTAGATAATTTTTGAGCATGCTCCTCTTTCACCCGCTTTAGTTCAGCCTCCATCGCTGCCAACTTGCTCTCAAGATATTTGCCTTTATCGTGGGCAATTTTTTCAACATCCTCAAGTTTAGTTTGGGCATCATGAAGATCTTTGGCAAGAGCATCCACATATTTCAACAAATATTCATGACCCTAGCAGAAGAGAGAAGAAGAGTAAGTAATTTACATTCAAAATTATTTTTAATATTTCAATGCCATTCTCAGGATAAAACCATACCTGGAGAGTGAAGTGGGAAATCTTCCCTAATACAGCATCAAAGTTCAACCCCTCGAAAGGGGTGATTTCCTGGGCGATGGTGGTAGCAGCACTAACCTTCCTCTTCTTTGAGGCACTAGCAGCCCTAGATTTGGGAAGGTTGGAAGGAAGACTGGCCATCTTAGAACTAGATGGAGATGCTGAAGTAACCTTGGTTGCCTTAACATCCATACTGTCAATATCATCCAAGTCAAAGGAAGCAGGTTTTTTGGCTGGAATTAAGACAATAGCAGGGTTAGTAAATAAATAAATTAATAAACATCCTCAGGATGTAACATAATATACTCACCAGACATCTCGGAGGCTTGACTGGTAGTATAACTTTTCTCCACTTCAAAGGTCCTTGCTGATTCAGGTATGTCGTACACAGCTTTACACCGTAAGAAAGCTTCGTTCAAAGGAGTAGCTAACTTGGTAAAAGGAGTACCTGCTAAAGAAAAGTTTTCAGAATGTTAACATCCTCATGATGTAATTAAAAATTTCTTCATAAAAACTTTGAAATTTTTTTACCACTTTTTAACCAATAAAGAGGAATCTCATCCCCATAAAGAATAGAGCTTCTCTTTACAAAGAAAAACTTTGTTTTCCTGTTTTTCTCAGACTTAATCACATTATATAGAAAAGGTGGATCCTTTTCTATAAGTTGAAGGACATAACGTTGGGATCCATGTGTCCTTAACTTATAGACACCCCCACTTGAAGATGGACACCATGATTTTTGAGGATTCTGCTACAAACCATCCATATCTTCCAGAGTTCAGGCATAGCTTGGGATTAAGCCATCCTGTCACATCAAAGAAATCTTTGATGAACGAGGGAAAAGGATACCTCAACCCTAGAGAGAATGGTAAGTATAGAAAACAGGCCCAGGTGAGAGATGCAAAATCAGATCTTGCATGAGGATCATAAGGACGAAACTCAGCAGAACTCGGAAAGATCTGTGAGTTCTTTAAGGCTTGAATGTCCTTATCAACAAAAGAACAGGTCTCTTGCTCAGGATGGATCAAGAGATTTTGAGGAATAAAGTCACTTGAAGTTCCTAGACTCCCCGAAGCCCTTGTAGATCTTTTAGCCATCTTTGAAATATTAATAATATTTTGCAGGTGAAAGAAAAAGTATGAACAAGATGGAATAGAAATTACCTTCTTGGAAAAATCAAGAGTGATTATAAAGGAGGAGATATGCTCTAGATATAAAGGGCAGAAGGTGATGTCGTGTAACGGTCATCACTTAATTACCGCCGAAGAAATAGCCATTGTTATCCTGACAAGACGTCCCATCACTCATTAGATAAGATATTATGGTTAAAAAATATATTAACCTTGAAAGATATTAATGGTAACATATTTTTTGGGGACAATTGTTGGTGGTGAAAATCCTCAGGATGATTTTACCTCACATCCCCAATGTAGCATCCTCAGGATACTGAAGGGATCAGCCGACTTCAGGATGTAGCAATATTTCAACATGTGTGCATCCTGAGAATGGACTAACGGAATACCTTTTTTTATATGTGATTGCAGGTACAATTAAATTATAATATCGATACATAAGTACTTTCCAACGTCTATATTATAACACGCGGTCAAAGGAGTCAAAGATTGAAGAGTAACTCATATAATCCAAAGGCTAATATCGAAGATGGAGTCAAAGTTGTAACCGATGCTCATTAAATACCGGCGAAGAATAAGGAAACAGCTGAAGCAACGACTATATTCAGTTGAAACTCACCCAACGTTCACCTAAAAACATTGAAGGAGCTTAACTACATAGCGGATCTTGTGGGATACATTATTTACTTTCTTGTATTATATAAATGGGAATGATGGACGAGTATAGGACACATTGCTTTCACTAGAGCTATACACACACTCAGCTACTTAGAATACGCACAAATCATTGTAATATTAGAGCACTCATCCACTCATTCATCCAAAGTTGTAATCCTTTTTACCACATTAATATTAACAAACAAGGCAGGGGCCTAGTCTCCTCCCGAGGTTTTATGCCGGTGATCTATCATTGATCAAGGGCTTTCCTCGTACATCGAGTGTTGTTTCTTTATAGCATTTTACTTACAATTATCTATCTTAGCTTAATTCACATTTCAGCCTGACAGTTACATCCTCAGGATATAACTGTCCATCCTCAATTTTCTCATCATAATCCCGAGCATAGTTGTCAATTCATAGCATATTTATATTAATAAATCACCATCCTGAGAATAACACTTCGTTTTTATCAAACTAGCACTCTAACTCACTTTAACTAATTTGGAAAACAAGATTATTTCTAGTTGATAATTTTTGACCAAAATAGTAGCCCATAGTTGTACAAAGAAAAGGTCAAATAAAATAAGCACGTAGTTGCGCAGCGTTCCAAGATCGTGGGATAGGCGTGCCATCTATATTTTCAAGCGCGTATACACCCTTTCCCGAAATTTCTTGGATTTTGTAAGGTCCTTCCTAGGTAGGAGCCAGTTTCCCATGCGTTTCGGCATGAGAGCCTTCTTTGCTGTGGAAAACATAGTCACCAACGTTGAACTTGCACAACTTGACTCGTCGATTATAGCAGCGCCCCAACTGTTTCTTGTACTTTGCTTCTTTGATGACGGTGAGTTCACGTCGTTCTTCTAGCAAGTCAAGGTGTCCGCCATAAGGACCCTTGCGGTAGGGCATCCAATTTCGGCGGGTATAACGGCCTCGGACCCATATGTGAGACTAAACGGAGTTTCACCGTTGCTCATCTTGGTCAAGATGAGATGGGCCCACAAAACATGCGGGACCTCATTGTCCTAACCCGTTCTTTTGGTTTCGAGCCGCGCTTTGATGCATTCGATGATACTTCAATTTGCTCATTCTACTTAACCATTTCCTTGTGGGTGTGCGACAGATGTGAAAATCTGTTGGACGCCAAGTTGGGCCAGCCACTCTTGCCAGTGCTGGTTCGCGAACTGTGTTTCGTTGTCGCTCATAAGTTGGCATGGTAAGTCGTATCTGCAAATTCTAAACTCCCAAATGAATTTCTTGACGTGTGATCCGTCGATCTACGCTAGGGGCTTTGCCTAAACTCATTTGGTGAAGTAGTCTATGGCGACGATCAAGATCTTGACATTTCCTGGAGCTGTAGGGAATGGGCCAATGAGATTGATTGCCCAATTTTGGAAAGACCAAGTGGCTGTGACAGGTACCAGTTCGTTTTTGGGGCGCAGGGTGTTTGGCGCTTGACGCCGGCAAGAATCACACTTGCGAAGTTCTGCCCCCGCGTCAAGGTGCATGCCTGGCCAGTAATACCATGCGTTCATCATCTTAGCGACTACCATGCGGGGTCCCGCGTGCAATCCGCGGATGCCTTCATGAATATCTTGAAAGATAAATGATGCGTCTGTGGAGTCAATGCAGCGGAGTAGCGGCCTTAGGTAAGAGCGCCGGTAGTGTATACCGTCGGTCAGCTGATATTGCAAAGCCTTGCATTGGAGTTTCCGGGCTTCTGATTTATTCTTAGGCAGGATGCCGGAAGCCAGATAGGCTTTGATTGGCGTCCTCCAGGATGCGTTGCCTGTTTGGATGACGTTGACCTCGTGCAGCGGGACAGAAGGCTTGTCCAATAGTTTGGCGCGGATGTCTTTTCCCATGTGCTATAAAACCATTGGAACCATCTTGCTAAGTACGTCTACAGGCTTATTCTCATTCCTATTAATATGAATGACAGTGCAAGAAATGAACCTGCGCATGAGCAGCCTGGCTTGTTCAAGGTAGAGCGCCATGCAGCATCTCGCGCGTCGTAGGTACCTGAAGAAACAAATGGTCTTACATCCTATACAGGATGATACGACTATGATTCCACTAGAATGATCCTTCACTGGTAGCTTTATGGCACTAGAGTTCCTACAAATAAGAGAATACTTTGGGTAGGAAGACGACTACGTACGTAACTGTTTGTAAAAAAAACTGAGGTGAACGGGGATACTATCAGCGATAGCTTTTAGGGCTAGCAAAAAAGTGTCCCCTCTATTAGGGATGTTCTCCCCTATATAGAGCTTGACAGATGCCACCATCACCCAAATCCCTAATCGTGATGGGCCAAGGCCAGATTAGGGTTGTCTCCACTACCCTATACTATATTAGTAAAGTAGTTAATAAGGGCAATAATTAAGGAAATCATGGAACGAATACCGCTTTTACCGTCCTTTGCACGAGCTTATACATGATTGTAAAAGAGTGTATGACGTTCTGCTGCATACCCAGCTGGGTGAAGATTGCGCAGTATCCTTGGTCTGCGTAAGTTAGGACTTGGGTTGGGTTGATCCAAGTAGTGTTTCCGTACCCAATCCCACCAAGTCCCCCAGTTCAATATGTCTTTTATGTCTGAGTTTATGATGGCAGAGGAGGGATGCTGGACTTAAGTAAATATTTATTAGATGACAGCTCATCCCCTTGGCTATGGTGTATCTGTAGTGTAGATGCGCAAGTCAAGGAGGTGAAGTGGAAACTTTGGTGCAGGGGGGGTGTTGCAGAAGAGATCATGCGTAATGCGGAGAGTGTTCTTGTATGTGGATGCGCAATGCGGACTACAGGACTAACGAGTTTACATCAATTTTCCACAGCCCATGTGACACGACAAAGGTAGGTGGCTACCAGTTATCTACCCCTAAGCGAAGATGAAAAGGTGGAAATGTGCTGTCAGCGTGGATAGGATGTGCACAGTGAAGTTTAACGTCCCGTCGGACACGTTCTCTGATATTTGTCAGGCGCGTGAGCGGCTACTCATGCGTGTGCCATCTCCTTGACTGTCGTGGGACACATGTAGTGTGTTCAGTGGCATAGGGCTTGAAAAGTCGCCCACCACCACGTACACTAACGTCAGCAGCATTAATTGCACACCATATATATATATATACATATATATATATATATATATATATATATATATTTCAAAATCTACTTTTTCCCACATCTTCCTCACATTCTCCGCTTTCTTCCGAACGGCTCTCTCAATATTCATTTTGTTTATCTTGCAATTTCCCTCATCCTTTGTCCGATATGGCCCAAGAGTCACTAGCTACTTCTGAGCCACAAAAAGAAGAATCCTCAACAAAGGGGATCGATACTACAACGATCAAGTGGGATGCTGGGTAATTTTCCACATTCCTTGATCAATACGGCATTGAGGTGGCCTGGGATCCCGAGTTACCGGCCGAGGGTAAAACTGCCCTTCAAGCCACATAAGGTGAAATAACTTTGTATGAGGCATGTTTCACCATGTGTTGTTTTAGGTTGCCCACCACCCAGTTTATGGTGAACACCCTTCTGACTTATGGTGTTCACCCCACTCAGATGAGTCCGTTTGGACTTCTTCGCATAATCCATTTTGAAGGTACAGGTCGTGCCTTGGACACGGAGCCCTCGTTTGAGAGATTTAATGTGTTTCATGTTTTGGAAGAAATCCGAGGCGGCAGTGGATGGTACAGTTTGGCTACTCGGCATAAGGTTGCGCAACTGACTTCAGACAATCTAAAGTCCATGTATGACTGGAAAGAAAAAATTTTCTACGTGAACCGGGGAGTCATTCATGCGCCGTTGTAGTGGATGGCTATCAGTGTTAAGGAAAAAATTGCGGAGTTTCCCCCCATGGCCAACTATAAACAGTAAGATTGGTACAAGACGCTATGTGCGCATGCTACTCCATTGTCCATGCATCGATGTCCCAAGGGAGTGTTGGTGATGCTTGGCCTGAGCCGATTAGGAGTTCCCCCCGGATATGATTCATGTGTGCCCTCGAAAGGTATGTATTGGACTCAGTTGTTCTTGATAGTATTGCATTTAAATGTGAACTGAGCCTTTGATTACGTGTGGCAGATATGACGAAGTTTGATCTATTCGCACAGAGAGGAGCAGTGAAGGTTTTGTACGTGCCCTCTCCTGTTGGTGCGCAACCTTTTCAAGATAGCTTGTTGCCGAATTTTTTCACACCAGAGCTTGTGGATCCACCTCCGCACTTCCGTCGAACAGGTGAACACTAGTTTTGGTAACCTTTTGTGTTATCTTTGTTATTTTGAAAACCTTCTGCACCTGAAGGGTGCGCGGTTTTTGGTGCGTTGGCGTAGTAACCTGACGCACCCTTCTTGGCTGGTGCGGGCATTGAGCCCAGCAAGAAGTTGGTAATCGATTTAGAGGCCAACTCTCAAGGTTGTAAGAACCAAACCTATACATGTGGTCACTGTGTTTTTCCATGAGTCGCTTGATTTTAGTCTTATGGTATTGGCATTTACTAACACCTTTGTCTTTAGGTGCTGGTCTGAAGAAACAAAGGAAGCGGTCTAAACAGACCAAGAGTGTTGCGTCATCAGTCGTTCTGCGTGATGATGATGACGAGGCTACTGAGTCCGAGGAGGAGCTCGAGCATAAATGTCGTAGGCAACAGTCCGCCGGAACAATCACTGAAAAGGTGCCTGTTGAGGTGTTTCAGCAACGAATAGATGATATGGTCCAGACTCAAGTACAGATTCCTAGCCAGACGGTTGGAACTGTCCCTGTGGATACAGTGAAGACTGCTCCTGCTATCCCTGTCAACGTGGTGCCCTCGCAAGGTGTCACCAAAGGGCCTAAGATCAGGGTTACTATGAAGCCTGTACCCTCGCGGAAACCCATTTGCTTCAAGACTCTCAAGATTACCCCTGGTAAGTTATTGAGGTTTGTTGCAGTGTAAGTTTCCTCCGGTCAATAAGGTATGTAGATGTGACTTGTTTTCCTTGCTGTGCAGTTGAAACTTCATCGATCGCTCCCTCCTCTTCCGAGGATCCTCTAATTGTAGAGGAGTTAGCCACGGAAGCTTTTCAGTTAGAGGAGGAAGCGGCTCGAGTTAAGAAGGTGATAGCTAATGCGGAGGCCGCGAAGCAACAGCAAAAAGAAGATAAGGCTGAGGAGTAGAACATGTAACGGGTACTGTTAGTCCCGAAAAATCACTAGATACCACTCAAAGGTTTAATCGAATGCGGAAAATAAGATCAAACCCCAAGAACAAAAAGAAAATATATTATTAATAACATCGTGCCGCTGCTTCGATCGCACACTATTTCAAAGAACCGTCTGGTACGATCGCTAAGAAGATTGCACGCGTTCTCTAGGAACGTCTAGTACAATCTCTAGGAACCTTGCGCACGAGAGAACTCATCTGGTACAAGGTTCTCCAAAGGGGCTACCTGATTACAAAATATGAGAGCTCTACCTAACAATAAACAAAACATGACAATATATAGGAGTCTCTAGCCCATTGGCCCACATGGCTTGACCCAAGCCCAATAAATATAAATGTGTACAATAAAGATAAGCGTAAAACTATACAATTTCTAGGCCCAACAATATCCCCCTAGTTTTATGCTATCTTTATTACGGCTTAGTAGAAATCTTCTGTTGATTATCTTCAATCTTGGGTCTTCTCTTTTAAAGCCCAGCAGTGAACGAGTCCATCTTCTATAAATCCTCCGGTCCAAGGCCAAGCCAAAAAAAAACTACATTAATATCGGCATAGTCTTCCTAATCTCGGGTAGCCGTGTAAGTTGCTTATCAAAGAGGTCCAATCCAAATTCAAACATTTCAGACCAGTGCTCAATTCCATTTCCAAACCAACTCAGCCAATCCCAAATTTAATCAAATACTCGGCCCCACTAAAAACCATATCTCGGCCCAATGCTCTTAAACCAAAGAATTAAAACATTCATCACCCACTAATTATATTAAACCATCTAGAAGCCCACCATTGTTGACTTTGCAAACAATATGTTCCAAGCTCCATTAATACCTCCAGATCAATTTTAATGCACCTGGACGTGAGTGTCGTCCAAAACCATTTCCAAAGTGCACATAATTTTCAAATACATCAATCAACAACCTTCCATTATTCCATATTAATCCATCACTGTATTTTGATTCAAAAAATCTAATTCTTGGCGCCCAAAAAGGAATAGCTCAATATTATCGGGTATAGGGCAACCCACAGAGACCCTCATCTGGCCCAAATCAAACAAATCCAACATACAAAACAAGCCCACATCTAAACCAAACGGCCCGAGGATAAGCAAGCGAACCACCTGTGAACTAGAAGCCGTACAATACCACCCATGGACCACTATCAAGAACTCAGCCCACAGCCCAATATCATGTATTATGCTCCCCTAGCTTCGTAATCCCTCAAGAATACAATCGGCCAAAGCCCAAAACTGAATGCATCACTAAATTAAGGAACCAACATGAATAGGCCCACGACTAAATAATATCCAATAGCCTTGGGCCGGCACCATGCGTAATCAGAAAACAAATAGGCCCAGTTACACATCCAAGCCAAGATAACCCAATCAATCGGCACCTCCTTCCTTAATTATTTTAATTGTTTGGCGCCCAAGCTTAACATATCCCATTCAAATTTGCATTCAACTCACATTAACTTACTTTCCATACAATATGGCACTAAAATAGGAAATAAGTCAATCCTTTAAAATTTCAATTAATGTGATCCGCTACAACCCGGATCGTAGCCGCATCCATTTCCATGACCCGGCCATTCAAACAAATAACTTACCATCAATCGAAAAAAAACACTCACCAAGGATTATGAAGGACCAAAAACTTTTGATCCGTATGAACAAATTAGAAGCACTTGATGAATATTTATAAACAACTTCAATCTCACCAAACTTAAAAAAGACTCGGCTAACCATAACAAATCGGATTGTCATGGAGTTTGGTTATAACATTCAAGGATGCTAAGAACCTTCAAACCGAAATCCAAACCTTTTATCTTAACAAACCAAGAGCCGATAATTATAACATGAATCATGAACTTATGATGAATAACCATTACATGACCTAAAACAATGGCCAAGAATGGATTTGATCTAATGTCGAAAAAGGCTACGGATCTCCAATTCAATCAAAAGCCGTAGATGATTATGTGCATAAAACCATTCGGCCAACAATCCTCAAACTCGACAATCAACCAAATCATACTATCCCGATTAAAACAAACTTATATCAACCAACAAATAGAATCCACGGCCCCAAAAGATAAACACTAACCATATGAACCGGAGAACCTCTCTTTTGACGAACAAAATCCCCCTACACCATGCAAATCCTTCTTCTTGTTCTTCGAGTGATATCAAAACCGAGCCCTTGAATGGCTTCAATGGCTCTGATACCACTTGTTAGTCCCGAAAAATCACTAGATACCACTCAAAGGTTTAATCGAATGCGGAAAATAAGATCAAACCACAAGAACAAAAAGAAAATATATTATTAATAACATCGTGCCGCTGCTTCGATCGCACACGGTTTAAAAGAACCGTCTGGTACGATCGCTAAGAAGATTGCACACGTTCTCTAGGAACGTCTAGTACAATCTCTAGGAACCTTGCACACGAGAGAACTCGTCTGGTACAAGGTTCTCCAAAGGGGCTACATGATTACAAAATATGAGAGGTCTACCTAACAATAAACAAAACATGACAATATATAGGAGCCTCTAGCCCATTGGCCCACATGGCCTGACCCAAGCCCAAGTCCTAATCTAAGCCCAATAAATATAAATGTGTACAATAAAGATAAGCGTAAAACTATACAATTTCTAGGCCCAACGGGTACGATAGTTGCTGATAACTCCTGAGATGATTAACGGAGCTGTTGACGCCGCTCTACCCCGCACTTTAGGCATAATAACGTCTGCTTCTTTCCACGAGTCATCATTGGCCACTGTGAAAGTTCTTTTATTCTTCGACCCATGATTGACCATACAATAGTTGTGACGTGGGTTGTGATGGATGTGATGCTGTTGGATCAGTATTGCTCTTTGTATGAACTTGCTTGTAACATCGCAAAATTTTCCCCAAAATTTTAATACATAAAAAGCCCTTATATATATATATATATATATATATATATATATATATTTTATTACGCCTTTATCATTAATATTATACAAATGTGCCTAAGTCTTTATTTATCCTAACTCACAACTTATATACATACATAAATGTATATAAATAATAATAATAATGTGATTCTAAATTCTTTTTTTTTCACATACAAGATTTTTTTTTAAATATAGTCAAAGTCCTAGTCAAAGTCTTAGTCAAATAGTCAATTCATCATAAAACCTTACTTTATGGTGTTGACCAATTTTAATGGCTAATTGAATCCAAAACTAGTATAAAAACCCACCTATGACCCATTATACTTTGCACCTCTAAATCGATTGTTTCAATCCGATTAAACTTTCCCTCATACCTTTCTTCTATAGTCTATTACTTCTACAATTGAAGCTTTGATTATAAGCTCTTGTAATTGGCAACTTTGGGGCTACACATATTCTATTTCTCGAGACTTAATACTTTGCTAAGGTGAGTTTACGTAACCATGTTTATGCGATTCTTTATACTTGCAACAATTTTAAGCAATTCAACATGCATGTCTAGTAGTAAACTTTATTGCCTCATGAATTAGTCAACAGTTTCAACGAGTTTCAACGAGTTTCAACATTTACATAATCATTAGCTATGGCCAAGCCGGCGATACTCAATAATAGATCTATTGGATTGACAACCCCACCCGGATACGTGTACCTCCTACATAGGTAACGTGGGTGATTGTTATCGTTCAACATATTACTAAGGTGAACCGTAGATGACGGGATGGACCTAAACTAGTCGGAGGTTTGATTATGTCAACATATTATACTATTCATGTAGACTTAAATTTACGATAGACATACGAATTGCTAAACTTTTATACTTAAACTATATGCTTAACATGGATTATGTATTCTCACCAACTTCTAGTTGACCCCCCCCCCCCATTTTTTCCAAACTCAACAGGAAATACTGATGCATGAAGTCTAGAGCTAGCATGAGGAGATATTTGAAGTTTTATGCTTTGTTTGATTATTTGATGTAGACTTTAATGTAATTCAATATTGTAATGTAATAAAGGATTATTTAAACATATGTATTATCATGAGCTTCTGAACAATCATCAATACGTGACATCCCGATGTTTCCGCCATCGGTTGGGGTGTTACAGATTGGTATCAGAGCCTTGGTTATAGGGAATTAGGTTATTAGAAAAAAAAAATAATCTAGTCTATAACCATAGGAATATAACCAGTATTTGCTCCTTTTACTTGCTATTCTCTATCTCACTCCTACTTCTTATCCCTACTTCAACCCCTACAAGAAGATTGCTCTCCATCACAAGATCTACTCTTAGACTAATAGGACAATCCTCAGGTTTAGCCTGAACCACCTTGAGATCTCGTCGAAGTTCTAGATTTTAATAACGAACACGTGCAATCTGGAAGGGTGAACGCCTGTATTCTGAGTTTTCTGTCTAGGACTGGCATTGCGCATATATCCCAATCAGACGAGGGACCCGGATGCCTACCTGGGAATTCTCGGGATGAGTGTTCACTTATAGGCTAAAGCATGTCTTCACTATGTTATTAGAATCTAGAAGTTTTGATAAGTCAACGTTTTCGTTTATTCGTTTTAATTAATGAATAAATGATTACACTCACCTTCCTTAAACTAAGCTCAAAAATCTCAAAATTTTACAGCTTAAATCAATCTCATTTCATAACCATCCATGGATTTCACAATCACACTTCACCTTACCATCTTAGCCACTTTTTAAATATTCAACACCCTACCCAAATCATATAATCTCCATACTATAAAATAAACTCTTTATCAACTATCTTCACATTCACTATCTCTCACAACTTTGATTCTGCTTCAAGAATTTTTCATCATCCTCTCAAGAACTAAATTCATATCCTTCACCTTCTCACACATGAGCTAGTTACCCATGATAACCAAACTATTGAAACTTGATTGTGTGTTGCATCAAACATAATCCTTAGTTATACATGAGGATTCGACTATTTGCCTTATTTGAACATTTGAAACTAGAATTCATGGAATATAAACTATTTACTATAGACACACCTAGAGTCATTAACCTTATCTAGGGCAACTCTATTACAACTCGTATGCTATACTTGATACTTGATTGCTTACATGTACATATTATCAATTTGCAATTCATGTGTGTAATAATTGATACACTTAATCAAACAACTGATAGAGGATGAAGTACTTGCTCAACAGTTAGTAGAGTACAAAATAACCTACTCAACGATTGGTAGAGGTCATCATGCCTGCTCAACAGTCGGTAGAGGCCCTACAACCTGCTCAACGACTGGTAGAGGCTATCATACCTGCTCAACAATCGGTAGAGGTTCCTACTCACTGACTGGTAGAAGTCTTTTTCCTGCTCAACAGTTGGACTCATTTTTGGATACATGGTTAATCATATTATTTTACATGTGTGTCTAGAGTTATAGAAGGACACAAAACCCTAATGTAAGGTAAATTGGTGATTGCGGTCCGGAACGTAATCATGAATTTACAGGTACGTTAAGGTAGTGTGAAATTCTATCAAGGTTTTCGGTAGTTGACCAATTATAAACCTTAGTTATCTGGTAGTTCATTTAGTCTTTCAATAGTCTATCAACTCATTCCTTTTAGGACTCCTAAAACTTAAGATTCTTATTCTCCTTGCTATTTCAGATGAACCTAATCCAACCCTTAAAACTCACACATATCAAAACTCTTACCCAAATTATTCGAAACAGTTTATTCTATTACCTATAAATTGATGTCATGCCTTAACTCGAAACTTCCCAAACCACCCTTGTCCTAATTTCTACCCAATCACCTTCAACCCTGTGTTTTCAATAAACTTCGGGACGAAGTTTCCAAAAGTAGGGGAGACTGTAACATCGCAAAATTTTCCCCAAAATTTTAATACATAAAAAGCCCTTATATATATATATATATATATTTTATTACGCCTTTATCATTAATATTATACAAATGTGCCTAAGTCTTTATTTATCCTAACTCACAACTTATATACATACATAAATGTATATAAATAATAATAATAATGTGATTCTAAATTCTTTTTTTTTTCACATACAAGATTTTTTTTTAAATATAGTCAAAGTCCTAGTCAAAGTCTTAGTCAAATAGTCAATTCATCATAAAACCTTACTTTATGGTGTTGACCAATTTTAATGGCTAATTGAATCCAAAACTAGTATAAAAACCCACCTATGACCCATTATACTTTGCACCTCTAAATCGATTGTTTCAATCCGATTAAACTTTCCCTCATACCTTTCTTCTATAGTCTATTACTTCTACAATTGAAGCTTTGATTATAAGCTCTTGTAATTGGCAACTTTGGGGCTACACATATTCTATTTCTCGAGACTTAATACTTTGCTAAGGTGAGTTTACGTAACCATGTTTATGCGATTCTTTATACTTGCAACAATTTTAAGCAATTCAACATGCATGTCTAGTAGTAAACTTTATTGCCTCATGAATTAGTCAACAGTTTCAACGAGTTTCAACGAGTTTCAACATTTACATAATCATTAGCTATGGCCAAGCCGGCGATACTCAATAATAGATCTATTGGATTGACAACCCCACCCGGATACGTGTACCTCCTACATAGGTAACGTGGGTGATTGTTATCGTTCAACATATTACTAAGGTGAACCGTAGATGACGGGATGGACCTAAACTAGTCGGAGGTTTGATTATGTCAACATATTATACTATTCATGTAGACTTAAATTTACGATAGACATACGAATTGCTAAACTTTTATACTTAAACTATATGCTTAACATGGATTATGTATTCTCACCAACTTCTAGTTGACCCCCCCCCCCATTTTTTCCAAACTCAACAGGAAATACTGATGCATGAAGTCTAGAGCTAGCATGAGGAGATATTTGAAGTTTTATGCTTTGTTTGATTATTTGATGTAGACTTTAATGTAATTCAATATTGTAATGTAATAAAGGATTATTTAAACATATGTATTATCATGAGCTTCTGAACAATCATCAATACGTGACATCCCGATGTTTCCGCCATCGGTTGGGGTGTTACATTGCTAGTGAACACTTAGGTGTTTAGCAATTTCTTAATTAGTGATAGCACAGAGGAATGATATGAGTTTAAAGCTACACTTATCAACATGAGTTATTACTCCCCCTGGATGTTTGATAAAAACTAAAGACAAGTATTTAATGAGAATCTAAGCAATGAATGAGAATGAACACTTAAACAGATTCTCAGTAAATGGAATGGTAATAACAATGATAAGCTTTGAAGGATTTCTTGTATTAAAAATCAATGTCTAAAACAGAGGGATGAACCCATCTATTTATAGACTTTACAAATACATGAAGCTTGCCAAAAAGCAAGTTCAGAGGCAAATTGCAACAAGTTGCAATCTTGGAACTTGTACAAAAAAGTAAAAGTAATAATAAACTAATAAACTACTGAAACATAAGACGGTGGAAAAGATTCTTGAACAAGTGCTGATGAATGACAAACTACTGATGAGTAGTTTGTCTTCAGTAGTTCTTCAGTGATATGTCTGGTTTGGACTTCAGAACTTCTGATGTATTTCTTCTTCAGTACTTGTAGAATCCTTCTTCAGCTGTTTGGTCTTCTTTCTTCAATAGTTCTATACTTAGAATAATTTGACAGAAGTGAATTAGACATAGGTTTGCAAAAGTGGTTTCACTAATCCTTTTTGTCCTAACAATCTCCCCCTGGATTGATGAAGCCAAAACCTTTCTAATTCCTTATTGTTTTCTTCTGTCATTCACAATCTTCCATATTCCTTTGAACATGGAATTCTTCAACTGGTTCAGCTGTTTATCAATGAGAGATCCTTTTTGTGGTTCTAGATGCTGGATTGTAAGCAGGTCTTGAGTTGATAGCTTCTTCAGATCATTCATCGACTTATAGGCTCTGCTTGTTTGGTCTCTTCTTGTCACTTGTACTGAGTTGTTATCAGTAAAGCACCATCTGATTATAGGTACTTTAGACTTGTCAAAGTCTAAAGTGTAGGGAACCATGGTGGTACCCTGGGATGCTCCTGAGTGTTGGATGTTTTCAACTTCAGTGACTCTCAGGTGGGATTCTCTTCCTTGTTCTTGTTGCATCACATTAGGTAGTTGAAAGGTTGGCAAGTGATGCTCAGTAACCACCTTAGTGTGCAGTTTGTCTTTATTGGTCTTCTGAATTTGATAGGCAAAGGTGGAAGGATCCCTAAATTGGGTTAGCAGAGGTTTATCTTCAATGTCAAAATCAGAATGAACTACTATACTTCCTTCTAGTAGTACCATCCTGAAATCAGTCTTCACATTTTCCTCTGTTCTTTTCCTTGTAGCAGATTTTCTTGAAATACCAGAAGTTCTAACTACTGAAGTTGATACTTCAGCAGTTTCAAACTTCTCTGGATTTGCAGCCCTTGCAGCCTTGTATTTTCTATAAGTGTCCACTATTCTTTCTTCTTTCCATTTGGACACAGAGGCTTTTGAACCATAACCATTTGCTACTAGCTCTTCAATCATCTGGGCTCTCTTGGCTTTTGCATCTTTACTTGTTGCAAGTTTGTCTGCAATAAGTTGAGCTCTTCTTGTCACCTCTTCCATGGAGAGTCCCTTTTAATGTATAGGCTTTGGTCTTGCTGTTCTTGGTAATGTAAGACATCAGTTGTTGTCTTTTCATTTAGGCTTAAGTCATCCCTTGTTTCTAGAGCATTCCAGATCTCATCTTCCTTGGCCTTTCTTTCAGCTGCAATTAAACTCTTCTCTAGTAATTCTTTGGACATTGATAGAGGAGAAGGGTTTAGTACAGTCATTGTGGTCATTGTAGTAGGCTTTGGAATAGGAGTTGGTTGAGTAGGTTCAGTTGATCTGGAAGGCTGTTCAGTAGTTTCAGTGTAGGAAGTGTTGACTTCTGATGGGTTGACAACTACTGAAGGTTTGTCAACTACTGAAGGATTGTCTTCAGTATTTTCTGTGTCTTCATCAGAACTTTCACCATCAGAGGTTTCTTCATTGTGGCCTTGGGATTCAACAGGTTTTTCAGAATCTTCTATTTCTTGAATAGAGACACCAAACTGTTGGGCCAGTTTTTCTTTTCTGGCTTGGTCTCTCTGATCTCTTTGTAGGATAGCCACTCTTGCCTTTTTCCTGGCTTCAAGTGACTCCATAGGTTCGGTAGTTTTCTCCCCCTTTTTGGTTTCATCAGGTTTTGAGGGTTGAGAGAAATGACCTGTAAGAGAAGCAATCTGTTTGGAGTTGAAGTCAATTTTGTTGGACAGATCGTTCATCTTAGTCTGCATCACTCCAAATTGGTTCTTGATGGACAGCTCCAAGTTAGCTGTGTAGGTTTGGAAGTGATTTTTGATGAGGGTGTTCATCATGTGATATAAGGGACCATTTGGGCTGCATAGCTGGTTCATATCTATGCTGGATTGCCCAGGGAATTGGGTAGGCATTTGTAGTGAGGGGTGTGTTTTTGGTTGATCTTCTTGTTGTACAGAAGATGCCACTTTAGGGGAATCAGGGATTAAGTGGACTTTAACCTGATCTGGTGTGACTAGCTTCTTGAGCATAGATACACCAGGTGCAGGACCTTCACTTGTAGCCGTCAATTCAGTAGTTTTGTGTTGTGAAACATCATCCAAGTTAATGGAATCATCTGTATCCCTGATTACATCCTCAATGAGGAATGTATCAGTTACATCATGAGCTGAGCCCAACTCAGTTGTCTCATGTACCTCTTTTTCTTGGTTCAGAGGATTTCCTACCTCGGGATTTCCTACCTTAGCTATGTTGCTTCTTTCCTCAGATCCACCACTGGGTGGTAAATGAGTAGTAGCAGCCTCAAAAGTACCAAGAGTTTCTAAGTTTGGGCTTAGAGACCCTGGTTCATCCTCATCTCTTTGGTTAGGACTTTGAGTGTCCACATCCATGTCAAGTGCTGAGGCTATGTCCCCTGTTTGATGTGGTTGTTGGGGACTGACATGTTTAGATGGGACTTTCTCTTTTAGCCCAGAGAGAAGTTTTGCTATTTCAAAATCAGGTTCAGAAATTTGGGGTGCTGGTTCAGTAGTTTGGTCAATGGGTTCAGCAGTTTCAAAAGAAGAGTCAATAGGAATAGTTTTCTTTAGTCTTTTTCTTTTGAAAAGTATGGTGATTGGTGCTCTTGTTGGGGTTTGAGATGGATGAGACTGAGAGGATGTTTCAGTCACATCTTTATCAAGTGCAGATTGCACAGCAGTCAGTTCAGGCATCTCAACCTCCTAAACTGCTTTTCTTTTTGGTTTGGTGGGTTTTTGTTTTTGTTGCTTGGGTTTCTTGGCCTTTGGGGGTGTAGGTTTGGAAGATGAGGGTTCCATGGGGACTGGTTCTGGTTCCCCTTGGTCATCTTCTGGCCAGGAAGCCGGTTTGTTGTGCCTTGAGTATGCTTGTGAGGATAAACGATTTAAGATTGTTATTTTACCCACAAGCACCTCTTCTCCAAGTTCTTTTATTATGCAGTGCATAATGAATCTTGGGTACAACAAAAACTTATTTTTAGTATTGAGATGATGCAACACCAACTCATTAAAGAAAAGTGCTGATGCCCTGAATTTTGTTTCATTCACTATGGAATGAAAATTGGTTGAAAAGTTCAGGGCATCTGATCATAAGATCCAGTTTTTGGACTCAAACACATAACAATATAATGAAAAAGCAGTTTATACTTTGGTTCAGAATATTTTTTAAAGATTGTAGCGTGTGAGAGAGTACCTTGATAACCACACTCTGTCATGGTTAAATGAATTTGAGAGTTTGGAAATTGGTCTGGGGCATTTACATCATCCAATCCCAGCCTAATTGACAAAATAGCCGGTGTGATTGCCATTCTTCCCCCTTTTATGGTTGAGTTGAGGGAGATCACCTTGTTGTTCACCGTCACTGTCTCTGCGTTTGCCCAAAACTCATTTAGAGTTTCATTATGGATTGGAGGGTCGATGGTGAGGGCGGTGAAATATTGGGATTTAACGACTAAATCAATGATTTCGTCGTATTGGGACCAGGCTTCATGTTTTTCGAAGTAGCCTCTTTGATTGTGTCCCTGTTTCAGAGTTAGAGCCATGTGGTTTGTGTGTGTTTGGATCGAACAGTGTTTTTGGAGGTTCAGGGTTTGAGAGCTTTTTGAGAGAGAAGGAGGGAATTTTTGCTGTTTGAATGGATATGTGTTGGAAAAGGTATTTATCAGAAGTTTTAAACTGCCTAGGTCAAACTTCTGATGTGGGAAAAGTCTGATTTGCCCTTTTTGACTAAACTGCTGATGAAGAATTGTTTTCATCAGTAGTTCCCACTTTCTCTTCAGTAGTTTTGAATAACTGATGAGAATGCTTTTATAAATACTTTATTCATAACTTCAGATGGTTGTTTTATCAGAAGTTAATCAGTTTTCAGAAAATATTCCCATACTGATGTTTTGTTCATCAGTAGTTTCTCTCTTGTTTGTTTTTCAGAAGTTTTCAAATTTGAAAACAGATGTAAGTGAAAGAACGAAAAATATGTGCATAAAAGTAAAGAGAAACACTTACAAATTTAGCATCCCAAGCATGGATACTAACTTCTGAAATGTTGATGTGTCAAGGGGTTTAGTGAATATGTCAGCTATTTGATTAGCTGTTGCTACATGTTTCACTTCAATCTTGCCTTTTTCATAGCAATCTCTTATGAAATGATACCTGATTTCAATATGTTTGGTTTTTGAAAACTGAACAGGATTTTGAATGATGCTAATGGCAGATTTGCTGTCTACAAGCAATGGTGTCTTGGTTTCTTTGATTCCATAATCAATAAGTTGATACTGGAGCCATTGTATCTGTGATGTACAACTTGCAGCTGCAATATATTCAGCTTCAGCAGTTGAAGTTGCAACAGATGTTTGTTTCTTTGATTGCCAGGACACTAGACAGTTTCCTAAGAATTGACAACCACCAGATGTTGATTTTCTTGACATTTTACACCCTGCATAGTCACTATCTGAAAAAGCTGATAACTTGGTATTGCTTGAAGCAGGATACCAAATTCCAAGTGTTGGAGTTCCTTTCAGATATCTGAAGATTCTTTTGACTGCAATGAGGTGTGATTCCCTAGGTGCTGATTGATATCTAGCACGGACACATGTTGAAAACATAATATCTGGTCTAGAAGAAGTTAGATATAAAAGGGAACCTATCATACATCTATACATGGTTTGATCAACCTGTTTTCCTTGATCATCTGGTTCAACTTGTGTGGTTGGTGTCATGGGAGTGGAACATGATTTACAATCTTGTAAAGAAAATTTGTTTAATAATTCTTTAACATATTTTGATTGATGTTTAAAAGTTCCATTTGTTTGCTGTTTAATCTGCAGTCCCAGAAAGTACTGCAGTTCTCCCATTGTACTCATCTCAAATTTTGATTGCATGAGTTTGTTAAATTCATCACACAGTTTTGTGTTTGTTGAACCAAATATGATATCATCAACATATATTTGAACAAGTAAGATATGATTTCCAACATGTTTTATGAAAAGAGTTTTATCAATGGAGCCTCTTGTGAAGTTATTTTTTAGTAGAAAATTAGAAAGTGTTTCATACTAGGCCCTTGGAGCCTGTTTGAGCCCATAAAGAGCTTTGTCTAGTTTGTACACCCACTCAGGATGAGAAGGATCCTCAAACCCAGGTGGCTGACAAACATACACCTCCTCTTTTATTTTTCCATACAAAAATGCAATTTTAACATCCGTTTGGTAAACTTTTATTTTGTTGGAAATGGCATAGGCCAGAAATAACCTGATGGCTTCAAGCCTTGCAACTGGAGCATATGTTTCATCATAATCAATTCCTTCTTCTTGAGAGTAACCTTGTACTACCAGTCTTGCCTTGTTCTTTATAATTATACCAGCCTCATCTTGTTTGTTCCTAAAAACCCATCTTGTGCCAATTGGTTGCTTGTTTGGTGGTAAGGGACAGATTTCCCAAACCTGTTGTTTCTTGAATTGAAGCAACTCATCTTGCATGGCTTGTACCCAGTTGTTGTCTTTGAGGGCTTCTTGGTACTTTTTAGGTTCCAACTGAGAAATAAATGCTGAGAAGAAGCAAAAGTTGGAAAGTTGGTTTCTGGTAAGAACTCCTGATGCAATATCACCCATGATTTGTTCAAGTGGATGATCTTTGTGTTCAATCAGTTGTTGTAAACCACTGATAGGTGTAGGTTGCTCTTGTACTTCATCAAACAAACCACTGAGGTTTATAATGTCTGGTTCAGCAGTTTCAGTGTCTTCAGTAGTTTTAGGTGCTGAAGCAGATGTTTGAGTTTGTACATCAGCAGTTGTTGAATCAGAAGTTTGTGAAACTTCTGATGGTTTGGAAGTTGACTTAATGACTGCTTGAGGAGTCCATGGTGCTGGATCCTCATCATCAAACCTTGGATCACCATAATAAGTAGGTTTAGATGAAGTAACAGCCATTTCAGGTCCAAAATGGAAGCTGTCAAGGTCAAAAAGTTCAGCAGGATGTGCTGGAATAAGAGTGTGTTTTGACTCATTGAACTTGACATTCAGTGTTTCTTCTACTATCCTGGTTCTTGAGTTAAAAACCTTGTAGGCTTTTCTTGTGGAAGAGTAACCAAGAAGGTAACCTGAATCAACTTTGGCAGCAAACTTTGAAATAGAGTCTTTGATGTTTAGAATGAAACATTGACATCCAAAAGCCCTGAAAAAGGAGATAAGGGGCTTTATGCCATGAAGAACTTCATAGGCAGTTTTGGAGTGTCTCTTGTTGACAAGGACTCTATTTTGAACATAGCATGTAGTGTTAACTGCTTTAGCCCAGAAATACAATGGTAGGCCTGAATCAGCTAACATTGTTCTTGCTCCTTCAATTAATGTTCTGTTTTTCCTTTCTACTACACCATTTTGTTCAGGAGTTCTGGGAACACTGTATTGTCTAATAATCCCTTTAGAGAAGCAGAATTCATCCAGAGTTTTGTTCCTGAACTCTGTCCCATTGTCACTTCTAATGGTTTTGACAGATAGAGAATATTGTTTCTCTACTTGTAGAATGAAGAACTTGATGATTTCAGCAGCCTCGTCCTTGGAAAATAAGAAGAATACCCATTTTGTTCAGGAGTTCTGGGAACACTGTATTGTCTAATAATCCCTTTAGACAAGCAGAATTCATCCAGAGTTTTGTTCCTGAACTCTGTCCCATTGTCACTTCTAATGGTTTTGACAGATAGAGAATATCGTTTCTCTACTAGTAGAATGAAGAACTTGATGATTTCAGCAGCCTCATCAATGATGACTAAGCAGTACTTCTTCTTACCAAGGCTCATGATTTTTATAGGCCCAAATAAGTCCATATGGAGTAGTTGAAGACATGCAGTTGTTTTTGATTCTTCAATAGACTTATAGGAGGACTTATGTTGCTTTCCCTTCAAACAGGATACACAGTGTTCTTGACACTGGTATACTTTTAAGGGTAGACCTCTGACCAAGCCCATTTTTGTGACTTTATTTACGGTTTTAAAGTTCACATGGCCAAGTCTCCTGTGCCAGAGATCAGTCTCTGAAGTTGATGCCTTTGAGAAGAAACAGGCAGTGTTGTTCAGTACTTTGTCTTTTTTAATATCCACTGCATAGACATTGCCACATCTTTTGGCTATCAACAAAGTATGATCTTCAATGATCTTCTCTATCAACTTCTGGCCTTCTGGTGATATGATCTTGCATGCTGTCTTTGTGAAAAAGGAAGAATATCCTTTATCACACATTTGTGACACACTCAGCAAGTTGTACTCAAGGTTTTCAACCAGATTGACCTTGTCAAACTGTATTTTGCCAGAGGAGACATTGCCATGTCCTAGCACATATCCCTTAGCATTGTTCCCAAAGGATACAAATCCTTCTCTTTGACTGATAAAAATGTTTATCAGGTATCTGCATCCTGTCATGTACATTGAGCCTCCACTGTCTACATACCAAATGCTATTTAAGCCTCTGGAAACTCTCTACACAAGATAGCAAATTAGTTAGATTTGGGAACCCAAGCCAGTTTGGCTTTGGGTTTGCTCTTGAGAACATTTATAGTTTGTTCTTGACCAAGTTGAGAAATCCATGTCTTTTTGGCAATGGATTTTTCATTAAGAGCAATGGTGGTATCCTTTTTCTGAGAAAAGGTTTTTACTGGTTGTTGTTTCCTGGCAGAAAAAGTTTCTACAAAATCATTTCTGATTTGTTTTCCCACAACCAGTTGTTGAGTTTTCTTGTTGTACTGAATACCTTTTCTGTATCTACAAAATTCTGTCTTGTGGTTGAACAGAGCACAGATTTCACATTCTTTTGTCTTTTCTTTCAAAGACAAGTTTCTGACTATATTGATTGGTTTTAGGTCATCGGTAGTTTTCAGGTTCTCATCTCCTGATGTAGTTGAAACTACTGATGGCTTAATGTCAGAATTGATCAGTACTTCTGAAGAACTTTCTTTGTGAGTTTTTAGAAAGTTTTCATGAAAAGATGTGCATTCTTTCTCTTCAGAAGTTTCACCTGAAACAATTTTTCTCCCATCTTCAGTAGTTTTGGGGGAAAAATTTGTTGGTGTTTCAGTGTGATTGTACCCTATGCCAAACCTAACATTTGAAGCACTTTGTTTGTTTAGCAATAGTTGGTACCCCTTACAAGATTCAACCCATTTTTCACATGTGACCTTGGTGTCAGCAAGCTCTTGTCTGACATTTCCTAGGTCATTTATCATGATTTTAATTTGTGCTTGGGTTTCAATAGCAGTGTTAGATAATTTAGAAACTTCTTTTGTTTTTGCAGAAAGTTTTCTTTCTAAATCACATTTCATCTGAGTGAATTTTCTCTCAGAGTCGTTTGCTTTTCCTTGTAAGTGCACATTAGTCTCTCTTATGAGAGCAAAAGATTCCTTGCAAGAATTTGAACAAAGTTTTGTCAAAGATTCTTTAGATACCTGTGACAAGGTAGATTTTGAGGTGCATCCTTCAAATGCCATTAAGGCAAAGTTCTTTCTGCCATTGTCAGGCTCTCCCTAGTTGATGTCAAACATCTTGTCGTCTGCATCAGGATTACACTCAGTAGTGTCAAAAGGAAGACTGCTATAGTCAACATACCCTGAAGTAAATAAACTTTGTTGTGAGGGTTGCTGAGTCTGTGGAGGTGATTGAGTAGCTGGAAAGGGAGGGATTGATTGTTGGCTCTGCATCTGTTGAGCAGGCATTTGTACATATTGTACTTATGGCACATATTGGTGTTGTGGAGCTTGTGCCTGTACAAAATGTGCACTCCCTTGTGTTCCATTATTCCTGTTATAATTGGGGTTAAAATTATTTCCAGACTGAGATTGGTTAAAGCTAGAGCTTCTACACTCTCTAGCAAGGTGTCCCAACTTTTGACACTTGTGACATCTAAGTTTAGATTTGTCAAAACCAATTTTTGTTGAACTGTTGAGTCCTGGAAACTTCCTTCCTGACCTTTTGTAAAATTTATTTGTTTTTAAACTTAACATGGCCAGTTGGTGTAGAATATCCATTTCTTCTATGTCATCACTGCTGAAATTTTTTAAATCATCCATGATAAAACACATGTTATCAGCAGTTTGACTAAAATCATTATTGTCATAACCTGGGAATGATCTTTCAGATGAGATCCCAGTAGTTATGTCAATATGGTCAAAAGATCCAAAACTATTTGAACAAGTTGGTGAGTCTTGTCCCAATAGTGTTGTACTACCTGGTAGATAGTCATCAGCAGTTTTGCCAGAACTTTGTAACTTTTTCTTTTGATCAATTTCTCTTTCAAAAGTAAGTAATCTCCCATGAAGTTTTGTAAGAGTGAGGGAGCTAAAGTCTGGTGAAGATCTTAAGACTATAGAGTATGTTTCCCATTTTTCAGGTAAAGACCTTAAAAATCTATGAAGCATAGATACAGTTGTGTAGGTCTGACCATTTAACTTTAGCTCAGATATTAATGAGGATAATCTTTCAAATTGTTTTGTTAAAGTTTCCCCATTAATGTGAGCAAAAGTTTCATATTGTTGAGCCATGATTTCTCTGGTGTTGGCAATCACCTCTTCAGTTCCTCCAAACTGTTCTTTGAGGCAGTCCCAAAGCTCTTTGGCACTTTCACAATGTAATAGGCCAGAGTAGATCTCATTTGGGAGTTCCATTGCCAACATAGAGAAAGCTTTAGCATCAAGCTCAAGTTTTAGGAAATCATCATCTGTATAGTCTTTTGGGTCTTTTGGAATTTCTTCTTTAGTTTCAAGATTGATATTTACTGGTTTATGAGGACCATATATCACATATTTCCAGCAGCCTGTGTTGGTCTGTGACAAGGTATGTGCCATTCTCCTTTGCCAGATGTTATATTCATTTCTTACTAGCATAGCAGGTTTATTGGCAGAACCAGTATTATGAGGATCCATTTTAAAGAGTATTGATTTGTCAAATATCTCTTAAAGTGATGGATGTTGATAAAAGTGAGCTTATAATCCTTTATTGAATATCAATAAGAGCCTGTGTCTGATTCTCAATGTGTTAGATTGATATGTGATCAGATAAACCAGTGCTCTGATACCAATTGTTGGATCAGTATTGCTCTTTGTATGAACTTGCTAGTGAACACTTAGGTGTTTAGCAAGTTCTTAATCAGTGATAGCACAGCGGAATGATATGAGTTTAAAGCTACACTTATCAACAGGAGTTATTACTCCCCCTGGATGTTTGATAAAAACTAAAGACAAGTATTTAATGAGAATCTAAGCAATGAATGAGAATGAACACTTAAACAGATTCTCAGTAAATGAAATGGTAATAACAATGATAAGCTTTGAAGGATTTCTTGTATTAAAAATCAATGTCTAAAACAGAGGGATGAACCCATCTATTTATAGACTTTACAAATACATGAACCTTGCCAAAAAGCAAGTCCAGAGGCAAGTTGCAACAAGTTGCTATCTTGGAACTTGTACAAAAAAGTAAAAGTAATAATAAACTAATAAACTACTGAAACATAAGATGGTGGAAAAGATTCTTGAACAAGTGCTGATGAATGACAAACTACTGATGAGTAGTTTGTCTTCAGTAGTTCTTCAGTGATATGTCTGGTTTGGACTTCAGAACTTCTGATGTATTTCTTCTTCAGTACTTGTAGAATCCTTCTTCAGCTGTTTGGTCTTCTTTCTTCAGTAGTTCTATACTTAGAATAATTTGACAGAAGTGAATTAGACATAGGTTTGCAAAAGTGGTTTCACGAATCCTTTTTGTCCTAACAGATGCGTGTTGAGATTGCGAATGCGTTTCTGGGAGCCCTCCCGGGCAACTGTATTCTCTCACGGATTCTTCCGCATATTCTTTAGGAAGTAGGCTAGCTGCCCAGACTTGATTATATTCTCTATTTGAATCTTGAGACTATAGCAATTATTTGTCACATGACCATAATCTTCATGGTATTCGCAGTACTTTAAAGTATACACGTTCTTTCTTTTGTGACTCAGTTCCATTGGCTTCTGGAACTGAACCTGTTCAGTCTTTAAGACCAGGGATGGGGTCATTGCCAGTGGGGTCCAGTCGTAGTTCGTCTTTGATTGCCCTCTTTGATCACGCGGGTGCTTGGTGTTCAAGTAGTTCCGCGCATCTTGAGCCGAGGAATACTTTCCTTTTTCTGCTGCGCCAGAGATTCTTAACCGTACGGACTGTTTCCCATTTCCTTTACTACTAGATCCCACATTGTGGCTGTGTTGAAAACTCTTTGCATGCTGAAAGGTGCGATCTGATGACGCATATATCTTTTATGCCTCAATTAGCTTTTCCCAGGAAGTTGGTATTCCATCCTTCCCGATGAGGCACTTCATCAATTCTTCACTACGGACTCCCTGGATGAACCCCGCACGTGTGAGCTCCTCCTCGCATCCCAGCTGTAGGGCTTCCTTGTTGTAGCGGACTATATAGTCCTCTACTATTTCATTTTCATTCCGCACACACAGCAAGATGTGTGCCTTATCCTTTTTATGTTTCTGGAGATACGAAAAATGATTCTTGAACTTCCTTATCAGGTCATCAAAATTGACCAAGATTCCCACTGGTTAGTTTTCGTACCAAACCCTGGCTGCACCAGTCAGGGTTTGGGCAAATAAATGGAACCAAGCCTGGACTGGCCATGACTTAGAACTCCTGGTGCATTCGAATGCGTGCAAGTGGTTATCCAGGTCACGCAGGCCATCATATTTCCCGATACTGCTAGGGAGTTTGAATTCCTGTGGCATGGTAGCCAAAGCTATGCATGCGCAGAACTTCGATCTTTCTACAAAAGTCTTTGGCCTGTAAGGCTTGTAAAGATCTTCATCCAAACGGGTATGGTTGCCGGCAATCGACTTTGATTGTTGTTTGAAACTTGAGTCATAATTGACTTCATCTTCGGAGTCCTCATAGCCATCAGTTTCCTCATCTAGGTTGACGTGGTCCTTATCGCGAGTATTTCTACCACGATCTCCACCACGTACCGCCTGACGAGGTCCTATGGGGAGACGACCATCATTCTTGCCATGAACTACTTCACGTTCCCGGTCCTGAGTTCCATAATTCAGTGTTTTCTCAGTGTCACGTTTGGCCTTTGCCAAAACCATCTTTTGATACGTTGCCACGTTCTTGGCATTCTTCCTGGCCAGCCACTCATCTGGTAGGGGAATATGATCAGCATCTCTTTTCTGACCTGGTGCAACCCCATCCCTGTAGATGGTGTTTAAGGAACACATAGTTGTGAGTGTAATATGGATTTAGGAGGGTGGTTTGGGTGAGTTTTAGTGATCTCTCTCTCTACTCCCAATCTCCAAGTCTTTATGAAGTGATCCCAAACTCCAAAGATCACTGCAAGACCCCAAAGATGGCTGAAGTGTGAGTAAAACTCGGGTGAAATGGATGCCCAAAATGTGGAGTGGAGGCCTCTATTTATAGGCAAAACAGCTCAAGCACGCCCTCGACAACGTTTTGGCACGCCCATGCACGACAACGCGTACTGTTGCAGAGTCCTTTTGTATAGATGTGTCTGTACCAGGGCTGGCACGCCCGTGCTTAAAAGAGTGGCATGCCCGTGCGTCTTCAGTTTTGTAATCGTCTTGTCAATCTTGGTCGGTTTGAGCCTTGGAGAACACGCTGGATTAAAGCATGACCGTGCAATATGGAGGGGCACACCCACGCACTTCAGAAAACCTCAATTTTACCTTCTGCTGACTTGGAAATGCTGACTGGTAGACCTGGGATACGTGCACGGACGTGCAGAGGCATGAGTGCGGCCGTGCTTCATTCGGATCGTCCCCGAAAGTCTTCAAATCCTTGTCTTTTACGCCGGTTTTCATTTCTTTTCACTTTCCACCTTCAATACCTACAATTATCATCAAAAGAGAACAAACCGTGACAATGCCAAGATAAATGCATAAAATTAGGTGATAATTAAATGAAAACAAGTATAAAAACATGCTAATTTTGGGACTCATCAGCTATGCGCTCGCAGAATTTGGAGTTTAGTGCGAACGCCTTTGGCCTTTATGGTTGGTCTAGGTCGTCGTCTGCGTGCTTGTACGGCTCATGCGTGCCAGAGGTGGCGTGCGATGAGCGGGGGTGACTGCGACGAGCATTAGCGCTAGAGGGCTGGTAACCATCAAATTCTTGCGATGACTGGGCGTAGTCCCGGTGGGTTGTTTTGTTTCCCGACCCCACTACAACCGACAGATCGGTCTTCTTTTTCTTTCCCCTTCTGCTGATTTCTGGGCAGAGGGGAGTCTAACCTCAGGGTTCTGCCTGAAGTTTTTTACTTCGCCATCATGCGTTGGTATCGGGCAGTGTTTTTGGTTTGCTGCCTGAACAACCATTCATTCAGATCCATGTCCGAGTTGGTGTCGCTCTCCGTGTCCAAGTCTGAGTGGACAATGGTCCGGATAGGTCTGCGAGGCTGCAAAATGGGCTGTTTGGTTATAGTGTCCGGAGTTCCTGAGGTTCCGTCTGGTGGGTTTGGGACCACGGGGGGTGGGGTGAACACTGGGAGTCCGGTTGGGTTGGGATTAGCCATGGGTGGGCTAAAAGATTTATTTGTGAAAATTTGGTTTTCAGCCATTACGGATGGCACCAATGAAGAAACAACGAGTATAACGAGAGTATAATGTGGGGTGGCTACTCGTGTTCACTACAGGATATAATCCTTTGCTCACACCAAACTAGATCCGTGGCCCATAATAGAGAAAATAGAGAGATATATCGTATGAAAAACACACAAAGATATAAGTAGTTCGATCTCGTTGACCTATGTCCACTATGAAATATGTGATCTTCTTTATTACTCGAAAGAGTTACAAGTATTAAAGAGAGAGAGAGAGATACAAACAAGTAATTAAAGAGAGAGAGAGAGATACAAACAAGTATTAAGTGTGTGTGTTTAACCGAGAATGTAATAACCCTTCGAAAGGAGGAGAAGCCTCCTTTTTATAGGGAGTGCATGGCCGGACGTGGTGGCCCATGATTGAAGTAATGGGCTTGGGCCTGGTTGCTGGGCCTATCTCCCTTCGGCCCATCAAGTTGGATCCGGACGAGGAGTTTACATAAGAAAATCGGATAAGGAGCGGCGTCCTGTCATTGGTCCACGTGGCACTCTATGATTGATGATAATGTTGTGGGGTAGGGTGCACCTATGCGCTAAGAATTGGTACCCTACCCCTTTAAAAGTCAAACTCAAAGTAGTGGCCCACGTATTGGTGGCCTAAAGGGAACCAATCGTGACCAACGAGGCTCGAGTGGTGGCCTGGAGAAAGCCGGTCGTGACCTACAAGGATGGAGGACCTTAATGATGGTCGATTTTTACATACTAAAATCTTTGCAAGGAATGAGAATTGTGCTACATAGGATGTGTTGGAATTTTGTGATTATGAGATATGGACTCATTTGTAACAAAGGAAACAATGAGAGCCAAACAAATTAAGATGAATGGGAAATCTATACTTCAAAAATTGAGACTCGTTGGATTTGTCCCTTATAGGTGGGATGATAAACTTTGAGTTGGTTTATAAGGAATGATGTTGAAAGGAATATAATCCTATATGACGTGACACGCCCAGTGGTAGCTAAGAGGGTGCGCACTGATGCGCACCCGCATTCTAACCAAATAAGCTAAACCAATTTACAGATTGGTGAATAAGATCGATTAACCGATACCTTTAACTTTGGTTTCAATTTTAGTTGAGGCTAATAACCGAGCTGAACTATGCAAAACCTTTAAAAATGTTTGTTCTCCCCGCCGCATCACGTGGCCACCTTGCTAGTTTTCATATACAACAAACCTAATTTTATTGACAACTATTTTTCCCATGACCGAAAGAAAAAGACATCAATTTTCTATAGACAAAAAAAAGACCCACACAAAATCTATACATCCAGGTGTCTTTCCCTTTTCAAATCCAAAGAAACCGCGTGTTTAAGTGTTTCATGGGCATCTTTGTCCATTCGAAGGCTAAGTAAAGCAGCTGCCTGAAGATAAAGTGCAGTTGACCATTCAGGAAATATCTCATGGGCTTTAATCGCATCTTCTAATGCTTCTTTTGCCTTGTTTATCATCAAATAACTCAAACAACGCCTTACATAAGTGGTTGAAGTCACCATGACTCCATCACCTATTAACTACAAAACAAAAGTTATAGTTGCTAAATTATATATGTAAGAAGTTGTATGACACATGGGACGACTTTCAACCATTTTCATATAAACATTACTTGGGTCAACTCATCATTAATTATCAGTAAATCGGTTGAAATCATCTACTAGAAACCGCCAAGTGAGACTATATTACTTACAAATTGAAATCCTTAGCTCGAAAAGCTTTGTCTCCATCCTTCTTAATATCTGGTGCTCTAATCCACGGTGGGCACTACAAATAATTAATAAAAAAAAGGATTCAATACCAGTTCATAAAGATTATCCGATCATGGTGAACACAGACTAATATAGATGTAGTTTTATGAACAATATTATGTTTGTTTCAAATAATACCTCAGCCGGATCAATCCCTTCATCGGCACTATATCCAACGTGTTCTAGTATCTCATGTACAATAGTTAAATCCATTCTTAAGCAAGCTTCTCCAAGTGGTGACAGGTTTGATATTTGTGTCTCAAGTGTCGATTCCTTACCAATCCCCAGCAATACATGGGATGAAGCCTATAAAAATTTAACTATTAAAACAAGAAAACTTGACTCTGGTGAAGTTCTAATATATATATATATATATATATATAGGTATATATAGATATATATATATATATATATATAGTGGAGAGTTCAAATGAGAAGAAGTTTTCTTGTAAGAAGAAAAAGAAGAAATTTAGACCAATAGAAATCTTCCATTTTAATAGTTCTATTTAATATTAAATAAATTTTTATGTTTTTGTAACTCCCATAAACTAGTTAAATAAATGAAATCGTAATTCATTTTTAAATATATATCTTTAAAGCAAAGATAATTTATAGTGAAGGATAAATTTCGGTATGTGTAGGATGAATTTCTATATGTGTAGGATAAACCTAATGATAATTTCGATATGTGTAGGATAAAAGTATGACAATTTGGATGTGTATAGGATGAATTTTGATACGTGTAGAACAAGTTTTGATGTGTGTAAGATAAAATATTTAAAAGTAATTAATTGAATAATTAATGTGAAATGAGTTAAAGTATTTAATGTTACTTCTTCTTTTTCTTCTCAAATTGAAATTTTTCTCAAACAATCCTCCCCCCTATATATATATATATATATAGGATTTGGTTCAAATGAGAACCTTTTTTTTTTTTTTTTTAAATAATAACATATTCTTCTCATTAATACAAAATACGAAAGTTACATCATAATAGCAGGTAGACGGGCAACAAGTTGCGCCGCCACCCCGTTTTGAATTGCAAACCTAGTCTACTAAAGACAAAACCTTGCCCCCCTGGGGATGAAACATTGCTGTGGACGACCCGTTGGACCCTGGTGAAGAAACGAATAGCTTCTGGCGCCAGGGAGCCAAAAGTGTCGAAGGCCAGAGGGATAAAGACATGTTGGTTATCTGCACAAGCTTTAGCATGTTTATCTACTTTCTTTGATTCCGCCTTTCTTGATGCTTGCCCAGCTACGAACCCTGTTTCCCTTAACCCAACCAACGGAGATACCCCGGTGAGGTCCACACAGGCATGTTTCCCCCTCTCCCAACCAAAGACAAGCAGATCTGCGGGTCGCAGGGTGGATCTCCCTTCCGTGGGGTCTGTGAGGAAGTTTACAGGGGCCTCCTTTTTGGCAGAGATCCCAGCTCTTCTCAAGATATCCCACAAAACGTCCCTCACCCAGTCATGCCGATATTTAAAACCAGGGAGCTCCTTGCAATGAATTGCATGCTCCCCGTATTTATCCATGCAAGTTTTACGGCAGATGGGGCATGTTTCATCTTCCGGGTACATAGGGATCATCAATCGGTACTTGAGTATAGCCCTGTACTCTACTTCAGACATGCATTGACCCAAACCCTCAATCGGGATAACGGTCAAAAAATCCTGAGCATGAGGCCCCTTTAGGCATTCAATCACCGCCTTCTGGCGAGTGGACAACTCAAAAACTTCTCCCAGGCTCTGAGCAGTTTTGCTAAAAAGAGCATTCGCCAAAGTTTTTTGTGGCTTTGGGGGGGCGGTGTCCTTGTTAGAAAAACCACCAATATCAAAGTCCGGGAGATAGACATTTAAGCGTTCGAGCGCCTGTTGTTAGTCTGGGTCTAGTCCAATGACCCCACTGTTTCGGAGGATATGATCCTGAAGTTCCCAAGACTGAGCTCTGGACGCCACAAAGGCATAGACCCCAACATCTCGAGCTGAAAGGAGGCCCAAACCACCTAAACGCATCGGCAAGGATGCCAAGCGCCACTGAAGGTCCCCGAAGAAGGGGCCGCCACACACAACTATATCTTCAATAGCTTCGCGGAGACCATCATCGAAAAGGGATACCGCATCCACCATGAAGTGGGGTTGGCAAGTTCGTAACCCAAAAAGTAACTTAGCGACCCCCATGCATGACCTGAGCAGCAGGAGTTCACTCTGGGGATCTCTAAGGCGGGGCAGTAGTTTCATGAGGGCAACCGCACTCGTAGCCCGCCGCCCTGCCAACTCCCCGATAAAGGTAGGATCTCGGCTAATAGCCCCACCAAGGAGCTTAACCCCTTTCTCAGGTCTACCAATCCCTATCGGGAAAGCCCTTCCTGACTTTTCAACCCGTCACACGTCGGCCAAAAGACCTCTCTTTTCTTAATATTGAGATGAAGCCCCAGAGATGGCCCATGCGCATTGATAATGTCTAAAGCCTTAGCAACCTCCACTGCGTTGCCTATAATCGTCCCATCATCCAAATACCAGGCATGAAACGGTCGGTTACAGTATTCCTGAATCCGCATGATAAGGGGATGTAAGGCAAGGGCAAAGAGAAGGGGCCCCAAAGGATCTCCTTGCTGCACTCCGGTGGTAGCCCCAATACAATCATTACCCACATACAGCCTAGCTGGCTGGGCATAAAGGAACTGGACCCACGGATAGATGGACGGGCATCGCTGGTGAACCTCTTGGAGAAAAACTGTACGGTCGACCATGTTGAAGGCATTGGAGAAGTCTACTGTAAGCATAGCTAGAGACCCTTCCGCATGAAAAGAGTTGAGGAACCTGTTGGCACTGTGAAGCACCGCCTCTGCCCCATTTGGTACCCCTACTCCAAATTGAAAGTCCCCCAGGTACTGGGCAATGTCTTTCCCAACCTTCTTCATTGCCACCTTAGAAACTAGCCTTCGCCAAATGCCCCCCACAGCAATAGGCTGAATTCCATTATCGGGCTTCAATAAGGGGGTGAGGGGGGCCGATGCAACGAACTCGGCCAACATCTTAGGGCAGGCCCCTAAGCCATAAGTTGACAACTTCAGTGATGGCCGCGAGCAACCCCGAGGAAGTCACTGATCCTTCACCCCCAATAGCATCCAACAGGTGTTGGGCCCGTATCCCGTCCCTACCACAAGATTTCCCTTTAGGGAAAGATCGGATACATTTAAGCACACAACCCTCATCTACTGATAGAGCGGGTTGGGCGATGGGGTTAGAAGGAAAGGATGGAGGCGGCACCACTGGGTGTTTGTCAATGAGGGCCTTCATGGTCGATTCACATAGGGGGCGACTCCACTAGAGCACAACACCTTTACCGCCGCCGTGAAATGACCATCCCTGACTTTTCGAAGACATTGTTTTATGTTAGGTTCGCTTGCGTTGTCCTTACCCATTTTTGCTTCTCCCCTAGATACCGAGACCTCCCCTGTGCTATCCAAAAGAGAAAAAACCAAGACCGCAAACCCAGACCCATCTTTCCATTCTCCAAGTGCTTGCATGATGCTACTACACTGCAGAGATTTCCAAAAAAAAAAAAAAAATTCTTGCATAAAAATGTGCGATTAATGCAAAAAAAAAAAAAAAAAAAAAAAAATTGCCTTTATATGAAATGTGTGGCCCAGAATGATTTTCTCAGTTCTCAAATAGGGGTTGGTTTTCTTAGGATCTCTACGCTATATATATATATATATGGGTGGGTTATCATGAGAACGCTAAATATCGCGAGAAACGTGAGAACAAATGAGAAAACCAATCAAAATCATTTTTTTCAATACAAACCTAATTATAATTAAGTATAATATTAGAAAATGAAATTTCATTCCAAATAATTCATCTTTTCATGCAAAAACACTATAAAATTAACTTTTTACACATGTGTAAATGAAACAGTTTACACATGTATAAACAATAAATTTACACATGTGTAAAAACAATTTATTTTCGTATACGTTTAAATTTTTACGCGTAAATTGTGTTTTTGAGACTGTATTTAAATAATAAGACAAGTGTAAAAAGAAATTTTGAATTAAAATAGTTTTAGATAGCGTTCTCGCAGTTCGCATGAAATATATGTGTTCTTAAATTAGCCTTTCCCATATATATATTATATATATATATATATATATATATATATATATATATATGGGAAAGTTAATTTGAGAACACCTATATTTTGTGCGAACCGTGAGAACGGCATCTAAAACTATTCAAATTCAAAATTTCTTTTTACACTTATCTTTATTACTAAAATACAATCCCAAAAACACAATTTACGCGTAAAAATTCAAACGTATACGAAAATAAATAGTTTTTACACATGTGTAAATTTACTGTTTATGCATGTGTAAACTGTTTCATTTACACATGTGTAAAAAGTTAATTTGAAAGTGTTTTTGCAAGAAAAGATGAATTATTTGGAAAGAAAATTAATTTATTAATGTTGTATTTTGATTATAATGAGGTTTGTATTAAAAAAAATTGATTTTGATTGATTTTTTTACTTGTTCTCACGTTCTCACAATATTTAGTGTTCTCAAGATAACCCTCCCCTATATATATATATATATATATATATATATATATATATATATATATATATATATATATATATATATAAAAATTATATTAATACACGTTATTACAAAGTATCATTACAAACTATTGAACCACACAAAAACCTACCCATGACATTCAAATGAACTGCATGGAAGGTTAACATGTGTGAATGTTGCATAAGAGGTTAACATGTGTTATTTGGTAACATATGTTAAACTTATGTTTATTTTGTCAGCTTTTTTTTTGTCTTGCTTACCCTTATAGTTTTCACTTCATAAGTTTACTGAGAACTAAAAGCACACAAACTATTAACACACGTTATTACAAAGTATCATTACAAACTATTGACCACTTTAACAAAATAAATCTTGTAACTCTATACATTGAGTACAAAAAAGAAAACGTTATTAAAAAGTTTCTCTACATATTTTTCTCGGCTTCCTTCGACTTCGTATGTTAATATATGTTAACCAGTGGGGGGTCTTCATTATCAACTGCAAAACAATATATGAGATATTAACCGGTGTGACCAACTCATCATCTAACATACTAAATAGGAGTAACACATGTTAGTCGGGGCCCAAATGTGAACATGTGTTAACATGTGTTAGTGAGGTAACATTTGTTAAAGTTGTATTACAAAGTATACTGAGAAATAAAGCATGCAAACAATTAAACACACGTTATTACAAAGTATGATTACAAACTATTGACCACTTTAACAAAATAAATCTAGTAATTCTATGCATTGACTACCAAAAAGAAAACGCTATTCAAAAACTTTTCTACATATTTTTCTCGGCATCTTTGGACTTCGTATCTTAACATATGTTAACTGTGGGGAGTCTTCGTTATCAACTGCAAAACAATAGATGAGATGTTAAATGGTGTGACCAACTCATCATCTAACATACTAACAGAAGTAACACATGTAACCTACTCAAACATTTCATCAAACACATGGAGTGCATATATCCAAAACACAAAAGTCATTATAATTACCTTCCATACATTCACCATTAACTTTAAATAGACATCCATATATCCATAACACAAAAGACCTAATAACTAACTACCTTCCATCATTCACCATTAACTTCTAACATACTAACAGAATAACACATGTTAACCCAGTCAGGCATTTCTTCAAACACATGGAGTTCATATATCCAAAACACAAAGGACATTATAATTACCTT
This sequence comes from Ambrosia x helenae, assembly GCA_030844895.1. Classification (NCBI taxonomy): domain Eukaryota; kingdom Viridiplantae; phylum Streptophyta; class Magnoliopsida; order Asterales; family Asteraceae; genus Ambrosia; species Ambrosia x helenae. Next base: position 17,914,061 of record CM061230.1, on the reverse strand, counting down.
TTGTACATTCACCATTAACTTTAAATGGACATCCATATATCCAAAACACAAAAGACATTATAACTAACTTCTCATACATTCACCATTAACTTCTAACATACTAACATAAGTAACACATGTTAACCCAGTCAGGCATTTCATCAAACACATGGAGTGCATATATATCCAAAACACAAAAAACTTTATAATTACCTTCCATACATTCACCATTAACTTTAAATGGACATCCAAAACAAAATTGGTCTTTGGTCCTAAAACCTCATAACCCAAAATATTAATAATTTTATTTTCTAATACCCATTTCATCTTTTACTTTCATCACAACAAAAAAGATAATATCCATCACCCTTATAATCAAATTCAGTACTAATATTACCATGTAAAAAAAACCTTAAATATACCAGCATGATAATTATTATTTCTAACAAAATATGAACTTTTTATAAAAAAAAAAAAAAAATCATATTTTTTTTCCAATCTCTATAAAGAAAAGTTGAACTTTTTATGAACAAAATTCCATTCATAACCATCAAACCCTTTCAATCCATCTTTTTGTTTTCTCTGCAACCTATAAGATCTAGACGGTGGTGGTTGTTTCAGCGGTGGCTGGACGTGGTGGCTACTAGTGGGGAAGATGATGATGGAGTTTCTATGGTGGTATAAGTATGAAAGATGATGAGAAGAGAGAGAATGAGATATTATATAAGGGGAGGGGATGATTGAAAAATTGAAAAAAAGGGGGGAATGTTAAATGACAATTGTATCCTTTTTATTAAAATATTAATGGGTGGTGTGGCTTAATATGGTCCATGTATTGGGTTTCTTGGGTTTTCACTATAAGGATGGTTTTCTCTAGATACTTATACTATATATATATATAGGATTTGGATCATTTGAGAACCACCATTTAGGGAGAGAACCAAAGAACCAAGTGTGAACACAAAAACCCCTCCACTAAAAAATTTAAAAAAAAATAATAAAAAAATTATATAACTAAAAAAATAAAAAAAATAAAAAAAGTAAAAACACCAAAATGTTTTTTTAGTGTTAATCTTTCTGAAAAAAAAATATAAAAAAAAACAAAAAAAATAGCCTTTTTTACGTCATAATTACGTCATATGCCGTATACACATGTGCATTTCACTATTAGAGCACACTTTTGAATAAATTATCAATTGCCATAATGAAATGATCATTAAATGGAGGTGATATGATATATAAGGTGGAAAAAAAATTATTCAATGATCTTTAAATAAACGCGAAGTGCATTTCACTATTATAGTTAGGGTTTTTTTTTTTCATGGGTTTAGCTTTAGGGTTTAGTTTCTAGGTATGATGGGAATGGGGTTAGGTTTTTTTTGGAGTTGTTGGTGAATAAACTAAAAAAAAACCCTATATAAAACTATAAAATAAGATAATTGTACTACATGCACATGTGCATTTCACTATTATAGTTAAGTTTTTTAATGGGTTTAGCTTTAGGGTTTAGTTTCTGGGTATGGTGGAAGAGGGGGTATCTTTTTGGGAGGGATGGATGGAGCGTTTTGGTTTTTGGGGGGTCTGGCGTTAGCTGCACATGTGCATTTCACAATTGGGGGGGGGGGGTTGGACGGTGTGGGGATGGGGGGGTTTAGGTTTTTTAGGGAGTGAGGTGGGTGGGTTTAGGTTTTTAGGGGTGGAGGTGGGGTTTTTAGGTTTTTTTTTTTGTTTGTGTTGACAATGGTTCTCTGGTTCTCTCCCTAAAGTTGGTTCTCGTATGATCCCTACCCTATATATATATATATATATATATATGGAATGGTTATCTTGAGAACGCTAAATATCATGAGAACCATGAGAACAAACAAAAAAATCAACCACAATCAATTTCTTAATAATACAAACCTCATTATAACTAAAATACAACATTAAAAAAAGAATTTTATGTCCAAATAATTCATATTTTCTTGCATAAATAATCTAAAATTAACTTTTTACACATTGTAAAAAAATTATTTTCGTGGAAGTTTGAATTTTTTTCGCGTAAATTGTCTTTTTGAGATTGTATTTTAGTAATAAAGATTTTATTTTGAGAGTGTAAAAAGAAATTATGAATTTGAATGGTTTTAGAAGGCATTCTCGCGGTTCACACGAAAAATATGTGTTCTCAAATTAAATTTCCCCTATATATATACACGTATGTGTATATTACATTTCCAGTTATACATATGTGTATATTGAAAAAAAATTAAAAAAAATATAATTCTATAAAAACATGCAATTAAACAAAAAAATTGACCAAAGATTCTCATTTGAACCAATTCTTATTCACACACACACACACACACATATATATATATATATATATGTTTAGGTTCGTGTACAAAGGCAATATTTCATGAGAAGTGTGAGAAAGATTAAGAAATGACATGTAGGCATTATGTTTTGGATTTAGAAATGATGTATTGGGTTGTTTAGAAATTCATCAAACACAATCGGATGTATTACAGTCATTAAATTAAAAAACAATTAAAACAGACTATTAATACTTAAAACACACTGTTTAATTTTCTTGGCATGGTGTGTTAAGAATTAAACCTAAAATAAATTGTTTTCAGTTTTTAATTGTTATGTTTGATGTTTTTCTAAGCAAAACATAATGAATAAATCTAAAACATAATGTGTACATATCAATTTTTAATCATTTTCACACTTCTCACAAAATATATATATATTGGGGGGGGGGGGGGGGGGGGGGGGGGGGGGAAGGTGTTGGGGTGTTATGTTAAAAGGGGTAATAAGTGCACTTACATCTGTTTGTTTCTGAAGAGGAGTAAGGTCAGCCACAACCGATTTGGCATTAGGCCTCTCTCGAGGTTCAAACTGCAAACATTGCAATGCAATACTTGCAAATTTGGTTCTATCATCAATAGAGAAGTGACCCTCTAAACATGAATCCATTATCAGCTGAATATTATTCTCTCTTAACAAATCAAGATCGAGGACCTGCAAACATAAGGTGTTTGAAGATTCATGGCTTAGTTTATATGTAGCATTCAATGCTTTAGAGGGTGTTTGGATGAAGACAGACAATGATGTTAAAATATTATAATCAGATGTTTTAATAGTATGCAAATTCTGAAATTATCTAAGAAAAGAATATCTAAAAACTATTTAAGAAATGAATAGATAAGATTATATTTCTGAAATTCAAGTATCCTTACAAGAAGACGTAAAAAAGTTATCTTTAGATAATTAGTTTTGTGGCTACATTTCATGAAACGGTATCAGACCTATTATTGAACCTTTAAACCCATAATTCGTTAATCAAAAAGTAAAAACTTATTAAAATACCAGTATTGATACACAAATCAAAACTTGAATGAACGTACGCGGCTCGGGAGAATATGTTTTCCACTTAGAAGATCTATTAAAATAATACCGAAGCTGTATATTACACCTTCTGGTATCAATCCACCTGCCAAGCAAGAAAATTAACATACGTTATAGTTAACTACAAATGTCATTAGATTATTACTTTTTCTATACCTATTTTCACACACTCTGGAGGGACAAAAGCTAAGTTCGTCGCATAGCTTCTTCCAACTTGACTACACGTCATTAGGCCAAAACACGAGAGCCTTGGATTACATTCCTACCGGATACAATAATAAGAACACAAGACAAGAAAGAAACAACATAAAAAGAATTTAGGAAAATTATAAGGGTAATAGAGCTAGAGGTGGAAATTTCAACCTCTATATTGGGTCAAAGTGGGTTGTATTCTGTCTTGAATAGGTCAAATAAAAAGTTCAGTGGGAGGAAAACAATTAAACCTCTATATTGCTTTATTCAAAAACTTTGATTATTATTTCCAAAACTATAGTTTGTGTAATCACCATTAGCATAATAAGTAGTTACAAAAATAAAAATAAAAAAAAGGACAAAGAAAGTGTTCACTCAACTGTCTGACCCATCCAACCCTAACCCAGCATGATCCATTACCAAACATGACCGACTCGTCAATCTCGCTACCTATAGTTCATAATTACCTGATCAAACAAGACTCTGTAAGCATGAAGGTCGTGGTACAGAGGTCGACCTTTGTTACTACAGTAGACTAATGCTTCTGCCAAATATAGAGCTACCCGTAACCGCATTGCCAATTTCAATGGTCCGCTTTCCCCTAAATTAAGTTGTATGTTATAAGTCAATTGTTATCTCATGAAGGTTTGCAACAAAAATTGATGAACAACTCACAATGAAATAGATGTTTGGATAAAGTTTCGTGAGGCATGAACTCTGCCACTAACAATCTTTCATTCCCTTCAAAGCAACATCCTAACAGATTGGCTAATCTTTGGCTCCTAAGTTGTCCAACTGCTTTCGCTTCATCCTAAAAAACCCAATATCATAGTGAACACACAAACATACCAAGTTTCATTGTGTTTGGCTTTTCATTTTAATTGACAGATTGACCTAGAATATATGTTTCACATAAATTATGGGCATTTTGCTATTCTTTTCATGATTTATTTATTTAAGACACAGATGGAAACGTGTATTTAGATAGAAACATATGGATAATAGGTGAAATACCAAGAACAGGCGGGAATCAGGCAACTCTGGCCTTTTGAACCGCTTAACCGCGATCAAGCTACCATTATCTTCAAGCTTTCCTTTATAGACAACATTAGACGCCCTTTCACCATGCTCAGAGACAATATTATCAACAGAAAACCCACCAGTTGCAGCTCTAAGTTGATCTAGCTTGTACTCTTTAAAAGCTGGCAGCTTTACGGTATCACTTTCCCTATCATCGTTCTCTGAAACAAATCATCTAACTCATTATACTTATACATAAACAAACATTTGATGACGCCATGACCAAATAAGAAGGATGGGCATTTTTTGATAAAGGGCAAATGAAAGGGATCATAATTAACAGTAAAAATATTTTTATGGGATACACTATATGTATATGTACATACCAGAGTTAACTTTAGATGGTATAACAGGTCGTCGCTGCCGTTTAATAATTCTACCAATTGACAATATGCCTGTAGCTGGCTTTACAGGGCTGTCGAATTTACTTTGTAATGACAGACAAAGCTCAAGAGCAACCACAATCTCTGCCATTTTAGGGCGGTTTTTTGACTCGCTATTCAAACAACGATAGGCAATCTGTACAAATTCTTTTAAACACTTTGGAGATATCTGGCTCTTGATCTTAAGATCAATGATATAATGCACTTTCCCTTTCTTAATAGCTTCACGTGCACACTTTACCAAACTGCTCTCATCGTCGTAAAGACGATTATCAAAGGCTACCCTCCCGCACAACAACTCGAATAACACCACCCCAAAGGCAAACACATCTGATTTCCTTGTAAGCCGAGCAGTCAAAAAATACTCTGGATCGAGATAGCCAAACGTACCCCTAACATCGGTTTTGACATAGGCACCTGATGCATTTGTTGGGCCAATTTTGGCTAATCCAAAATCTGATATTTTAGCATCATAATCTTCATCCAACAAAATATTTGTGCTTTTGACGTCACGATGTATGACTCCATGTTGGGTGCCTGTTCCGGTATGAAGGTAATGCAATCCTCTTGCGGCACCTATGCTTATCTTTAGTCGTTGTACCCAACTCAAACGAGTACCCTTTTTGTGTAAATGATCATCCAAGGTTCCATGTGGCATAAACTCATATATGAGGATCATCTCTGAGTTCTCGTTACAATAACCAAACAAAGACACAAGATTACAGTGCCTTAACTTGGTAAGCATCTCGATTTCAGCCCGAAACTCGGTTGCCCTTGGCTGGAATCTATATTCAATCGCTTGATGGCGACAATAAATGTCTCCCCATTTTCAATGGTGATGGTACCTTTATAGACATTTCCAAAACCACCCTTCCCTACGACCAATGCATCATCGAAATTCTGGGTGGCTGAGAGAATTTCATCAAGTGAAAATTGGCGGCATAATTGTGCGTAAGGCAATGATGACATTTTAGCTTACATTACAAAAACACAATGCTTTTGAGGCCTATGAGATGGTACTGCAACCATAATATTATACTAGACACCAGCACCCATTGGCGTTTCCATAATTCCACAAACAATAGTCAATCAAAGTGGTTGTCTAAATGAATTTCGAGGAAACAATAATAATTTAATAAAACGTCAATTCCAGTGACATAATCATGCAAATAAAAAACCTAGAAGGTTTGTGGGTCTTCATGAATATTGATATTAATTTCAAGAACGATAGATCTATATAATTTTTAATCAAATCTAAATATATAACTATCAATAATTGCAAGGTGTTAAAAACCAATAATGTTATATAAGTCCTTTCACATTCATTTTTCCAACTACCTTCGTTCACATTCATCCTTTCAAAGTGATGCAATGTGTTGGTTTATTTGAGTAAATTTTTCATCTCATGTGGCATATGCTAAAAATTTGACCCAATGTCTAACAAACCAAATAACATCTTAAACAATTATAAAGTAAATAAATATAAAAAGTTCAGAAAGTAATTAAACATTAATATTCAAATAAACTAAACATATATAAAAATAACTAAATGAAAAACTAAAAGCAAAACTAATTTGCAAAATTAAATATTAATTTACTGGTACAAAATGTATGATGTTGAGTAATTTGAGCTTCTTGAAAATGAATCATTATACTGATCCATCTCTAACACCAAAGAACAATAGATGAAAAATCGAAATTTGAATTCAATAGAAATCGATCACCAAGATTAATGAGTCTCATCACCGCTTATATAAGTGTGCGTAACAACTCTTAACGGTTTCTAACAAAATAAAAGATCTTTTTTGTTCTCTATCAGTAAAGCTATAGCTAGGTAAATTGCCATTGGGATAAAGTACTGAAGATGAGAAACGAGCAATCACTTCTCATTTTGGGTTTTATTACTTAGGTGCAATGCTTATTCGGTGATAACAATGTTGTTCGTACTACTGACATAGAGCATGAGCTATGTTACTACATACCAACCAGTCCTTAGCTAAACTTGTTGGATAATCTTGATGGGTCGGGTCAGACGGGTCGTGGTCAACAGGCCCGGCTCTAAGGTAATTATTCTGAAACATTGGCTTTGGGCCCCCAAACTTGAAAGGCCCATTTTTTCTACATCAGGAAACCAATATAGCTGTGAATTCTGGGCTACTGGCCTATTTTGGTTCTCATGGGTACTGGAAGTAGTTGAGATGTTTTATTTAGTTATAGTGAACACTATAAGCTTCGAAATTAGTTTTTTGTATTTTCTATGAGACACTAATATAATATACAAGACATCATTGTAATATATAAGAATGCAATAGTTAACAACCAGAGAGGGCCTCGAACTTAGAGTTTGCTTTAGGCCTCCGATATCGTTGAGCCGGCCCTGCGGGTCAAATAAGTTAACTGGGTCAGCTGGTTATTTAGGAGTTTATTTATGCATTAAATAGTAGGTTTTAAGTTCGAATAAGAGTTAATGTGTACGTTGCATGGGCTGTTGAAGTTTGTTATGGTCTTTCGGTTCTTTAGGAGTACTATTAGCAGCTTTTAGAGAAAGTAGTTTTGATTTTTTTCTTGTTTACGTTGCATCATGTTGCCTATATAAGGCTTGTTTGGGTCATCTAATAAAACACAGCAGCAACAGCTTTTGTTTTTTCATTTTCTTTTTTTCTCACACTTCCATTTTCATATTTGTGTTTATAAAACAAACAATTCGTGAGTGTGTGATCTTGGGTTGAACCTACAAAACTAACTAAAGTCTATTGGGCATAATCGGTAGGGAGTGGCATCAACACAGGGGGATGGATCATTGGGAGAAAGAGGATCAGTGGAACTAAGGGAGTGGTGATATCTTTTGTGGATCGAGGGTGAAGGTTTGACGTGTTGGGTGAATAGGGGGAATTATTGGAAGTGTTGGGTGAATGTAGGGTAGAGTCATTGGTGGGGTTGGGTTGAAAGGGAAATGAAGCATTTTGTGTAAAAGGTGGGGTAGAGTCATTGTGTAGTAAAGTTGGTGTTGCATGAGCAGGCTGACGTTGGGTGTGTGGTAGGGTGACATTATTTGAAGGTTGGTTAGCTTGTACAATAGTTTTGTAAGCGAAAGACTCTACTGTGGAAAGACTTATATGGCGTGAATCGGTTATTGTGAATGGAAAAATATGTTCTATAATTTCCACATGGCGAGAATGGTAAATACGATGAGAGATGTGATCACTGCACTTATAAACGGATTTTGAGGAAGAGTAGCCAAGAAAAAATGCATTTTGTGGATCGAGGGTGAAGGTTGGATTTTGCATAGTGATGTAACCAAGGAAAACATAGGCAGGCAAACGGCTTTAATTTTGTGTAATTTGGAGGGGTTTTGTATAATCGATCATAAGGCAATTAATAATTTAGGATTTGTGTGGGAGGATGATTGATAAGATGAACCATGGTTTGAAAAGTAAGGGTCCAAAAAGTAAGGGGTAGATGGTATGATGAAGGAGAGATAAATTGGTTTCAATAATTTGTCATTGGCGGCGTTCGGTGAAACCATTTTTTTTCCTGAGTATGCGGGGGAGTGGTAAAGTGAGATTTGCCATTTTGTTGAAGGTAAGGGATGAGACCGACGTACTCACTCCCATTGTCCGAAAAAAGTGAAATTAGGGGAGTGCGAAAAAAATTTCAACCAAAAGTTTAAATTCTGGAAATAGAACGGGGACAACTTATTTTTTTTCATTGGATTCAAGCATGCATATTTTGAATAAAAAACAACAAAGATGACTTAATAACTCTTAACCATCATTGATTTTTTAACCGAGCCCCAAACATCCGAGTAAACAAGTACCAATGATTAAGAGACTTTGAAAGAGTTTTCGTCAAAGGGCTTTTTAGGACTTATTTTTTGATTATGCATCACAATAAAACGTTTGACATTTTATTATAATGAAGTTCTAAATTATTAAGCATGAATTATAGAACTTTGATCGACGGATGTCCAAACTTCTGATGTCATGAAAGAAGTGATTCTAGTGGCTTGGTATTTGAATTGATTTGTTTAGGATAATGAGGAGAAATACTAGGTGTATAGTATATGTCATTTATGTTCACTCCCCGCGTTATTCGCGCCGCCGTGTGTGGATCCTTAAAAAATGAAAAGGGAAAACTTCAACCAAAACACTAGTAGTTTTTCAATGTTTGGCAACAAAAATAAGATTATTACGTAACTGAGAAACAAGCAAGACATTTTTTAAGCTTAAGGAACGAGATGAGGTGGGAAAGAATGTATGGCCGGTGTGAGAGATGAAAAGAGTTTTTACCGTTTTCTAGCGCGATCTCATCGGGTCCACCATATTCTAAGAGGGTGTATAAGAATCACTACAAGAAATCTGACTATTAGCGGCGACCTGGCTTGGTGTCGCCGCTAAAATCCTAATCCCCAACCACCACCTAACAATCAATCACAACCATCAGATCATTTAAAACATCAACTTGGGATCAACCACCACAACTTGAGAATGTTCAAAACGTAGACACTGAGTTGGGCGAGGATGTTGACGTCGTTCACAATAACTCTTCATCTAATATTGGCCTATTTATTGACTTAGGCCAATACTTTCAAAACATATCTCTCATGCTACTGAGGGTGAGAGTGTAATCGAAGTTGATGCCCCCGAGCAATGACGACAGTGAAGTTTTTGATGTTGGGACATATTATGATGAGGACGATCCCGATTATGACGACATGGAGCCTAATTAAAAAAACAGTAATTGTTGATGATTTCATTTATTATACTAAATCAATGTTTACTATTTTTACTTCAATTATTACATATAATAATAATAATGTGACTAATAATTTTTATTTCTAATTGCAGGACATCATGATTTCGATTTGGTTTTCGGCCTTGGCCACGGCGGAGACGGTGCAGGGCGCCGCCACCGCCACCAGGTGGTAATGATTGGTGGCACGTGCACTAGGCAGATGGTGGTAAGTCTTACAGTTCTTTACTGTTTACTATTTTTACTTCTCTTAATTCTAATAATGTGACTAATTATTTTTAACTTTAATTGTAGCACCCCCACCCCTCCAGCGCAGGAGAACACGGGGCAAGGCAGAATACCTTGCCTTAAGAAAACATCTTGAGAACAAAGGCCGGGCAGACATTACATTTGATGAGGCCGCCACCTACATGCCTGTAGGCCACCTTGGTGGCTTGTTCACCCGGGCGACGTCTATGTATATGGCGTGAGGTCCCATCGGATGTGGAAGGTTGGGATAATGTTTCTGAGGTTGATAGAAACAAGTTATTTGAGTTTTTGAAGGTCAGTGATTTGTAAATATATATTATATATGTTATTTGTTGATTTTTTCTTTCTATCTAACTAGCTTGTTTTTATTTAATTATTAGAGCGACTTCAAAATGAATTTCAAAGCTGTTGATTACAATCTCCTTGTCACTAAAAAACATGGAGGCATTATGGCGACTGTCAGAAAGAGGTACAATGACAACAAACACCAAGCAAAGGCATATTATTTGCATGTGTCGGGAGATGATGAGGATGTGGAGGCAGCAAGGCAAAATCCCCCGGGTATGAAACCTGAAAATTGGCTTCGATTTATTGATCACTTCTGCAGTCCAAAACATAAGAGGAAGTCTGAAATTAACAAAGCCGTCCGCCAAAAAACAAGCGAGCACATACCGAGGTGGAACGAGCTCTTTTTCCAGTCACTGTCACAAAAAAGGTATATACACACACACACATATACATAGACGATAATGTTTATTTAACTTATAATTTAACTTTTAATGTTAAACAGAGCATCGAACGGTATGAAGCATACCGTACTGGACATACAGGAAAGCAGGGAACGTTTGATACCCATCAGAATGAAGAAAATTATGTAAGCATTTATTTATAATCTATTATATATATATATATATGTGTGTGTGTGTGTATAATTCTATTAAATCACTTTTGTAAAATACAACACATGTTAAAGTCACGGTTTTGAGTCTGAACGTCAACGATCGCCGAAGAAGAAGGAGGAGGAAGCAGCTCCCAACGGTTGGATCAGGTTGGTATATATTTGTGTAGGTGCGTGTTTAGTTTTCATATTCTTGCGATTGTTTGTTGGGTTTAAAGTAGGTTAAAACTAATATTATTTGTGGTATTTTTGTTGGAAACTAGAGGGCTACATGGATACTGAATTGGTTTGATAATCAGAAAGAATTTTTTTTCTATTACTTTTTGGATGATTTTTACAAATAAAACAAAGTCCCCAATTTATAGGTATTTACATAGAATAATAAAAGGAAATCAACAACTATTATTGGCTTGAAATGTGGAGGAGGTCATGGAGTCTTGACTTTGACTTGGACTCCTCCTTTGACTGATTCAAGAGAATGACTTGAAACATTGAGGAGAATGTTGACTTTGACTCATCCTTTGCAATTTTCTTTTTTTAATTTGTAATAATTTGAAGGTTGGTATATTTGAAGAAGTGTTGGGTAGACACCACGGACATGTTTGCGGGATTGGGCATATGCCTTGTTCGAGAGAAAGCCTTCCGCATCTTACGCCAACGCAACCGCAATTTACACAGGTATGTCTTTGTAGTTTAAAATGTTAGTATTTGACCCGTTTGGTATAAATATGTTTAGTAAGTAGGATATTTGATCCATTTGGTATATATTTGTAGTTTATTTGTTGGTATTTGACTCTTTTGGTATAAATATGTTTAGTAAATATGATATTTGACCCTTTTGGTATATATTTGTAGTTTATTTGTTGATAGTTGACCCATTTGGTATAAATATGTTTAGTAAATATGATATTTGAGCCATTTGGTATATATTTGTAGTTTAAATGTTGATAGTTGACCCATTTGGTATATGTTTGTAGTTTGACCCATTTGGTGTATGTATGTTTGCTAAATGTTAATATTTGACCCGTTTAGTATAAATATGTTTAGTAAATAGGATATTTGACCCATTTGGTATAAATAAATTTGTAAGAGCAACTTAATGCCATGATGACGAATCCTCAATTTCATGCATAAATGCTCCAAATGTGTAATCAATTTGTCCAATCTCGAAACTTTGGAAATCAAGGCGGAAGTGGCAATAGTGGCGATCACGACGAAGACGAAGATGTTTAGGAGTTTTTGGTATGTTTGTTTAGTTTTGTTGGTATGCTCAAATGTAAATATTGGTATGTTAGTTTAGTTTTGATGATATGTTTAGACGAATGTTGGTTAAACTTGGTATGTTTATATATATATATGTATATATATATGTGTGTGTGTGTGTTTGTGTAAATGTTGGTATGTTTGGTTAATTAGTTTTGTTATTATTTCGTTTGATTATGCGTAAGTAGACAAAGCAAGGAGGGAAAGAAAAAAAACGACCTTTAGCGGCGACATGTCGCCGCTAAAGACCTTGCCCAGATTGCACCGCTATATGCCACGCGGCAAAAAAATTAATTAAAAAATAATGCCACGTGGAAAAACACCTTTAGCGGCGACTCTTTAGCGGCCACGTGGGGCATTAGGCACCAATATTTTTAGACGGAAGCATTAGCGGCAACAGTCACCGCTAATGATCAAGTCGCCGCTAAAGCTGTTGTTCCTTGTAGTGAATGACTGGTCATATGCTGCATGATCAGACGCCCGCTATCAAACATTAATGATATAGAGGAGGAGCTTGCCATTAAGGATTTCACCGTCGGGTTGGTAGGTGATGGGGAGGAAATACTGATATAGTTGTGTTGTAAAAAAAAGGTGCTAATTTATTACGATCTTTAGTGTCATGACCTGACCTGAAATGTTACAAAAAAAAAAAAAAAAAAAAGTTATTTCGATTTGTTAGAAAATTTGTCATGTGACCACAAGTATATGGCCTGTGTGAGTTTAGAGCTTCACTGTTGATCAGCATAACGAGGCCCATTCCTTAGGGTCTTGTTGGTTGTGGTCATTAGGTTAGGAGATTGAGACTCGTGAAGTGTTTTTGCATGGTCGACCAACTTCTCAAACAGATCAGGAAAGGTGATTGAGGTATCACGCATGTTCACTGCAGCATCAATCTGTTTGTAATCGTCACCTAGGTGGTGAGTATGTGACCAATCAGATCGTCATCGATTGGTTTCTGTGCGAGAGCTAATTCATCCGCAATTGATTTCATCGCATAAAGGTATTCAGCAACAACTAGTTTGTTTCCTTTCTTGTGCGTAGCAAGTTTCGATCTGAGGGAGATGATCCGAGACCTCAAGATACTCACGTAACTCTCGTTCAGTCGTTGGAAAAAGTTCACGGGATTCTCAGCAGAGGACACTGATATGAGTCTTTAGGCGGGAAAATTAGTTAGTAGTTAATAGTCAAATAAAGTCAAGTAGGTGTTTGTATGTTGACTATAAAAGTCTGATTGTAAAGTTAGTTGAGACAGTTATACTTATGAAATAAACACAATTCCCGTCCAATCTCTTCTTCTTGATCTCTCTCTCTCACCTAACCATTCTTCCATAGCTAACACCTTCAAGATCTTCCATTGATTCTTTGGGTCTAGCTTAGTGTTTGACCATTATAATTGATCTCAAACACAGTTCATATCAGACACAATACGGAGAACTGTGGCAGAGCAGCATACAAGAAGGGCTCCGACTCCGAGAAGGATTTGGTCCTGCCGTAACCACGAACGGTAGTGAGGATTGGCTAAGCTCTGATACCATATAACAGGTATGAGATTTATGTGAAAAGATTATTTACATTGAAAACAAATGTGCCTTATAAAGACAATTTACAATTTAGAAAGAGTGCAAATACTTGAGTAATATTAGCCTAGAGGATTGACTGCTATACAGTCCATATATATGTTTGACTAGGTCTTGGTTACGTTTGACTGTGATGCTTGAATGTGGCCTTTCCTTATATGCACATCACGTTTTATCGGTCTAAAGTTGTTTCAATGCATCCAATGCTGAGTTCATAGTATAAGAAGGATCATCAAGACAACTGAGTGCAACACCAGCTAATTTAATTGCCTCTTTGATGGTAGTGTTGTCTACACCGGAGAGACGTGGATCAAGTGCTCTCCTCAAGCTCTCTTTCAAATGTTTTCCTCTCTGATTCTCCGTGTTATCTCGTAGATTTTTAACACCGATTTTACTATCACGTTCTCCCGGTTAGTATCTGAACCAGTAGTAGTCCAAAAGCGTGGATGTTGCCCCTAGATTCTTGGCTTTCTGAAACATCTGTAGTATTTTGTTATGTCAACTTCTATGGGAAAATAGTAGTAATAGAGTAATAGAAAGTTAACAGATAAAGCGAAGGAACTTACTGAACACTGCTGGATGGTAGTATAACGGATCTTGATGGCAGTATAACAGATCGTTGTATAGATCTACATTTGAGAACTCAACATCCGAAATCTTTGCGTTGAAATCCTACATTTCAGAGTATAGTGAGAAATAAAACCACGGGTTGTCAAAGTTGCTTCATGAGTAATGGGATTTACCTTATCCAGCAGTATCTTCTGTGGCCTAATAATGCGGTAAATATCCAAATTCTGTGTACTTTCTAGGAACAAAAGGGCTTCAGCAATTCCTAGTGTTATTTTAACTCTTGTCTTCTAATAGGAGCATCAATCAAGATAAATCAACTCCAACAAATCCTCCTTAATATTCTCATTTACTTTTGTAAAATCTGTATAGTTTTAAATTAGTTTTGACTTTCCTTTATACTAGCCTTGTAATTAGCTATGTATCAATTATTTAAATGGATTCAATCTCTCTAAACAATCAAGAGAGAATTCTTTGGCTATCATGGTATCAGCCTAACCATTCCTGGCCTCATAATCTTCGATTCTTTCTTCCCTTTTCTGCCTTTCTTCTTCTGCTGCTGTTCCTCTGTCTGCTGCTGCTTCTTTTCGCAGACATGACCATCACCGAATCCTCTTCTTCTACTCCCACATCCAAGCTCCCATGACTACCATCATGCATATGATGCCCATCAAACTCTCCTCCTCTAACTACCTCACATGGCATAACCAAATGCTTCCCTTAATCGCCAACCAAGAGCTTCTCGGTTATATCGATGGCTCTATTTCCCCACCACCAAAAACCATCACTATTGAATCAAAAGACCAACCCAACCCTGCCTTTTCCGCTTGGTTTACCCATAATCAGCAGGCCATTCTTCTTCTTCACGCGTCTCTCACTGAAGAGGCGATGGCGGAGATTCTTGGCCTCTCTAATGCTCGTCAAATCTGGGCAGCCCTTGAGGCGGCTTATAGCAACACCTCTTTGGAGAGGATGCACTTACTTCGTGACACTCTCCGACAACTAACCAAAGGCTCTTCCACGATTTCCGAATACGGATGCAAATTCAAATCTATTTGTGACCAACTTTCGGCAATCGGCCATCCCGTCTCTGACATGGATAAGACTCATTGGTTTTTATGTGGTCTCGGCTCCACTTTTGAGAGTTGGTCCACCGCTATTCGCACATCTCATTCTTCTTTGCCTTTCCGTGATCTCCTGACGAAAGCGGAAAGTCAAGAGCAATTTCTAGCCTCTCTAAATCCCCCTACCCCACCCGCTGTTGCTTTTGCTGCCCACCAGACTCGCCCATCTGGCTCCTCTTATTCTCGGCCTAAAACAGGTTCCGGGACGACTCGCCATGCTTCATCTTCGCTCCTTCCAAAGGCACTAGGAGACCTCCTCATTGCCAATTGTGCCGAACAAATGGACATTATGCAAACAAATGTCCAAAACTGTCCACCTTTGTTGCCTCGGCCTCTAGCAATGACGACATCGCTCGAGCTTTTCATGCTCAATGCCATGTATCCAATGACAACGTCCCCGATTGGGTGGCCGACTCTGGTGCCGACCTTCATATGACCGATGATACCGGTAATTTACATTCCTTTTCTCCTTATAAAGGATCCTCTTCGGTCATTTTTGGCAATGGCCATTCATTACCCATAACACATAAAGGACGTGTCACTTTGCAAAATAATGTTCACCTAAACGATGTCTTAGTTGTCCCATCCTTGACTCGCAATCTTCTATCTATTAGTAAACTTACCAATGACTTTCCTATCGATGTTTTGTTTTCTAATTCTTTTTTTGTGATTCAGGATCGGACAACAAGAAAACCTCTCGCTAAAGGTCGATGTGAAAACGGTCTCTACTTGCTTCAAGACAAGTCTTTTGCTTTTGTTGCGTCTGTTTGCTCTAATAAAGCCTCATTTGAGTTGTGGCATTATCGTTTGGGTCATGTTGCATTTGATATTATTTCCGTTATGAAACGTCTTGGTCATTTATCTTTTACATCTATTTTGCCTAAACCTAATATTTGTTCACCATGTCAACTTGCTAAAGCAAAGAAATTGCCATTTGCTATTAATGAAAAACATGCTTCTAATCCCCTAGATCTCGTTCATTGTGATTTATGGGACCCTCACCAATAACTAGCAAAAATGGTTACAAATATTATGTTGTTTTTGTAGATGACTACTCGCGTTTCTCATGGCTCTATCCGCTTAAAACTAAAACCGACTTTTATGCGGTTCTTCCAAGTTTTTTGCGCCTGGTTCAAAATCAATTTTCCCGCAAAGTTAAAATTTTTCAAAGCGATGGTGGCACGGAATTTGTTAACAAAAATGTTCGTAATATTTTTGATCAAAATGGCACTTTTCATCGCCTTTCGTGTCCATACACCGCTCCTCAAAATGCTCGCGCGGAAAGAAAGCACCGGCACATTGTAGAAACCGGTTTAGCCATGCTCTTTCATGCTAGCGTTCCCATTAATCATTGGGATGACGCTTTTAGTACCGCTACTTACATCATCAATCGTGTGCCTACGAAGGTCTTAGATAACAAATCTCCATATGAGATGTTGTTTTCTATCACTCCCACCTACACTAACTTTCGTGTTTTCGGGTGTTGTGTTTACCCATATCTTCGCGATTATGCTCCACACAAATTAGCACCACGAAGCCTTCCTTGTATTTTCTTGGGCTACTGTCCACAATACAAAGGTTATAAATGCTTCGACCCCGTGACATCACGAATGTATATCTCAAGGCATGCTCGATTTGATGAACAATTTTTCCCATATAGCGGCACTGCCTCCACCACTAATATTGCAAACCTGTTTCTTTCTACCTTTGATGAACCATTTGAACTCTCCTCACCCTCACCTCAAACCACTCCATCCGTACCCTCTTCTACAACATCTTCAACCAATCCTCCTTGTCCCATGTGCAAACCCACCCATACTCACCCATCACCACCCTTAAATTCCTCTCAATCCTTTTCTACCCCTCCTGACCCCACTTCACCGTCCATAGACTTCACCAATGACTCTCCTTCAAACCAATCCAACTCTCCCTTATCCAATCCCATCACCTCATACCCTCCTGAACCCACCCCAGCCATACCCGATTCCATTCCCTCCACCTCTACAGCCATACCCGATCCCATACCCACTTCTCCTTTACCTCCTGAACCCACCACCTCCTCTACACCTGCTCCCTCACATCCCATGGTTACACGTTCCAAAGTCGGTACGTTTAAACCAAATCCCAAACATACATCCTATCTCTCCACCATCACACATTCTCCTCTTCATACCGCCTTACTCACTCATTCCGTTCCGAAGGGTTTTAAGAGCGCTTCCAAGCATGCGCACTGGATGGATGCCATGCACACCGAGCTCACGGCCCTCCAACGGAACAACACGTGGACCTTAGTTCCGCATCCCTCTTCTACCAATGTCGTTGGCTCAAAATGGGTCTTTCGTACCAAATACCACTCCGATGGCTCTATTGATCGTCATAAAGCCCGACTCGTTGCTCAAGGCTTCACTCAAATACCGGGTATTGATTTTAATCACACTTTTAGCCCGGTAGTTAAAGCCTCCACTATTCGCATCGTCCTCTCATTGGCTGTTATCAATGGTTGGATTCTTCGGCAACTCGACGTCAACAATGCGTTTTTAAATGGTCATCTATCCGAGACCGTTTACATGGAGCAACCTCCCGGGTTTTCTGACCCTCAGTTCCCATCTCACGTTTGCAAGCTAAATAAGGCGCTTTACGGTCTTAAACAAGCTCCCCGAGCTTGGTTTCACAGACTTAGTTCCTTTCTTCTTTCCTTCGGCTTCTCTTGCAGTCGAGCGGATCCTTCTCTTTTCATATTCTCCAAAGGCGATTCCATTATGTACCTCCTTGTTTACGTGGACGACCTTATTCTCACCGGTAATTCGTCCACTGTGATCGCAAATTTCACACACCGTTTACATAAGGAATTCGCTATTAAAGATCTTGGCTCGTTGAACTACTTCCTTGGTCTAGAAGTCCTACATGATGCTCATGGTCTGTTTCTTACCCAGACCAAATATGCAAAGGACATTCTTGATCGAGCCGGCTTAACAGATGCCAAACCTGTTGCCACTCCTTTGTCCACCACCGACTCCTTCACCACCGAAGGTATCCCTTTTTTTTCCGACCCTACTCTCTATCGCTCCCTTGTCGGTGCCCTCCAATATCTCACCATAACCCGTCCTGACTTGTCCTATGCCGTAAATCAAGCCTGTCAACACCTTCACTCGCCTACCGAAACTCATTTTCAATTGGTTAAGCGAATACTAAGGTATGTCAAAGGAACTCTCTCACATGGTTTACACTACACTCGACCTACTACGTCTACTATTTTGGATATTCGGATGCGGATTGGGCGCGATGTATTGAGACACGGCGGTCTACGTATGGTTACTCAATTTTTTTGGGCGGTAATTTAGTCTCGTGGAGTGCAAAGAAACAACCGACTGTGTCGCGATCAAGTTGTGAGTCTGAATATAGGGCGATGGCTAATGCAGCTGCGGAGATCATTTGGATTACTCATTTGTTGAAAGAACTTCATGCTCTTCCTCCAACTCGGCCAACCTTGCTATGTGACAACCAAAGTGCTCTTTTCATGAGTCAAAATCCCGTTTCGCACAAAAGAGCCAAGCACATCGATTTAGATTATCATTTTGTCCGGGAACTCGTCATGTCTGGGAAATTACACACCAAGTTCATACCAACCAAGCTTCAACTGGCGGACATCTTCACGAAGAGTTTACCACGGCCTCTCTTTGAACAATTTCGAGATCAACTTCGTGTTCTTCCACCACCGTTTCGCTTGAAGGGGGGTAATAGGAGCATCAATCAAGATAAATCAACTCCAACAAATCCTCCTTAATATTCTCATTTACTTTTGTAAAATCTGTATAGTTTTAAATTAGTTTTGACTTTCCTTTATACTAGCCTTGTAATTAGCTATGTATCAATTATTTAAATGGATTCAATCTCTCTAAACAATCAAGAGAGAATTCTTTGGCTATCATCTTCCATGATAGTGGTTTTATGTTGCCTGAAAAGGATGTAAAAGTTACATTTTAATCCTCTTACAACTTTTGTTTTTTTATACATGTTGTTTAAGGCTCTACTTACGTCTGAATAGATGAGTGTCTAAGTTTCCTTTCTCCATGAATTCATAAATAAGGAACTGCTTATCGCCCTCATAGCAGTAGCCTAGAACCTTAACAAGGTTAGGATGATTAAATTTGCTCACGAATGTCTCAACCACCTGCAATCATATACGATCATCAAGTCCACAAGCTACTTACCAATATTCTATTATTTAGCAAAACTTCAAGTTAGTTACCTTCTTTATTTTATTATATTGACTCGTGTAATTCAACCTCTTAATGGCAATCCTTAATGTACCAGAAACAGCAGATAGGGAAGATGTGTCTGTATCCATATAACATACAAAAACCTCCCCTAAATTTCCCGCACCCAGCACTCTGTCAGGACTGAAATCTCCCGTACCCTTTCTTAGATCGTCATAAGAAAACTTCTTCAATTCAAGTGACTTGGTTTGAGCTTCACAACAAATGAAAAAGCATGACGTAGGAAAAAAAAAGTGTAATAGATAATGAATCAATATATTCCTTCCTTTAAGTATGCATTCTCCTCTTTTGACTGAAGAAAATCAGCAGGGGATACAAAACAATAGATAGGTGATACATTACCTGCAACATGATTTAAACGATCTGGCATATCCCCAAAAGGGACCACTTCATGCTGATCGATAGTATCTTGTTTTTGCGATGAACTGTGTTCAATGGTGTCTTCATTGATCCTTAAAGGCTTTGTATCACTTGAGCTGTTAAGGGAAACATTTTAAGGATCATTGTTAATGGTAAATAAAAATTTTCATGGAATACAAGAATATATCCATATACCTGGGTTGACATCAGGTGAGATGAAGGGCCATTTTAGCATTCTACTAATTGACGATATGCCTGCAGCTGGCTTTACTTGGGTGTCGAATTTATTTTGTAATGACAGAGAACGCTCAAGAGCAACCACAATCTCTGCCATTTTAGGGCGGTTCTCTGACTCTCTACTCAGACAACCATATGCGATCTGAACAAATTCCTTCAAGCACTTTGGAGAGATCTGATTCTTGATCTTTAGTTCAATGATATTGGCACTTTCCCTCTCTTAATAGATTCACGAGCCCACTTTACCAAACTGCTCTCATCATCGTCAAGACGATTATCCACGGCTACCCTCCCGCACAACAACTCGAATAACACCACTCCAAAGGCAAACACATCGGATTTCCTTGTCAACCGTCCAGTCCAAAATTACTCTGGATCGAGATAGCCAAATGTACCCCTGACGAGCGTATTGACATAGGCACCTGATGCGTTTGTTGGGCCAATTTTGGCTAATCCAAAATCTGATATCTTAGCAGCATAATCTTCATCCAACAAAATATTTGTGCTTTTCACGTCACGATGTATGACCCCATGTTGGGTCCCTGTTCCTGTATGAAGGTAATGCAATCCTCTTGCGGCACCTATGCTTATCTTAAGTCGTTGTACCCAACTCAAACTAGTACCCTTTTTGTGTAAGTGATCATCCAAGGTTCCATGCGGCATAAACTCGTATATAAGGATCATCTCTGAGTTCTCGTCACAGTAACCAATCAAAGACACAAGATTACAGTGTCTCAACTTGGTAAGCATCTCGATTTCAGCCCAAAACTCGGTTGCTCCTTGGCTGGAATCTAAATTCAATCGCTTGATCGCAACAATAAAAGTGTCGCCATTTTCAACAGTGATGGTAGCTTTATACACCTTACCAAAACCACCCTTCCCTACGACCAATGCATCATCGAAATTCTGGGTGGCTGAGTGAATCTCATCAAGTAAAAACTTGCGGCATAACTGTGAGTAAGGCATTGATGACATCTCAGCTTCCATTTCAAAAACAACAATGGTTGTTATAGTTTTGATGCCTATGAGAAAAAAGTGTTTTGCAATAAAAACGTACCCAGGTCAAGAGTCAACACCATGAAAGATGGTGGAACTTACACTACATGGCTTTTTTTGATTTATGAATAAACAAAGGCCTATTAAAGTGACATTCACATTTACTTTAGACAACTACCAAATAAACAATAACTATTGATATTAATTTAAACAATCATTCATGATTCTAATCAGTAATTACTTTAGAAGGAATCTAGTCTAGAAGACTTGTTACTGGACCGCAATAAGGCAAATCACCCTTTAACGAAGTATTATGTATTTGTAAGGGGGACTGGGCACAACCAGGAATGCTCACGGGTACTCCACTACCAGCACGGTAACATCGTTGCCGGTAGTACTAGTAGTGGATCTGTGGAAGGTTTTTCGTGAGATTGTTAACGGATGGGTACCCGTGAGTTTGTCCCCTTTTGTCCTTTTCGATATTTTATTTCCAGTGGAGTGTTGCCTAAAAAAAAAACTGTTTTAGTGAAGTGACGTGGCAGTGTAGAATTGATAGAAATCAATGAAGTTGAAAAAAACCAAGTGGAGCGCCCCGTCCCCCCTAAGTTGATTTATTTGAGTTAATCATTTTTATTTATATGGTTCAAATATTTTTATGTTGTATTACACAGGTCCAATAAAGTTGACATGACGCTCAAATAGGTATCATTCCCTCCTAGGTGTGTCACGTGGCATCCCTCCCTTATTTCCTTCCAAAAGTCTTTTTTCTTCTCATATTTCCCTCACAATTTTTAAACGTTAATAACTTTTATATATGAGATTTTTTTTAAAAAAAATTACATCATATTAACGAGCGTTTTATTATCTTTCCAACGAGTACCATAGTGTTATACAAAAAAACGAAAACAAGAAACTACTTTTTTGGTGGATCTATGTTCATACGAGAAAAAACATAGTGTATTCACGTAATTCATTAATCATTTCTACGCAAGTCACTAATCATGTTCAAACCAGTAAATATGAATCCTATTTTCATCCAGAGCAAAATAGGTTAAAACCATTCATTTCCAAAAAAAAAAAAAAAAAAAAAAAAAAAAAAAAAAAAAAAAAACCATACCTTTAAGACTATCGCCTCAATCACGCTCTGCAATGGTTGCTTCTCGCTCTACTCCTAATCCAAACGTACATCTTCTTTTTAATATACATTTTCATTCTTATTCACATGATTAAAATTGTTATTTCCTCATATTATAGTACATTAAATTCTATGTTACATTATAACACATATTTTAACACTTCATATTAGATTTGTCTATCCCGGAAAATTTCCGGGATATAATCTAATAATATTATATAGTTAATGAAAAAATGTTATGTTTAAGAAAACATATTATTACACGGTTGAAAAAATTGGTGTTTATACTAATAAAATAAAATTTAATTTAATTTATTAATATATAGGCGTTAAGATATATATTTAAAAAATGAACATTTACGAGATTAATGTATATAAATTTTGTTAAGTTATTTTTAGGGGTGCAAACGAGCCGAGCAGCTCGCGAGCTACTCGAGCTCGGCTCGGCAAAAAGCTCGAGACGAGCCGAGCTTTATCGAGCTCGAGCCGAGCTTGAGCCTAAAACAAAGCTCGTTTATTTAACGAGCTCGAGCTCGAGCCTGTCATGTGAAGCTCGTTAGGCTCGTCGAGCCTTATCGAGCTTAGTATAAATATTAGTTTTTTTTAATATTTAATAATATTTACCATTCATTTAAAGTTATTTATTAAACGAGCCCCGAGCTCGAGCTTCAGTTATCGAGCTTACGAGCCTAAATGAACTATTATTTATATTATTTTTATTTAACATAATAACTAATAAATACTAAACGAGCCGAGCCCGAGCCGAGCTCGAGCTTGATAAATTACAAACGAGCCGAGCTCGAGCTCTGAAAACAAAGCTCGAATCGAGCCGAGCTCGAGCTCGAGCTCTTATAACCTAATCGAGCTCGAGTTCGAGCCTGGTCGAGCTCGGGCTCGGCTCGGCTCGTTTGCACCCCTAGTTATTTTTAAACATATTTTTCTCAAATGGTAATTAACTTTAATTTTTTAATACCACCTATTTAAAATAGGCAAATTAGATTTTAATAATCCAACATTTCTCCTTTTGGCCAATAATAATCTCACATGAGATTTTTCCCTCCACTACTCCCACCTTTTAGACATTTTTCTCTCCATGGGCCTCCCGTTAACTGACACTAATGTCGTTAGCTAAAACTCACAATTCTAGGCGATTATTCACTGGGTTTGAAAGAGGTAATCGAGACAATGATATTGTTATGTTCAAATGTAGAAATGAGTATGGTTTGATGGTTTAATCGTCAGTTACGGTCATCCCATCTGAGGAGAACATTAACCTACAACTGACGAACCTTGGTTATTTCTGCAATTGAACATACCAATATCATCGTCTCGATTCCCTCTTTCAAATCCCGTAAATAATTGCCTAGAATTGTGAGTTTCAGCTAACGGCATTAGTGTGAGTTAACAGTGGGTCCATTGATAGCAAAATGTCTAAAATGTGGGACTGGTAGAGGGAAAAAACTCAGGTGGGATTACTATCAGCCAAAAAGAAAAAGGTTGGATTATTAAAATCAAATTTGCCAAAAAATACCCTTATTACCAAACATTTCATGCATATAGGGTTGTACCCTATGCATCGGGGTGTTTTAAAAAAAAATAATTTTTTTTACTTTTAACCCCATTTGATTTTTTACTTTTAACCCTAAAATTTTTTATGTTTTGCAATGTAACCTCTTAAATTGATTTTTTATTTTTAACCCCAAACTTTTCATTTTTTTTTTCTAATGTAACCCTATTGATTTTTTACTTTTAACCCAAAACTCTTTATCCTTTACAATCCTTACTTTGCCCCCCCTACTTTTCACTTTTTGCAATGTAACTTTTTTATTTTAGCTCGAGTTTTTACTTTCAACTTTGATCCCCCCCCCCCCCCACATTGCCAAACTAGTCTCAAGAATCTTCTCAAGACCGTTATCCAATACTGCTACCCTCCCGCACAACAACTCGAATAACACCACCCCAAATGCAAACACGTCTGTTTTCATTGTCGCTCGTCCAGTCAAAAAATACTCTGGATCGAGATAGCCAAACGTACCCCTAACATTGGTATTGACATAGGCACCTAATGCGATTGTTGGGCCAATTTTGGCTAATCCAAAATCCGATATCTTAGCAGCATAATCTTTATCCAACAAAATATTTGTGCTTTTGACGTCACGATGTATGACCCCATGTTGGGTCCCTGTTCCGGTATGAAGGTAATGCAATCCTCTTGCGGCACCTATGCTTATCTTTAGTCGTTGTACCCAACTCAAACTAGTACCCTTTTTGTGTAAATGATCATCCAGGGTTCCATGTGGCATAAACTCGTATATAAGGATCATTTTCGAGTGCTCGTTACAGTAACCAATCAAAGACACAAGATTACAGTGTCTCAACTTGGTAAGCATCTCAATTTCAGCCCAAAACTCGGTTGCTCCTTGGCTGGAATCTAAATTCAATCGCTTGATGGCAACAATAAAAGTTTCCCCATTTTCAACAGTGATGGCAGCTTTATACAGCTTACCAAAACCACCCTTCCCTATGACCAATGCATCATCGAAATTTTGGGTGGCTGATTGAATCTCATCAAGTGAAAACTTGCGGCATAACTGTGAGTAAGGCAATGATGGCATCTCAGCTTCCATTTCAAAAACAACAATGGTTGTTATGGTTTTGATGCCTATGACAAAAAGTGTTTTGCTATAAAAACGTACCCAGGTCAAGAGTCAACACCATATATGAAAGGGAACTTACACTACATGGCTTTTTTTGATTTATGAATAAACAAAGGCCTATTAAAGTGGCATTCACATTTACTTTAGACAGCTAACCAAATAAACAACAACTATTGATATTAATTTAAACAATCATTCATGATTCTAATCAATAATTGCTTTAGAAGGAATCTAGAAGACTTGTTACCGGACCGCAATAAGGCACATCACCCTTTAACGAAGTATTATGTATTTCTAAGTTGATTTATTTGAGTTAATCATTTTTATGCTATATGGTTCAAATATTCATTAATAATAGGTTACAATCCCGTGTATTATACGGGTTGATAAATATAATATTATATGTAATTAATAGTGAAGAAACACTAGTTAACCACACTTAAATAAGAACAATGTAACGAGATATGTTTATTGATTGTGGACTGGACGATTACAAAGGACTCAAATAAATATGATTACAAGTACTTCAACTATAATCTTTATTTCTAACTTTAGAGTATCTATTATAGGTTTTCGTATAGAGAATGACCCACCCTTTCTCCCTAATGGGAGAAGGGTATTTATAGTGTTAGGAAATGTTCTCCGATTGGGCTGCGATGGGCAAGGGCAAGGAGGTGGATTTACAGTTGTCCTGCACGGGTCCCACAAGTTTGTCAACCGTTAGGGAGTATGGCGCTATCATTATTGTATTGGCTGGCTAGCCTTTTCGATTGTCCTTTTGTATCTACCAGGAGATCGTGGAGCAGGGAATCATCCCCTTTGATTGGATGGACGTCCCTTTCCTTGTCTTCTTATTAGTTGGCACGTCCTAGGTTGCGCGCGAGGCCTTTTAGAACGTTAGCAATGAGATTATTCCATTCTGACGTATAATGTGGGCCTGCGCGCGTGCGGTTACATATCTTTTCAAGTCCCAGTCCAGTATGTTGTATGCTTTGCGTGCGGGACGCTATACTTAGTGGGTTTGTTGTCTTTGTTCTTTTTCGAAAGATTTTAAGTTTTTGAGCTCTTTCGCGTGTTGAAGATTTCTTGCTGCTGAAGTTTTTGAATTTTTTCACGCTATGCGCATGCTCATGTGGTTGGCGTGCAAGCTCATGGTTCGCAGTCAATGCAGCAATGATAACGAAGTAGGTGGGTCTCGCCTATCATGTCGGCCGTCGTTTGGTTTGCACACTTACGTGGCGTGATCTGATTGGTGGGACGTGCAGCATGCAATGCACGGTTATCTAGAGCATTAATTACTCAACCTATATAAACCCGTCTCTCTCTCTCTCTCACTTTCCACACACATTTATTTGAATTCAAACCATTTTCTCTCATAAACTCCATCCTTTATCCAGATCTTCAACGGTTTTTTCTCTAATTCGTCCTCACTTTCCAAGATTCTTCATCACTTTAGTTGGATTTCTCCTCCCTTTATTCAGAGTTTTCTTCAGTTTTCTATTTTATAATCAAGATCTGTCATGGCGTCTTCGTCTGATACTTATCAATCGAAGAAGAAGGTCACCCCGCCGTTGGCGGGTGAGACTGTTTTCAAATGGAAGAGGGATGAGTTTGAATCCCTTTGTGCTGAATATTGGGTGATCCCGAATATGAACGTGAGCTTCCTGAAGTGATAATGAAGCCGCCACCTGGGAAAATTGGTCTATACACGGCTTATTTCACATACTGCAATTTCAGGCTTCCCATCACTTCTTTTTTGGCATCTACCTTGGAATATTATCAGTTGTATATCAACCAGTTGCACCCTAGCGAAATGTCTCGAATGTTGTTCTTTGAGTTTGGATGCCGAGCACAGGGTGTGGAACCTCATATGGATATTTTTAATGTATTTTATGTGCTGAAACACGTGGACAGTTGGTTCTCCTTCCGCCATCGCCATGGGCTTAGACCGCAGGCGCTGGCTAGTATCAAGAACTTTCACGAGTGGAAGCCTAAGTTTTTTTGGGTTGTGGAGGATGCAATCCCCCTGAAGATGGTGCAGAGGGATATACGTTTGAAGGTGAAGGATACAAAGCCTATTGACTGGGTGGGGCATCCATGGTACGAGAAGTTGATAAGTCTGCATGTGGACTTGTGTACCATAGATGAGACTGTGTTAGTTTGTGTTGGGATGTCCCGCAAGTATGAACATTGCTGGGAAGAATCATGTTTTGACTTCCAAAGGCAAAGGTATGCTTCGCGCCCCTCCTATTTATACTTTGTTTGACTTTATGTTGCTCATATTTACCCTTTTTTCGCAGACATGAAGAGTGTGTATTCGGTGATATGTGATGGGGATGATCTGAAGTAAGTATTCCCCGACCTTCAGGCGGGCGAGAGGTATATTCTGGACGAGACGGTGGATCAGTTTCTGAGGCCTCTTGTCCGCCCGGGTTTCAAGTGGATAGCGTCTGCACCCAAGCTTACCTCTGAAACAGGTGAACTTTCTCTAGCCCTTTTGGTACCTACTCCCATTAGCGCCTTGATGTGCCGAGATTTACACACGTTTTACATATGTATTTATCCTCCTTTTTGCACATTTATTATGCTTTTATCCTTATAAGACAGAGCTAAATCGTTCATATGATATAAATGTAGATTTTTGGGAAGCACAAGCAAAAAGGAGCGGAAACTGGCACGAAGGGAAGGAAATTGAAGGCTTTGCGGACTACAGCAGATGGTGTACGCTTTGCTCCGGGCATGCACGACCGTGCTTATGCCCAAGTCAACCAGTCAACATTTCTAAATCAACCAAAATGAAGAAGTCAACGTACACGGGCGTGCTCATCACTTGGCACGGTCGTTCACTGTTAGGACAAAAAGGATTGGTAAAACCACTTTTGGAAAACTAAGTCTAATTCACTTCTGTCAAAATATTCTAAGTATAGAACTACTGAAGAAAGAAGACCAAAGTACTGAAGAAGGATTCTACAAGTACTGAAGAAGAAAAGCATCAGAAGTTCTGAAGTCCAAACCAGACAGTTCACTGAAGAACTACTGAAGACAAACTACCCATCAGTAGTTTGTCATTCATCAGCACTTGTTCAAAGAATCTTTCCACCGCCTTATGTTTCAGTAATTTATTAGTTTTAGTATTACTTTATCTTTTTGTATGAGTTCCAAGATTGCAACTTGTTGCAACTTGTTTCTGAACTTGCTTTTTGGCAAGGTTCATGTATATGTAAAGTCTATAAATAGGTGGGTTCATCCCTCTGTTTTAGACATTGATTTTTAATACAGAAATTCTTCAAAGCTTATCATTATTATTTCCATTTCATTTACTGAGAATCTGTTTAAGTATTCATTCTCATTAAATACTTAGATTCTCATTAAATACTTGTCTTTAGTTTATCAAACATCCAGGGGGAGTAATAACTCCTGTTGATAAGTGTAGCTTTACTTAATGTAACGCCCAGCGTTTCCAGGATAATATAATAATTTATTTATCTAATTATTCATAAAACGATTTTTTTTAATTCGTTAACACTAATATCTCGTATGCAAATAATACGCTCTTACACGACATTAACTTATAAAACATATATGTATTGTCGTTATAATTATTAGAAACAATAACTGCTCATGGTAAATAAAACGCGACTAAAAATATATAACACAAATATGTAGCCCAAATACTCGTTTTGAATCGTTTTATGTAAACAAATTTCACAAAATAATTATCCTATTGGCTAAACGAGTTTAATTCATAAACAAGACCGAGCCAGTAACTGGTTCGTTTAAGCAATAACACTCCACCTAACCTACCCACACTTAACCCTAGCTATATATCTCTTATTCTTCACCTCCTCCCTCACTATCTCTTCCACAACAAAACCCTAGCTTCATGTTTCTTCCCCTTTATTATTCAACAACCCTTCATCAACAATATAACCATCCAAAACATTAGTGATGAGATGGAGGACTTTTGTGAATGCTCTTCCTCACTCTAGAAAAGCAGCCACCGAGCCGCCGCCAACCACCACATCCCACCACCATTAAACCACCTATCTCCTCCCTCTTCCTTATACCTGCGGCTCCAGCAAGCAACCACCACACCCGCCGCCAACAGCCTCCATCCAAGCCCTCCTTCTCCCTCAAAGTAGCAGCGGCAGCCACAGAACCGTACACCACCCCCTTCTATTCTCTGCACCCCACCTTTCACCCACAAGAATCACTACCCGAGTGCCTCCCTTTTCCAAATAACAACAGTAGCCGCAGAACGAATGGCTCTCGCAGGTCTCTCTCTCTTTCTCTCCTTCCACTCGCATCTCTCTGTCTGGTTGAATGTGAGCCGGCCGACCACCATACCCATGGTGGCGGCGGCGGGATGTTCTGAAAGCCCAAGAGAGGGCAGAATGTGGTGATTGATGACGACGTCGGGTTTAGGATGTGGTTGTGGTTGTTGCAGATTGGTAGGTGGCCAAGTTGTTAGTCAGGCTCGGTTCGGTTGATAAGCGGCTCTGCCAAGAATGGCCAGATCTGGTTCCAGTCGTGGTCTCGAGTTCATGGTTTCGTGTCGGGTCAGATCTTGGGTTGGATCCGATTTGTAAAGCTTGGATGTTCGGGTCGATTTCTGATCAAAGATTCTGTCTCGGGTCAAAACCGGACCTGGTCAACTGTGGTCAAACACCGGTCAACATCGGTCAAAGTTCTGGTCAACTCTAGGTCAACAGTCAGACCTCGATCAAGGCTGGTCAGTATGGATGTTGGGACATTCGCTTCGTGTCGTTTCGTGACCATATAGCGGAAAGGTATATAGCGCACGCTTGTCTTTATTTTGCTTATTCGGATTAATTTGTATATATAATTATATATTCAAGATTGTAAAACGAACCGAACCGACTTACGACTAAAGTTACCTTATTAATTTGAATATATATACATATCACTCGTCAAAAATATAGTTTACTCGTTGGATATAGCTTTAATACTAGTAAATTATAACTATATCTGTGGTTGCGAGAATAAACGAATGTTAAGATATATGTGTATAATAATTTCTTGTCGAGATGCCTAGTCCTCATTAAAATAATTTTTCTAGTTAAATCATTATCGTATTTAAAGATTTATTTAGATTAAGTTGCGTATGGGAATTTAAATGATTGATTTTTGGCAAAATATAGACAACAAGAGTTGTCGGTTTCTTACGAAAACAGAGGAGACTCTGCCCAAATTTTTATAAAAATATAAGAAACATATCAAGCATTCGATTCTATACTTTTGTACAAAAACGCTACGTTTTACAAATGGACACTATTCCAATTTTACGTGTCATGATAGTGATACGCGTACATAAAAAAAAATATAGTTATTAATATGTATATATATAAACATAACGGTACAAATATTAACCGGTCTTCGAAAACAAATTGAAACGCGAGTCGAGTTACACTAGTAATGTTTTCATTAGCCAAAAAATGTTGCTTTAACAATAATTTCAAGATGCGACTTCGTATACCATATTAAGGTATTTATTTTCAATAACTATATACACACGTGTACATTCGAACAACTAAACCATGTACAATCGGTTCGTTAAGTCATACACACTTTAAGACGCGCATTCATTCAATGCGAGTCCAGGTAGTTGAATAAACTATTTATACAATCGATTAATGAAACAAGCTTATTTGTATTAGAATTAAGGGTATCCTTTACTTG
Source organism: Ambrosia x helenae (assembly GCA_030844895.1). Taxonomy (NCBI): domain Eukaryota; kingdom Viridiplantae; phylum Streptophyta; class Magnoliopsida; order Asterales; family Asteraceae; genus Ambrosia; species Ambrosia x helenae. The sequence continues at coordinate 17,883,242 of CM061230.1, read as the reverse complement.
TAATAGGACACGAGAGATTCCATTAATCCAGCTTCAGACATTGTTTGCTATTCTTTCATGATGCACTAAGGTGAGTTTACATAGCCCCTTTTATCACCATTTTTGGGGTGAAACATGTTATAACATTTTCATTGCAATTCAATCATCAATGTGTCTATGTGTTTTCTATGTTGCATATTGTCTTGAGCATGATTAGAGTAAGCACCATTCTAGCATAATCATTAACATTGATCAGCCGACGGTATACATTGATAGATCTATTGGACTGACAATCCCACCCGGATACGTGCCTCCTACAAAGGTTACGTGGGTGTTTGTTATCGCATAACATATTCATTGGGACCATAAGTGTATGGTATGTATCATTTTATAACAGTCAGCAGGGTTGATTATGCACTCGATTTATTTCTAGTATGTTCTCACATATGGACTAGATTAACATGACACATGAATTGCATAACATTTTATTCATTTTATCATCAAAAACCTATGTAATTCTCACCAACTTTTGTTGACCCAAAATATTTTCAAAATTAACATGTTTCAGGTTATAGCTTGCTTGAAGATTAGAGTTAATGCTTGAAGATGTGTACTTAGTATTATTCATTTTGATGTACAAATTTTTGTAGAACAATTGTATGTAATGTAATTAAATCAAATATTGAAATTTATTATTTTCCATGAGCTACTGAACAATCATCAATACGTGACATCCCGATGTTTCCGCCGTCGGTTGGGGTGTTACAGATGGTATCAGAGCCACTCCTGTGCCGTTCGGGATGGTGGGTACATACCTCATCAGGGACGATGAGACTCTAACGGGGGTGAATGTGACACCCCAGGAAAATCCCACATCGGCCGTGGCCAGGAGAGATCCTTGGTTCATAAGTAATGTCTTACCTCTTAAATCATCAACGCGTTTTGGGCTTAATGTTAGTGGATGAGAGGAGAACTCCACAGTTAAGCGTGCTCAGGTGGGAGAAATTCTAGGATGGGTGACCTCCTGGGAAGTCTCCACTGGGGCACCCAAAAACAAATCCGTGAGCTTTGGGAGGGCAAAGCGGACAATATTGGTGGTGAGAGGGGCGGGGTGTTACAGATGGTATCAGAGCCACTCCTGTGCCGTTCGGGATGGTGGGTGCACACCTCATCAGGGACGATGAGACTCTAATAGGGGGTGAATGTGACACCCCAGGAACACACCTCATCAGGGACGATGAGACTCTAACAGGGGGTGAATGTGACACCCCAGGAAAATCCCACATCGGCCGTGGCCAGGAGAGATCCTTGGTTCATAAGTAATGTCTTGCCTCTTAAATCACCAACGCGTTTTGGGGCTTAATGTTAGTGGATGAGAGGAGAACTCCACAGTTAAGCGTGCTCAGGTGGGAGAAATTTCAGGATGGGTGACCTCCTGGGAAGTCTCCACTTGGGCAACCAAAAACAAATCCGTGAGCTCTGGATGGGCAAAGCGGACAATATTGGTGGTGAGAGGGGCCGGATGTTACAGATTGGTATCAGAGCCATGGTTATAGGGAATTAGGTTATTAGAAAAATAATCTAGTCTATAACCTTAGGACTTTAACCAGTACTTGCTTCAATTACTTGTAGCTCTACCTTATCCTTATCTCTATCTCTATCTCTATCCTCATCCTTATTCTTAGCCTAACTTAGTCTTGCGTACCCTCTTTCACTTACTTGCTACAATCCTAACGTACTTCTAGATTATTAAGGCAAATTCGTTGGGCTTAGGCCTGATCTGTTTTGATAAACCAACATTTTCGTTTGTTCGGGGTTATATATTTACAATCTTTTATGTTTCATTTATACCCCCTCACTTCTGATAAGTTTTGAACCTCAAAATTTTTACAATTCAAGTATATTTTCTTCTTATATAATTCTCTCATTAGCTTAAACTTCATGAATCATTTCTGGGTTTCACAATCCTAATTCATTTTACAAACTTATAATATTACCCATAAGTCTAATTATTTTTAACATCTAACTCAAATCATATGTTTCCCTTTACATCATACATAAATCTATCATCTTTGATGTTTCTGGTCAATTTTATTTTAAACTCCCCCCCTTACATTTTTATTTATGTGTATATATATATATATATGTATATTTTGAAAATACTATTAACCATAAAATTTCATCATATTCGAGATTTTAAAATCCTTGTTTAACCTGTAACCTTATAATCTGTGTATAAGAGATACTGTAGCACTAAAGCTAAAGAGTACTGAATTTTGTCAAACTTTCATCAATTGTCCAATTTCACAAAACACAACATTATTTAACAAAGCTATTTTACATGACAAAAGGTTAACTTATTAAAACTATGACACACGAGGAAAATTACTCTTTTTGACAAGTAATAAATATTGGTTAGTTATTGATCGTCTTTTTCTCAAATCACGCGACATAAAGAGTTTTATTTCCACAAACTTATTTGCTAAATTTCAAATTTTTATTGGACAATTTATTGGCGTAACAAATGATTTACGATAAAAATGTTTTAATCTATTAAGAATGACTTCTTTTATGTATTACTCGAAGCCTATTATACAAAACGTCTGAACAAATTCTTGATTTTTGAAATCCGACATCGTGATTAAAACCTATGACTCATCGAAATATTTTGATCTAAATCAATTTGGTTGTACAATTTAATTACTTTTGTTTTATATACGAAACCAATTTAGAAAATAAAATCTTTTCATCCACGGGAACAAAATTTACTCTACAATTTTTCCATTGACACATACTTATTTTAAACTTGTTCGAACTATTACAAATTTTTGGCAAATACCGCAATCATGTTTTCTCATACGCTTGTATCTAACTATTTATTCAAACCCCACGATTATTCTGCATGATCACCTTATTACTTGCGTCTTTTTGAAACCCTATAAATTAAACCCTTTATCAACCATCTACACATTCACCATTTTTTCAAACCTTGATGTTACTTTGAGTTTTCATCATCTCTCAAAAAAATCCAAATTCACATCCTTTACCTCCTCGAACATGAACATGATCTCCACGATAACCAAACTATTGAAAACTTAATTGTTCGTTGCATCAAACTTGAATATTAGTTATACATGAGGATTTGATTATCTACCTGAACATTTGATTATTCATGATATTTGGAAGCATGGAAAATAAACTATTTGCTATAAACACACCTAAAGTCATTAACCTTGTCTAGGGCAACTCTATTGCAGCTCGCATGCTATACTTGATACTTGATGCATTTATCAACTTGCTTACATGTATGTATTATCAATTTGCAACTTATGTATTAAGCCAAAAACAATTGTTACACTTAATCAAACAACTGGTAGGGGATGAAGTACTTACTCAACAGTTAGTAGAGTACCTAATAACCTGCTCAACGATTGGTAGAGGTCATCATGCCTGCTCAACAGTCGGTAGAGGTTCTAATAACCTGCTCAACGACTGGTAGAGGCTATCGCACCTGCTCAACAATCGGTAGAGGTTCCTACTCACTGACTGGTAGAAGTCTTCTTCCTGCTCAACAGTTGGACTCATCTTTGAATACATTATACATGTAAATTGATACAAAGATTTATTAGACTCATTGATACAAAGATTCAATCACAATGTTATTTTGCATTACTTACATGTGTGTTTAGAGTCATAGAAGGACACAAAACCCTAATGTAAGGTAAATTGGTGATTGCGGTCCGGAACGTAATCATGAATTTACAGGTACGTTAAGGTGGTGTGAAATTCTATCAAGGTTTTTTTTTTTCGATAGCTAATCAATTATAAACGCTAGTTACCTAGTAATTCATTTAGTCTTTCCATAGTTAATCAACTCACACATATCAAAACTCTTACCCAAATTATTCGAAACATATTATTCTATTACTTATAAATTCACGTTGTACCTTAACCCAAATTTTTCCAAACCATAGTTGTCTTAATTTCTACCCAATCACACTCAACCCTGTGTTTTTAATAACTTCGGGACGAAGTTTCCTAAAGTAGGGGAGACTGTAACGCCCAGCGTTTCCAGGATAATATAATAATTTATTTATCTAATTATTCATAAAACGATTTTTTTTAATTCGTTAACACTAATATCTCGTATGCAAATAATACGCTCTTACACGACATTAACTTATAAAACATATATGTATTGTCGTTATAATTATTAGAAACAATAACTGCTCATGGTAAATAAAACGCGACTAAAAATATATAACACAAATATGTAGCCCAAATACTCGTTTTGAATCGTTTTATGTAAACAAATTTCACAAAATAATTATCCTATTGGCTAAACGAGTTTAATTCATAAACAAGACCGAGCCAGTAACTGGTTCGTTTAAGCAATAACACTCCACCTAACCTACCCACACTTAACCCTAGCTATATATCTCTTATTCTTCACCTCCTCCCTCACTATCTCTTCCACAACAAAACCCTAGCTTCATGTTTCTTCCCCTTTATTATTCAACAACCCTTCATCAACAATATAACCATCCAAAACATTAGTGATGAGATGGAGGACTTTTGTGAATGCTCTTCCTCACTCTAGAAAAGCAGCCACCGAGCCGCCGCCAACCACCACATCCCACCACCATTAAACCACCTATCTCCTCCCTCTTCCTTATACCTGCGGCTCCAGCAAGCAACCACCACACCCGCCGCCAACAGCCTCCATCCAAGCCCTCCTTCTCCCTCAAAGTAGCAGCGGCAGCCACAGAACCGTACACCACCCCCTTCTATTCTCTGCACCCCACCTTTCACCCACAAGAATCACTACCCGAGTGCCTCCCTTTTCCAAATAACAACAGTAGCCGCAGAACGAATGGCTCTCGCAGGTCTCTCTCTCTTTCTCTCCTTCCACTCGCATCTCTCTGTCTGGTTGAATGTGAGCCGGCCGACCACCATACCCATGTGGCGGCGGCGGGATGTTCTGAAAGCCCAAGAGAGGGCAGAATGTGGTGATTGATGACGACGTCGGGTTTAGGATGTGGTTGTGGTTGTTGCAGATTGGTAGGTGGCCAAGTTGTTAGTCAGGCTCGTTCGGTTGATAAGCGGCTCTGCCAAGAATGGCCAGATCTGGTTCCAGTCGTGGTCTCGAGTTCATGGTTTCGTGTCGGGTCAGATCTTGGGTTGGATCCGATTTGTAAAGCTTGGATGTTCGGGTCGATTTCTGATCAAAGATTCTGTCTCGGGTCAAAACCGGACCTGGTCAACTGTGGTCAAACACCGGTCAACATCGGTCAAAGTTCTGGTCAACTCTAGGTCAACAGTCAGACCTCGATCAAGGCTGGTCAGTATGGATGTTGGGACATTCGCTTCGTGTCGTTTCGTGACCATATAGCGGAAAGGTATATAGCGCACGCTTGTCTTTATTTTGCTTATTCGGATTAATTTGTATATATAATTATATATTCAAGATTGTAAAACGAACCGAACCGACTTACGACTAAAGTTACCTTATTAATTTGAATATATATACATATCACTCGTCAAAAATATAGTTTACTCGTTGGATATAGCTTTAATACTAGTAAATTATAACTATATCTGTGGTTGCGAGAATAAACGAATGTTAAGATATATGTGTATAATAATTTCTTGTCGAGATGCCTAGTTCTCATTAAAATAATTTTTCTAGTTAAATCATTATCGTATTTAAAGATTTATTTAGATTAAGTTGCGTATGGGAATTTAAATGATTGATTTTTGGCAAAATATAGACAACAAGAGTTGTCGGTTTCTTACGAAAACAGAGGAGACTCTGCCCAAATTTTTATAAAAATATAAGAAACATATCAAGCATTCGATTCTATACTTTTGTACAAAAACGCTACGTTTTACAAATGGACACTATTCCAATTTTACGTGTCATGATAGTGATACGCGTACATAAAAAAAAATATAGTTATTAATATGTATATATATAAACATAACGGTACAAATATTAACCGGTCTTCGAAAACAAATTGAAACGCGAGTCGAGTTACACTAGTAATGTTTTCATTAGCCAAAAAATGTTGCTTTAACAATAATTTCAAGATGCGACTTCGTATACCATATTAAGGTATTTATTTTCAATAACTATATACACACGTGTACATTCGAACAACTAAACCATGTACAATCGGTTCGTTAAGTCATACACACTTTAAGACGCGCATTCATTCAATGCGAGTCCAGGTAGTTGAATAAACTATCTATACAATCGATTAATGAAACAAGCTTATTTGTATTAGAATTAAGGGTATCCTTTACTTGTAATAGGACACGAGAGATTCCATTAATCCAGCTTCAGACATTGTTTGCTATTCTTTCATGATGCACTAAGGTGAGTTTACATAGCCCCTTTTATCACCATTTTTGGGTGAAACATGTTATAACATTTTCATTGCAATTCAATCATCAATGTGTCTATGTGTTTTCTATGTTGCATATTGTCTTGAGCATGATTAGAGTAAGCACCATTCTAGCATAATCATTAACATTGATCAGCCGACGGTATACATTGATAGATCTATTGGACTGACAATCCCACCCGGATACGTGCCTCCTACAAAGGTTACGTGGGTGTTTGTTATCGCATAACATATTCATTGGGACCATAAGTGTATGGTATGTATCATTTTATAACAGTCAGCAGGGTTGATTATGCACTCGATTTATTTCTAGTATGTTCTCACATATGGACTAGATTAACATGACACATGAATTGCATAACATTTTATTCATTTTATCATCAAAAACCTATGTAATTCTCACCAACTTTTGTTGACCCAAAATATTTTCAAAATTAACATGTTTCAGGTTATAGCTTGCTTGAAGATTAGAGTTAATGCTTGAAGATGTGTACTTAGTATTATTCATTTTGATGTACAAATTTTTGTAGAACAATTGTATGTAATGTAATTAAATCAAATATTGAAATTTATTATTTTCCATGAGCTACTGAACAATCATCAATACGTGACATCCCGATGTTTCCGCCGTCGGTTGGGGTGTTACACTTAAAACATTCTGCTGTGCTAAATCTGATAAAGAACTTGCTACACACATAAGTGTTCACTAGCAAGTTCATATAAAGAGCAATACTGATCCAACAATTGGTATCAGAGCATCTAGTTTATCTGATCAAATATCAATCTAACACATTGAGAATCAGACACAGGCTCTTATTGATATCCAATAAAGGATTAAAAGTTCACTTTATCAACATCCATCACTTTAAGAGATATTTGACAAATCAATACTTTTTAAAATGGATCCTCATAATACTGGTTCAGCCAATAAACCTGCAATGCTAGTTAGACATGAATATAATATCTAGCAAAGGAGAATGGCACATACCTTATCACAGACCAACACAGGTTGCTAGAAATCTGTGATATATGGTCCACATAAACCAGTAAATATTAATCTTGAAACTAAAGAAGAGGTCCCAAAAGACCCAAAAGACTATACAGAAGATGATTTCCTAAATCTTGAGCTAGGTGCTAAAGCTTTCTCTATGTTGGCAATGGCACTCCCAAATGAAATATACTCTGGACTTTTACATTGTGAAAGTGCCAAAGAGCTTTGGGATTGCCTAAAAGAACAGTTTGGAGGAACTGAAGAGGTGATTGCCAACACCAGAGAAATCCTAGCTCAACAATATGAAACTTTTGCTCACATTAATGGGGAAACTTTAACTCAACAATTTGAAATATTCTCCTCATTAATATCTGAGCTAAAATTAAATGGTAAGACCTACACAACTGTATCTATGCTTCATAGATTTTTAAGGTCTTTACCTGAAAAATGGGAAACATACTCTATAGTCTTAAGATCTTCACTAGACTTTAGCTCCCTCACTCTTACAAAATTACATGGGAGATTGCTAACTTTTGAAAGAGAAATTGATTAAAAGAAAAAGATGCAAAGTTCTGGTAAAACAGCTGATGACTATCTACCAGGTAGTTCAACACTATTAGGACAAGATTCACCAACTTGTTCAAATAGTTTTGGATCTTTTGACCATATTGACATAACTGCTGGGATCTCATCTGAAAGATCATTCCCAGGTTATGACAATGATGATTTTAGTCAAACTGCTGATAACATGTGTTTTATCATGGATGATTTAAAAAATTTCAGCAGTGATGACTTGGAAGAAATGGATATTTTACACCAACTGACCATGTTGAGTATAAAAACAAACAAATTTTACAAAAGGTCAGGAAGGAAATTTCCAGGACTTAACAGTTCCACAAAAATTGGTTTTGACAAATCTAAACTTAGATGTCACAAGTGTCAGAAGTTGGGACACTTTGCTAGAGAGTGTAGAAGCTCCAGCTTTAACCAATCTCAGTCTGGAAATCAGTTTAACCCCAGTTATAACAGGAATAATGGAACACAGGGGAGTGCACATTTTGTACAGGCACAAGCTCCACAACACCAATATGTGCCACAAGTACAATATGTACAGATGCCTGCTCAACAGATGCAGAGCCAACAATCAATCCCTCCCATTCTAGCTGCTCAACAACCTCCACAAACTTAGCAACCCTCACAACAAAGTTTATTTACTTCAGGGTATGTTGACTGGAGCAGTCTTCCTTTTGACACTACTGAGTGTAACCCTGATGCAGACAACAAAATGTTTGACATCAACTGGGAAGAGCCTGACAATGGCAGAAAGAACTTTGCCTTGATGGCATTTGAGGGATGCACCTCAAAATCTGCCTTGTCACAGGTATCAAAAGAATCTTTAACAAAACTTTGTTCAACTTCTTGTAAAGAATCTTTTGCTCTCATAAGAGAGACCAATGTGCACTTACAAGGTAAAGCAAATGACTCTGAGAGAAAATTCACTCAGATGATATGTGATTTAGAAAGAAAACTTGTTGCAAAAACAAAAGAAAATTCTAAATTAACTAACACTGCTATTGAAACCCAAGCACAAATTAAAATCATGATAAATGACCTAGGAAATGTCAGAAAAGAGCTTGCTGACACCAAGGTCACTTGTGAAAAATGGGTTGAATCTTGTAAGGGTACAACTATTGCTAAACAAACAAAGTGCTTCAAATGTTAGGTTGGCATAGGGTACAATCACACTGAAACACCAACAGATTTTTCCCCAAAAACTACTGAAGATGGGAGAAAAATTGTTTCAGGTGAAACTTCTGAAGAGAAAGTATGCACATCTTTCCATGAAACCTTTCTAAAAACAAACAAAGAAAGTTCTTCAGAAGTACTGATAAAATCTGACATTAAGCCATCAGTAGTTTCATCTACATCAGGAGTTGAGAACCTGAGAACTACTGATGACCTAAAACCAATCATGACAGTCAGAAATTTGCCTTTTAATGAAAAAGAAAAGGCAAAAGAATGTGAAATCTGTGGTCTGTTCAACCACAAGACAGAATTTTGCAGATACAAAAAAGGAATTTACTACAACAAGAAAATTCAACAACTGGTTGTGGGGAAACAAATCAGAAATGATTATGAAGAAACTTTTTATCCAAAGAAACAACAACCAGCAAACACCTTTTCTCAGAAAAAGACAAAATCTCAACAAAAGTCTTTTTCTCAAAATTCTCTTTCAGTAGTTAGACCTAAATCATCAGCAGTTTCACAAACTGCTGAGATTAAAGATCTCATGAACATGGTACAACTACTGATGACCAAAGTTGATGGTGGTCCTCAAAAGGATACCACCATTGCTCTTAATGAAAAATCCATTGCCAAAAAGACATGGATTCCTTAACTTGGTCAAGAACAAACTGTAAATGTTCTCAAGAGCAAACCCAAAGCCAAACTGGCTTGGGTTCCCAAATCTAACTAATTTGCTATTTTGTGCAGAGAGTTTCCAGAGGCTTAAATAGCATTTGGTATGTTGACAGTGGAGGCTTAATGCACATGACTGGATGCAGATACCTGATAAACAATTTTATCAGCCAAAGAGAAGGATTTGTATCCTTTGGGAACAATGCTAAGGGATATGTGCTAGGACATGGCAATGTCTCCTCTGGCAAAATACAGTTTGACAAGGTCAATCTGGTTGAAAACCTTGAGTATAACTTGCTAAGTGTGTCACAAATGTGTGATAAAGGATATTCTTCCTTTTTCACAAAGACAGCATGCAAGATCATATCACCAGAAGGCCAGAAGTTGATAGAGAAGATCATTGAAGATCATACTTTGTTGATAGCCAAACGATGTGGCAATGTCTATGCAGTAGACATTGAAAAGGACAAAGTACTGAACAACACTGCCTGTTTCTTCTCAAAGGCATCAACTTCAGAGACTGATCTCTGGCACAGGAGACTTGGCCATGTGAACTTTAAAACCATAAATAAAGTCACAAAAATGGGCTTGGTCAGAGGTCTACCCTTGAAAGTATACCAGTGTCAAGAACACTGTGTATCCTGTTTGAAGGGAAAACAGCATAAGTCCTCCTATAAGTCTATTGAAGAATCAAAAACAACTGCATGTCTTTAACTACTCCATATGGACTTATTTGTGCCTGTAAAAATCATGAGCCTTGGTAAGAAGAAGTAATGCTTGGTCATCATTGATGACTATTCAAGATTTACATGGGTATTCTTCTTATTTTCCATGGATGAGGTAGCTGAAATCATCAAGTTCTTCAATCTACAAGCAGAGAAACAATATTCTCTGTCTGTCAAAGCCATTAGAAGTGACAATGGGACAGAGTTCAGGAACAAAACTCTGGATGAATTCTGTTTGTCTAAAGGGATTATTAGACAATTCAGTGTTCCCCAGAACTCCTGAACAAAATGGTGTGGTAGAAAGGAAGAACAGAACTTTAATTGAAGGAGCAAGAACAATGTTAGCTGATTCAGGCCTACCATTATATTTCTAGGCAGAAGCAGTTAACACTGCATGTTATGTTCAAAATAGAGTCCTTGTCAACAAGAGACACTCCAAGACTGCGTATGAAGTTCTTCATGGAATAAAGCCCCTTATCTCCTTTTTCAGGGCTTTTGGATGTCAATGTTTCATTCTAAACATTAAACTCTATTTCAAAGTTTGCTGCCAAAGTTGATTCAGGTTATTTTCTTGGTTACTCTTCCACTAGAAAATCCTACAAGGTTTTTAATTCAAGAACCAATATAGTAGAAGAAACACTGAATGTCAAGTTCAATGAGTCAAAACACACTCTTATTCCAGCACATCCTGCTGAGCTTTTTGACCTTGACAGCTTCCATTTCGGACTTGAAAAAACTGTTACTTCATCTAAACCTACTTATTATGGTGATCAAAGGTTTGATGATGAGGATCCAGCACCATGGACTCCTCAAACAGTTATTAAGTCAACTTTCAAACCATCAGAAGTTTCACAAACTTCTGATTCAACAATTGCTGAGGTACAAACTCAAACTTCTGCTTCAGCACCTACAACTACTGAAGACACTCAAACAACTGAACCAGACATTATAAACCTCAGTGGTTTGTTTGATGAAGTACAAGAGCCACCTACACCTGTCAGTGGTTTACAACAACTGATTGAACACAAAGATCATCCACTTGAACAAATCATGGGTGATATTGCATCAAGTGTTCTCACAAGAAACCAGTTTTCCAACTTTTGCCTCTTCTCAGCATTCATTTCTCAGTTGGAACCTAAAAAGTACCAAGAAGCCCTCAAAGACAACAATTGGGTGCAAGCCATGCAAGATGAGTTGCTTCAATTCAAAAAGCAACAGGTTTGGGAAATCTGTCCCTTACCACCAAACAAGCAACCAATTGGCACAAGATGGGTTTTTAGGAACAAACAAGATGAGGCTGGTATGATTATAAAGAACAAGGCATGACTGGTAGTACAAGGTTACTCTCAAGAAGAAGGAATTGACTATGATGAAACCTTTGCTCCAGTTGCAAGGCTTGAAGCCATCAGGTTATTTCTGGCCTATGCCATTTCCAACAAAATCAATGTTTTTCAAATGGACGTTAAAAGTGCATTTTTGTATGGAAAAATCAAGTGTATGTCTGTCAGCCACCTGGGTTTGAGGATCCTTCTCATCCTAAGTGGGTATACAAACTAGACAAAGCTCTTTATGGGCTCAAACAGGCTCCAAGAGCCTGGTATGAAACACTTTCTAACTTTTTGCTCAAAAATAACTTCACAAGAGGCTCCATTGATAAAACTCTTTTCATAAAACATGTTGGAAATCATGTCTTACTTGTTCAAATATATGTTGATGATATCATATTTGGTTCAACAAACACAAAACTGTGTGATGAATTTAAGAAACTCATGCAATCAAAATTTGAGATGAAACACAAAACTGTGAGATGAATTTAAGAAACTCATGCAATCAAAATTTGAGATGAGTACAATGGGAGAACTGCAGTACTTTCTTGGACTGCAGATTAAACAACAAATAAATGGAACTTTTATACATCAATCTAAATATGTTAAAGAATTATTGAACAGATTTTCTTTACAAGACTGTAAATCATGTTCCACTCCCATGACACCTACCACACAAGTTGAACCAGATGATCAAGGAAAACAGCTTGATCAAACCATGTATAGATGTATGATAGGTTCCCTTTTTATATCTAACTGCTTCTAGACCAGATATTATGTTTTCAACATGTGTTTGTGCTAGATATCAATCAGCTCCTAGGGAATCACACCTCATTGCAGTCAAAAGAATTTTCAGATATCTGAAAGGAACTCCTACACTTGGAATTTGGTATCCTGCTTCAAGCAATACCAAGTTATCAGCTTTTTCAGATAGTGACTATGCAGGGTGTAAAATGTCAAGAAAATCAACATCTGGTGGTTTTCAATTCTTGGGAAACTGTCTAGTGTCCTGGCGATCAAAGAAACAAACATCTGTTGCAACTTCAACTGCTGAAGCTGAATACATTGCAGCTGCAAGTTGTACATCACAGATACAATGGCTCCAGTATCAACTTCTTGATTATGGAATCAAAGAGACCAAGACACCAATGCTTGTAGACAACAAATCTGCCATTAGCATCATTCGAAATCCTGTTCAGTTTTCAAAGAGATTGCTATGAAAAAGGCAAGATTGAAGTGAAACATGTAGCAACAGCTAATCAAATAGCTGACATATTCACTAAACCCCTTGACACATCAACAAGAGAGAAGTTAGCATCCATGCTTGGGATGCTAAATTTGTAAGTGTTTCTTTTTATTTTTCTGCATATATTTCATTTTTCACTTACATCTGTTTTTAAGTCTGAAAACTTCTGAAAAACAAAAAGAGAGAAACTACTGATAAACAAAACATCAGTATGGGAATATTTTCTGAAAAATGATTAACTTATGATAAAATAAACTTCAGAAGTTATGAATAAAGCATTTATAAAACATTCTCATCAGTTGTTAACAAACTACTAAAGAGAAAGTGGGAACTACTGATGATAGTTGTTCTTCATCAGCAGTTTGGTCAAAAGGGGTAAATCAGACTTTTCCCATGTCAGAAGTTTGACCTAGGCGGTTATAAACTTCTGATAAATACCTTTTCCAACACTTATCCTTTCAAAAAGCAAAAATTCCCTCCGTCTCTCTCACAAAACACTCTCAAGACCTAAACCTGCAAAAGCACTGTTCGATCCACACACACACAAACCACATGGCTCTCATACTGAAACAGGGACACAATCAAAGAGGCTACTTCGAGAAACTTGAAGCCTGGTCCCAATACGACGAAATCATTGATTTAGTCGTCAAATCCCAATACTTCACCGCCCTCACCATCGACCCTCCAATCCACACTGAAACTCTAAATGAGTTCTGGGCAAACGAAGAGACGGTGACAGTGAACGATAAAGTGATCTCCCTCAACTCAACCATCCAAGGGAGAAGAATGGCAATCACACCAGCAACGTTGGCGATTAGACTGGGTTTAGACGATGTAAATGCCCCATATCAATTTCCAAACTCTGAAATTCACTTAACCATGACAGAGTGTGGTTACCAAGGTACTCTCTCACACGCAACCATTTTTTAAGAAATATTTTGAACCAAAATATAAACTTTTGTTTCATTATATTATAATGTGTTTGAGTCCAAAAACTGGATCTTATGATCAGATGCCCTCCACTTTTCAACCTATTTTTCATTCCATAGTGAATGAAACAAAATTCAGGGCATCATCACTTTTCTTTAATGAGTTGGTGTTACATCATCTCAATTCTAAAAACAAGTTTTTGTTGTACCCAAGATTTATTATGCAATGCATAATAAAGGAACTTGGAGAAGAGGTGCTTGTTGGTAAAACTACAACTTTAAACCCTCACAAGCATACTCAAGGCACAACAAACCGGCTGCCTGGCCAGAAGATGACCAAGGGGAACCAGAAACAGTCCCCATGGAACCCTCATCTTCCAAACCTTCACCCCAAAAGGCAAAGAAACCCAAACAACAAAAACAAAAACCCACCAACCCTAAAAGAAAGGTAGTTTAGGAAGTTGAGATGCCTGAACCTGCTCATGTGCAATCTGCACTTGATAAAGATGTGACTGAAACATCCTCTCTGTCTCATCCATCTCAAACCCCACCAAGAGCACCAATAACAATCTTATTCAAAGGAAAGAAATTCAAGAAAACAGTCCCTACAGACCCTTCTTTTGAAACTGCTGAACCCATAGCCCAAACTACTGAACCAGCACCCCAAACTACTGAACCAAAAACCTTTGAAATTGCCAAGCTTCTTTCTGGGCTAAAAGAGATTATCCCATCCGAACATGTCAGTCCCCAACAACCACATCAAACAGGGGACATAGCTTCAGAACTTGACATGGATGTGGACACTCAAAGCCCTAACCTAAGAGATGAGGATGAACCAGGGTCTCTAAGCCCAAACATAGAAACTCTAGGTACATTTGAGGCTGCTACTACTCAAATACCACCCAGTGGTGGATCTGAGGATAGAAGTAACATAGCTAAGACCTCATTTGTGGCAACTACTGATGAAGGCTTAATGCCTGAGGTAGGAAATCCTTTGAACCAAGAAAAAGAGGTACATGAGACAACTGAGTTGGGCTCAGCTCATGATGTAATTGATACAGTCCTCATTGAGGATGTAATCAGGGATTCAGATGATTCCATTGATTTGGATGATGATTCATAACCCACAAAAACTGAATTGACGGCTGCTAGTGAAGGTCCTGCACCTTGTGTATCTAAGCTCAAAGAGCTGGTCACACCAGATCAGGTTAAAGTCCACTTGATCCCTGATTCCCCTAAAGTGGCATCTTCTGTACAACAAGAAGATCACCCCAAAACACAACCCTCACTACAAATGCCTACACTATTCCCTAGGTCAACAAGCATAGATCTGAACCAACTATGAAGCCCAGATGGTCCCTTATACCAGATGATGAACACTCTAATAGCCAATCACTTTAGAACCTACACAGCTGCTTTGGAGCTGTCAACCAAAAACCAATTTGAAGTAATCAAGACCAAGATGAATGATCTGTCCAACAAAATTGACCACAATTCAAGACAGATTGCCAAGCTCACTGGTAGTTCTTCTCAACCTTCTAAACTTAAACTTGATGAATCCAAAAAGGGGGAGAAGATTAAGGAACCAAGGGAGTCATTCGAAGCTAGAATAAAGGCAAGAGTGGCTCTACAAGAAAGAGAACTCAAAGAGAAAGCCAGAAAACAAAAAGTGGCTCAACAATTTGGTGTCTCTGTAACTGAAATTGAAGAAGCTAAAAGCTCCCAAGGCCATATTGAAGAAACTTCTGATGAAAGTTTTGATGATGACTCAGAAAGTACTAAAGACAATCCTTCAGTAGTTGACAAAACCTGTCAACACATCAGAAGTTAACACTTCCAACATACAACCAACAGAAGAGCCTTCCAAACCAACTGAACAACATCAACCAACTCCTGTTCCAAGGCCTACAACTACTACAACCACAATGACTGTGCTAAACCCTTCTTCAATCTCAGAATCAAAAGAACTTCTTGAGAAGAGTTGTAACACCCCAACCGATGGCGGAAACATCGAGGTGTCACGTAGTGACGATTGTTCAATAGCTCATGAACTAAAGTGTAAATTTGCATACATTGATTAAATAATTTATTACATTGAAACGAAATACAATGATACTAACTGTCAACTAAATTGAAATACAATGAGTCAAAATCTAAATATAAATCCGAAAGCTTAAAGGAAGCATCTCAAAACAACCTGAAACATGTACAAAATCATTTGGTCAATACAAAATTTGTATTGGTGAGCATACCCTGTTTAAATAAATATAGTAGAAAAGTGTTTAGCAATTCATGTGCGGTACCATTTGCAATTATGTAATAAGTGGTATCCGGGTCAAATCAACCATAAGAGAAGAAAGCAGATATATATAGTATGCGCTAGTAATAATGTAATACATAGCAATGACGAGGACTCTCAACAGAGTCACAAGGGTATAAACCATAGTACTATTCATTGAAATGCCAGGCCGCAACGGTTAATGATTTGACAGGTCATAGATACAAGAAATGACATAAGCAAACACACATGAGAATTGCATTTAGTAAAAGAAATATAAACTTGATAGTAAGTACATGAGTCACCCCAAAATAGTAAAACAGTAAAAAGGGGAAAGATATACTCACAGTTTACGAAAGCGATCAAAATCCAACTTAAGCGATTGTGAGCTAAGTAATGGGAATTCCGAGGAATTCAACCTATAATGTATAAGAATACTAATAAGGGAAATGTCTACAAAGTCTACGGTATCTAGGGTCTAAGGCATTAGGGTTTGCTAAGTCGAATTGGGGAATTTAGAGTTTTTATGATAAATCGCATTAAAGTAAGTCAAAATAATATACTAAAATTTATAAATATGACTTAGGTAATATAATTATTACCAATGGAATATTTAGATAAAAATATGTTTGAATAATTAAGACAAAATAATTTAGTTAATTACTTTAACTAATTATTGTAAATAAATACAATAGTCATAAATATTGAAATAAATAACTATTAGTTACACAATAATCCAACAGATGATAATAAAGACTTTCAAACATAAGAATGTTTCTATTTTATAAGTAAAATATTTATAAAATAGAGGTTAAATAATATAAATAAATAAATAATTAATTATGTCTAATTAAACGTAAATAAGACTAAAAATTCAAGACATGTTCCAAAAATATTATTTTTATAGAAAATAAATACTTTCTGATGTAAATAAATGAAATTAATTTTCCCATAATTTTTCTAAACTTATTTATATTTAAAACCGATTTAATGAGATTAAATTATGTTTAAATGATTAAAAATAGAAAGTCAATAAAATTAAATGTTTTCTGAACCAATAATTTTTATATCAGTTCATGATGATGAGAAATAATTACCCAAAAAGTTTGAGATTAAAATCATTAAAAATGAATTTTTAATGAATTAAATATGATTAAAACAAATTAATTCAATAAAAATATAAAAATAAAACATTTTCCAGAAAATAAAAGTGTGGTAATTATCTTTATGGTGTCAAGATGCTACTCCTAAATTTTTATAATTTTTGGAGCAAAAGTGGATTTACTATGAATATTTTAAGATATATATATATATATATATATATATATATATATATATATTTAAAGAAAATAAGGAAATGAGAATTAAAAAGGTAATAGCCAAAAAAAATACCAATTTGTGTCCAAGGGGACTCGAACCCGTGAGCCTTCAGTATAAACCCCCACACCTTAACCACTAGACCAAATGATGCTTTTGTTATTTTGTTTAAAACAGAATTATTTTTAAACATTAAGTTTGGTTCATCTTCTTCCCCAAATTAAGTAGCCATAAGAACCCTAATCCTAACACAATCCAATTAAAGCCCGATTCAGAACTGATAACACCAATTTTTAAGGGGCTTTTAATTGGAAACGTATAAGAAACGAAATGGAATTAATAAAATGAACTTACACAATCGTTCAAGGGTCGAAAAAAATAACAAAACGCAACAGAGGACTTGCGCTGATTTGGGCTGCATCTGAACGCGATTATCACGAAATTATAGTGGGTTTGTGATGTGTAAAGGTCTTGGAAGATTTAGGAATGTCTAATTTATATGATTGCTAAGGAAACGATCGGGTTTTAATTCGTTCAAAACTTCCGGTCGGTTACACCATGAATTTATGATTACATCCTAATTAATACGCATTAAGGTCACTTATTATCTCTTGAAACCGAAGGTTAATGATGGAGAAAAGCTTGATAATCATTAGAACGAGTTAAAAACATGTTAAACGTTATTTTTAAGTTGACTGGAAATAATCCGGCGGCCGGAAATAGACCCGCCGGAAAAACGTGGAACAAGGAGAAGCAGAGATGATTTTTTTTTAAAGTTTAGACATTTGGCAAGAATGGTCCCTCTAGATTTAACTTAGTTTATAATAGTCTTTGTTAGTTTTTTTTTCTATATAAAACTTAACTAAGTTAAGTTTATTTAACCAAAAATCACTAAAACTTTATAAACTTGAAAGTTTTATACAATCCATTCCCAAATACGTTTCAACATACACATTTTATTAAAACTTATACCCGATCCATAATAAATATAAATGATAAAATTTTAGTTCGCTCTAAAATTAAATTTGAAAACGACGAAACTTAGAGGGACTATAATGGAAATATCTGAAGGGCTATTATTGTCAATTGGATGAAAGGCGAGGGTGACGGATGTCACAAGAGTTTACTTGCAGTCCAAAGAAAGGCTAAGGAAGATCAGGTATGGAATACTTTGGAAGCAATGGAAGACTTAAGCCTCAATGAAAAGTTACAAGCTTATGAAGCAGAGTTGAACTGGCAAGCTAACCTTGAAAAGATTGCTGAAGAAGACAAAAGACAACAACTGGTGTCTTACATCACAAAGAACAGCAAGACTAAAGCCTTTTCACTCAAAGGACTCTCTATGGATGAGCTGACTAGAAGAGCTCAACTTGTTGCACACAAACTTGCAACAAACAAAGATGGAAAAGCCAAGATAGCCCAAATGATTGAAGAACTGGTAGCCAATGATTATGGTTCAAAAGCCTCAGTGTCAAAGTGGAAAGAAGAAAAATTAGTAGACACTTACAAGAAATACAAGGCTGCAAAGGCTGCTAATCCAGAGAAGTTCAAAACTTCTGAAGTATCAACTTCAGTAGTTAGAACTTCTGGTATTAAAAGACCTGCTACCAAGAAGAAGAAGACAGAGGACAATACAAAGACTGACTTCAAGATGGTACTACTAGAAGGAAACACAGTAGTCCATGAAGACTTTGATATTGAAGAAAGACCTCTGATAACACAGTTCAGGGATCCTTCAACATTTGCTTACCAAATCCAGAAGACTATCAAAGACAAACTGCACACTAAGGTAGTTACTGAACATCACTTACTAACTTTCAAACTACCTGATGTGATGCAACAGGAAGAAAGAAGTGAATCCCACCTGAGAGTCACTGAAATAGAAAACATCCAACACTCAGGAAATTCCCAGGGATCCAGCATGGTTCCCTATACTTCAGACTTTGACAAGTCTAAAGTGCTGATCATCAGATGGTCCTTTACTGATGACAACTCAGTATTGGTGACAAGAAGAGACCTCACAAGCAAGGCCTACAAGTCAATAAATGAACTGAAGAAACTATCAACACAGGACTTACTTACAATTCAACATCTTGAACCTCAAAGGGGATCTCTCACTGATGAACAGCTAAATCAATTAAAGAATTCCATGTTCAAGGAAATATGGAAAATTGTGAATGACTATGGAAGACAATAAGGAATTAGAAAGGTTTTGGCTTCATCAATCCAGGGGGAGATTGTTAGGACAAAAAGGATTGGTGAAACCACTTTTGGAAACCTAAGTCTAGTTCAACTCTGTCAAAATATTCTAAGTATAGAACTACTGAAGAAAGAAGACCAAAGTACTGAAGAAGGATTCTACAAGTACTGAAGAAGAAAAGCATCAGAAGTTCTGAAGTCCAAACCAGACAGTTCACTAAAGAACTACTGAAGACAAACTACTCATCAGTAGTTTGTCATTCATCAGCACTTGTTCAAAGAATCTATCCACCGCCTTATGTTTCAGTAGTTTATTAGTTTAGTATTACTTTATCTTTTTGTACGAGTTCCAAGATTGCAACTTGTTTCTGAACTTGCTTTTAGGCAAGGTTCATGTATATGTAAAGTCTATAAATAGATGGGTTCATCCCTCTGTTTTAGACATTGATTTTTAATACAGAAATCCTTCAAAGCTTATCATTATTATTTCCATTTCATTTACTGAGAATCTGTTTAAGTATTCATTCTCATTCAATACTTAGATTATCATTAGATACTTGTCTTTAGTTTATCAAACATCCAGGGGGAGTAATAACTCCTCTTGATAAGTGTAGCTTTACTTAAAACATTCCGCTGTGCTAAATCTGATAAAGAACTTGCTAAACACATAAGTGTTCACTAGCAAGTTCATATAAAGAGCAATACTGATCCAACATGCACCATCCAAATGTGCACCACAAGGCTCAACAGAACAAGACTGACAAGACGGTTGGTCACGTGGCTAAGCACGAGCATGCTCACCTATGAGCACGCCCATGCTCCTTAATGAACCCGACAGAATCTACACAAAAGGACTACGGACTGCCCCCAGATTTTTTGGCACAGACGTGCACACCCGTAAGCACGACCATGCACCTCCTAGCAGCTCTATAAAAGGAGACCTTCACTCTTCATTTTGGCATCCCATTCCACCTGATTATATCCCACGTTTCTACTGTTTTAGGGTCGTGTAAGTAGGGGTGTGAATTTCTGACACAACCCGAAAACACGACCTAAACCTAACACGAAATTAGCGGGTTTAGGTTTAGTCTAAATGGGTTCGGGTCAACCAGGGTGGGTCGGCGGTTTGACCCATTTAAAATATTTATGCTATATATTGTTTTTTTACAATATGTTTTATGTTATAAATTAAATTGGTTAGTTTATTTTATGATACACTTATAACTTAAAATAGAAATTGGTATTAGATTTTATAAATAAAACATAAATGTTTTATATATGTTTGTGTTTTTTGTAGTAAAATTTTAAATTTAATACATTAGTTTGCGAAAAAATTAAAAATCAGGTTGAATGGGTCGGGTTCGGGTCAACCCGATAATATTCAGGTCGATTTCGGGTTCATATGTATGGCAAAATTTTTGGGTTCGGGTCGGGTTCGGGTTCATGTAAAATTTTCGGGTTCGGGTCAAGTTGAACCCGCGAACCCGACCCGTTAAGCACCCCCTACTTGTAAGTGACCTTTGGAGCTTGGGATCACTCCACAAACATTTAGATCAAGTGAGCCTTGAGAAAAACCACATACAATCACCTAAATACTCTACAAATTCTCTATCAACCCTCACCTTGATTTCACATAAAATCAACCTTAGTGAGCCTGTTGTAATGCCATTATTTGGCTAGGATCTTTAGTGTCATGACTACGGGTGCAAACGAGCTGAGCCGAGCCCGAGCTCGACCAGGCTCAGGCTTGAGCTTAAGATCGGCTCGTTTATTATCTATTAATTAATATATTAAATAAAAATAATATAAATAATAGTTCATTTATGCTCAAGAGCTCGATAATTGAAGCTCAAGCTCAGGCTCGTTTACTAAAATACTTTAAATGAGGGATAAATATTATTAAATATTAAAAAAACTAATATTATACGTAGGCTCGATAACGCTCGACGGGCCTAACGTGTTTCATATGTCAAGCTCGAGCTCGGGCTCAATAAATAAACGAGCTTTGTTTTAGGGTCAAGCAAGGTTGAAGCTCGAAAAGCTCGGCTCGTTTCGAGCTTTTTACCAAGCCGAGCTTGAGTAGCTTACGAGCGGCTCGGCTCGTTTGCGCTCCTAGTCATGACCTGACCTAGAATGTTACAAAATTGACAAAAAAAAAATGTTATTTCAATTTGTTAGAAAATTTGTCATGTGTCCACAAGTAGTGTTTTGAGGTCTAGTTTCTTGGCCCAAAGTTATATGGCCTGTTTGAGTTTAGAGCTTTACTGTTGTTGCTACAACAAATATGTGTCCGGAGAGGGTCTGAACGTTCCAAGGTCGTCAAGCTTCTGACCTCGTCTGCTGCTTAAAGGGTTAGACCAGCAGCATGGAAGAACTCGTCAGAAGGGGTAAAAGGGTTAAAGGGTTTCGGTTCACCAAACGCAAGTCGTGGTGTCCCTCTACGTTGTAAACGTAGATGGGAGGTTCAAGAGTTTTGATATTTTAGTTGTTATGATTCTGATTTGGGATCAACCCAAAGTCAGAATGTTGTTATTATTGATTAACTTAAGAACAGATAAAGAATAGAATATGATGTTGAAGAAAGGAACTCTTGATCCCAAGTTACAACTTGGGACCAACCACGTAAGCCTGATGAAGGCTGAGACTTGCGAGTAACAGAGCGTGATTCCACATCGGGTGGCTGTTGGAGCCAGCATGGTTGTGGAATCAGCATGGTTGTAGATTGTTAAGAATACATATCAGCAGCTCGAAGGCTTCAAGGCTTCAGCCTGCTGCTGCTGAAAGTCTTATTAGAGAGAATAACTCTAGAGAGAGTTTTAGAGAGAGAGAGAGTGTGAGAGAGGTATTGTGCTCAGACCAATCTGCCCTAGATGTGTGGTTTGCCCCTCTATTTATAGAGGGGGGATGGGTTAAACCCTAATGGGCTTCCTTGTTGGGCTTGGGCTTGACCCAATATTATATTTAGTGATTTTGGCTTCTTGGGCTATTGGGCTTGGCCCAATTGAGTACCCTACATCATCAGCCCCCCAGTCTAGTTTAATGTATATATGCATGTACATTATACTAGACTCAAACTATTCATTATCTTTGCGCTTTCTTCCAACCTTTGTTATTTGTAGATACCTTCGTGTAAGTGGGATAAATATCAACAAACAAACCTTAGCATAATGAGTTTTGGAATGTGTTAGGGTTTAAACCGATAAAATTTGAAACTTGTTTAAGTTGATGATCTTCAAAGCTTATTAGGGGGTTTAAGCTGATGAGCTTGCAAGCTTATTGGCATTGAAGCTGATAAGCCCTTAGTTTGGTGGAAGCAGTTGATGAGCTTGAAAGCTTATTGGCATTGAAGCTCATAAGCCCTTAGTTTGGTGGAAGCAGCTGATGAGCTTGAAAGCTTATAAGTATTTAAGCTGATATGCTTTGCAGCTTGCTAAGCCCTTATTTGAATGGAAGCTATGGAGCTGGATATTTCTCCATTACTTGCTTCTTTCCTTGTTAGCTTGTATTAGCTTCAGCATATCGGCTATTGACCTTTTAAGTTTTCACCTTTTGAGCTTAATTTTCTAAGCTTGTTGGTTGTATTGGCGAAGTTATCTCGAGTTGTGTGATTAAAACCATCTATATCCCACATGTATGCTCCTTTGGACGATATTCCCATAATTTTGTAAAATATTTTTTGGAAATATCTTTGTTTTGGGCACAAGCCTTTAGAAGATGGTTCATTTATCAAATGACTATGGCAGTTTAAATGCTTGTAAGTATCAACAAAGTAGCTAAGTATCACTAAATGATTGTAGCTAGGTGCACTTACAGAGGTTTTTAGCAAGTCACGTTTTTGAACAAATGTTGGGAAGTTAATCCGATATATAGTGGATTATTATATTGACCGAATGGTCGATTTCTCAGCAAGATAGCAAATGAGCTTCATATGACAGAAGGAAAGTTGCATGTGTATGAAGGAAGGCCTCTTGCACATGAAGGTGAAGCACATTGCCTTGAAGGCTGACTTGATATGACCTGACTTGATAAAAAGCTTGTACGCGTTCAAAACTTTGAAGGCTTTAAGCAAAGTTATTGTTTTTGTTGACTAAAGCCTATAGATTTCATCCTTTAAGCAAAGTGGCTTGGCTTGATAGCTGAAAAGCTCGTGGACTTCCTCCTTTAAGCTTATGGATGAAATCCATTACTAGCCTAATTTTTGTGCTATCAAGGTTTTGTGATAAATTCTTTCTTATGGTACAAGCGATGGAATCAAGTAGACGGAAGCAAACAAGGTTAAATAGCAAATTTCTTTGTTTACGAACGTTCGCTTTTTATTCTCATTCAGGAGCCTTGTTCATAAGACGTTGAGTGTGTGACCTTGCTAGCGAGCTTCTTTGATGCGAAACTTGACGTATGACTTATGCTTGTAAGCTTCTTTTGTTTGGAGATTGATATGAGCTTCCTTTGCTCAAAGCTTGATATATAGAGCATGTCTATAAGCTTCGTTCGTATGAAGTTGAGCTTCTTTTGTTGACATGACTAAGTGTCCAAATCTATTGATTTGTTTCTTTTTGCATTAGTTGTAACAATATTTCTTTGTGATAATGGACGATGTTCGACACGAGAACGTTTAGCCCCATTTTGGTAAAGTATCAATCGTTGTGTTGTTTGGGAAACCTTGTAGGATTCCATTTGGTGTTAGCCTTGTATGGCTAGAATATTAACATGTGGTTGTAGTATTATGAACCTTTCAAGCCGTTGGGCATGACATGTTATGATTGTCGATCATGGCCTTTTATGTTAGCTTTCATATATTTTGTTGTATGTATGGCCTTGTGAGATTGTTTCACTTTTGAATTGTACCTTGGTGTATTTTTGTGATCGTGTTTGGATGCTTGCATGTTTGCATGTTTGGATGCTTGCATGTTTGGATGTTTTGTCTTTGTATTTGTTGGGAAATGTTTTACCGGTAGCACCTTCAAAGGTTGAATGCTGCAGTCATTCATCCTTAAGGTAGTCTAGGCAAACATGTCACCATCTATCCTATATACACTTACATAAGTGTTTTAATATGTTTTCGTAAGTTTCTTTTCTAAACTTAAGGAACGTTTGGTTTAGGTTGTTCAAGCCTGTCAATGAGATTTATAAAAGTGTTTTTTGTTTATCTCATGGAGTTGGATTGATTTAGGAACTCACCCCTTATATAGGTCCGTTTATCCCTCGAACCTATTGAGCGAAATGGCCTGGGAGCTCATCCCCTTACATGGCCCTTGCCATGGAGTTTCTTGCTAGGTTCTCAACCTGATTATAGGATAGAAAGACAAATCTTGATGGAAAATGCTATGATTCATTCATTTCATGATAACTAAATGTTTACACAAAGAAGTGGTAGAAATCTCTTGGCCGTTTGTGGTTACGTTGAACCTTTTAAGGTGATTGTCATCCCAATGTCTTAGGACTTTCTTTCCTTCTTGGTTGATTGAGCTTGTAGGAATCACCATTGTGAGTTTCGAGCACAATGTGTCGTCCTTCCTATTTTGGACAAGCTTTCCAAGGTTTTGTTTTTGTGACATGTAAGCTGTCTTTTAGGAAGACACTCATGTGTTGTAGTAAAGTGCTTTGGCAAGGTGTTGGTGTTTTAACAAATCTACTTTGGTTGCTAAGTAGCTTGCTTTGTTATTTTGCCAACAACTTCAACGCCTTAGCATTGTGGTTTGATTCGTCCTTAATCTTCTTTTATGTATAGCAGGATGCTTCAATGCTTCTACGTTTCTAGTTTTATGCTTCTATGGGGCTTGATCCTTTTTACTACGGCTATTTTGTAGCCTTGCTTCTCAGGTTGGTTTGGGTTAGCTTGTCTTGACTTTGTAGTCTTTGTAGTTGCTAAATCTCCAGAGATGGTTGAAGGCTTAGAAGCTTCAAAATTTGTATTCATGTTTAGCTTAGGTAACATTCTTTTGATGGAGATTTTTTTTTGGCCAAGCGTTTGTGCTTAGTGTGAGTGAGAAGCATTGATGTTTTAGCAAGAGCTTCGACGATTGAGCAAGTTGCTTTGGATAATCTTTGTTGGTATATTTTTTGTTCATGCTAGAGCCTTAGTAGAAGACAAGTGTTATTATAGGTGGTTCACCTAGTTGGGAGCTCTTAGAATAGGACTTGTTTGTTACAAGGACACTTTCACTTATAGCTAGTTTGATAGCTTCTTCCTTTAGTTAAGTCATTCTTTTGCTTTTTAAATTGCGAGAAGTGGTGTTCATACTGGAGGCGGACGTATGCCTTGTTCTAACCGTGGTTTTGTTCAAGGATTGATAAGTTGTTGCATATTAGCAAGATGCTTGTATCCGTTTCAGCTTTAGAGCAGAAGTCATGACATGTATAGCTTATTTGTCCTCCTATGCTTATTGTATAGCCTTCAAGCTTGTAAGCCTCAGTTTTTGTATCTGAAATTTCTAAATTTCTGAGCTTCAGTTGTTGTATTTGAAGCTTGCAAGCTTTTAAGCATGTGGTAGTTGAAGCGTTTAAGCTTTTGAGCTTCTTTTAATGTCTTTTGAAGATTTTAAGCTTGTTTTGTTTATTTTGAAGCTTCTGAGCTGTTTTTGAAACCTCTAAGTATTTGAAGCTTTTAATGACATGTTCGGAGGAGTTTATGTAAGAATCATGTCAAGTCTACCAATGTTATCATGGACATGTGATGTATTTTGACTTTTGTCATCCTTGAGGTATAAAACTTGTGTTGGTAACGAGTTTGACTTGTTGTCGAGCTTTTGTAGTCAAAAGAGGCGATGCGTTGTGAAGCTTATAATCTTCCTGGCTTCCGGGGTGATAACCTTTGAAGTCCATAACCTTCTAAGCATTGGAGGTTATAGCTTATGAAGACCTGTGAGGCTTAAACCTTCTAAGCATTGGAGGTCATCGCTTATGGAGACGAGTGAGGTTTAAACCTTCTAAGCTTCTGAGGTTACAGTTTGTGAGGACCTATAAAGCTTAAAACTTCTTGTGTTTGTTAGAGTTTTTAATGACCTTTGCGGTTTATAGCCTTTTGGATGAACAATTCTAACTTTGTTCACTAACTGAAGAAAGTGGTTACCTTTGTTGACTCATTGTAGCTAAAGCAGTGTTAAAGGAGGATGTATGGGAGGTGTTGATTTGTGTACACAACGACCTTTTCGTTCATTCCTTTGAAGTGACCTTGTTGGCATGGGGAGGCTTTTTCTTCCTTGAGTTGTTTATCTTTTCAAGGGGAGAAAAGCATATGCTTTAGGTGGCATGCGTGTCCCATTGAGACGTTAGGTTGTTTGAACACAAGGTTAGTCTTGATAAGAGGTTCGCCTTTCCTTGAATAATGTTGACCCAATATAGTAAGCCTTTAAGCTTCTTAACTTCTGCGAAAGAAAGTAGCTAGGCTGTTGTTTTGAGTTACCGTATTTCTTTGCTATGGTAAGATGCTTGAAGGCATCTCAGCATTTGAGTAAATAAGTTGACGTGTGTAACTGTTTTGCTTCTTTGCTTCTCAACTTCTTTTAAATGTAGGTTTGTCCACACGAGCCACCATCCCCCCAGTCAGAAGTAGTCATGACATGGTGATGAGTGATTCTGACTGATATCGAAGTGTTGTTGTACATCTAACCTCTTTGTTCCTCATTTAAAGGTTTGTTGCTATATAGGTTGCTGTTAGGGGAAGCCGTTTGCCCTGTTATCCTTTAACCCTCTGAGCTGATATGCTTATTTGCTTCGGGGGTTACTTGCTTTATTTAAGCATGTCAACTTATTCATATCAGCCCTTGGTAAAAGGTGTTCATGGCTAGAGGCGCGTTTTACTAGTTTATTTGATTCTTTTGCTTGTAAGATGTGTATAACTCTTTGATTGAAGTTGCTTTTTATTTCGGATCTATGAGGTCATTCATAGAATAAAAGCTTGTTTGAAAGCTTGCGACGTTGGCGATTTAAAGATCCATAGGTTGATGTGTTGAACCATATGTTTATTTTGATATTTCCTTATGTTAGCCTTAAAATAATGTTACAATGTTTGCATCATGAATGTATTTGTGGCTATTGGTTAGGAAATGTGTTTGCTTTGTGTAGCTTTTGAAGCTGTTTAGAAGTTGAAGCTGGTAATAGCAAAGTTTCATGAATAATTAATTTGAACGTTGTCAAGCTTCAACGCACAGTGGTCTGAAAAGCTATAAGGCTTTAATGAATCCCGTAGCCTAAAAGGTTGTAAACCTTTTATGAGTAGCGACTTTTTAAGGCTGTAAAGTTTCAAGAGTTAGTGGTTAGAACTGATATAAAACTTTCATGAAAATAGCCTAAAAAGGTTAAACACTTCATTGGATACTTGGCCAAAAGGCTGTGAAGCTTTGATGAATGATAGCTTAACGTCTTTGGAGCTTCCGCTGGAGTAGCCTTAAAGGTTGTAAGGTATTAGAAACCTTTATTAGACAATGTTTTAGATGGCCTTAAAGCTTGAATAGCCTAAAAGGTTATAAGGCTTTAGGGAATAGTAGTTTGGAAAGCTTTAAAGCTTCCATGGTTAGTAGCCGAAATGACTTTAAAGCTTGAGTGAGCAATAGCCTGGAAGGCTTTAGAGAACAGTAGCCTGAAAGGCTTGAAGGCTTCGATGAGCAATAACCTGAAAGGATTCAAGGCTTCGATGAGTAGTAATCTAAAAGGCTTGAAGGCTTTGATGAGTAGTAGCCTACAAGGCTTGAAGGCTTTGATGGTTAGTAGCCTAAAAGGCCTAAAAGCTTTGATGATCAGTAGCCTAAAAGTTCTGTAAAATTTTAACGAATAATAGCCCAAAAGGCTTTAAAGCTTCGTAGAACGGTAGCTTATAAGGTTGTGGAGATTTTGTGACCAGTAGCCTTGAAGGCTAGAAAACTTCGTTGGACACTGTGTTAAACGTCTATAAAGCTTCAAGGAGCAATGTATGGTATGCATAATCTAAAAACGTTAAAAAGTTTTGATGTATAGTAGATCTATGCACCTGCAAAGCTGAACAGTAGCTTGAAAGCTTAAAAGGTTGTAGTAGGTCAGTAAGCTATAAAGCTGTGTACAGTAGACCTATAAACCTACTCTGAAAAGCTGAAAGATGCTCTGTGCACAGTAAGGTTGAAAGGTTCAGATGTTTATCCGTTGGGTAAAAGCAAGATGCTTTGTGCACAATAAGGTTAAAGGGTTCAGACGTTTATCCGCTGGGTAAAAGCAAGATGCTCTGTGCACAGTAAGGTTAAAGGGTTCAGACGTTTATCCGCTGGGTAAAAGCAAGATGCTCTATGCACAGTAAGGTAATAGGGTTCCATGCTTTTGTCCATTGGATAAAAGCATGTATTTTTGTCTTTTTGTGTATTTTTCCATGATGAGTGACTTAGTATGATGTCTTTAGGAAATTTAAAGAGTATTGGGTAGTGTATGCATTTATTTATAAATAATGGGTAGAAATTTTACTCTTTATTTATCTATAAATATTTGTACTTTATGCATACATGTGTGAATATACACGAAAAATATTTCTTTGTTGTCAAGAATCTTTGACTTTCAAAAAGTGGTAAAAAAAAAAAATTATCAAAGATACTTTACTTTGACATAAAGTGAAAACACTTTATTTTGACATAAAGTGAAAACACTTTAAAAAAATTGTCAAAGATACTTTACTTTGACATAAAATGAAAACACTTTAAATTATCAAAGAACATAGTGCATAAACAACTTTGTACATCTCCTATTTACTAGAAACGGCTCATATTTATTCCATTTCTCATGTAAGTCATGGAATATGTTGGATAGTAAAAGTGTCTTTGGAGCCTATAATAGGAGTTTTAGTGTAGATGTGATATCGTTTTTAGGAGCATAATAGGAGGTATAGAAGTGACTTTCTCGAAATCGTTCTCTCCAAATATAAAAAGAACATAGAAAATAGATCGACGGAGCCGAACTACCAAGAGTTTATGTTCTTAGTAACACGGCCCCACGGTGGGCGCCAACTTGTTGCTACAACAAATATGTGTCCGGAGAGGGTCTGAACGTTCCAAGGTCGTCAAGCTTCTGACCTCGTCTGCTGCTTAAAGGGTTAGACCAGCAGCATGGAAGAACTCGTCAGAAGGGGTAAAAGGGTTAAAGGGTTTCGGTTCACCAAACGCTAGTCGTGGTGTCCCTCTACGTTGTAAACGTAGATGGGAGGTTCAAGAGTTTTGATATTTTAGTTGTTATGATTCTGATTTGGGATCAACCCAAAGTCAGAATGTTGTTATTATTGGTTAACTTAAGAAGAGATAAAGAATAGAATATGATGTTGAAGAAAGGAACTCTTGATCCCAAGTTACAACTAGGGACCAACCATGTAAGCCTGATGAAGGCTGAGACTTGCGAGGAACAGAGCGTGATTCCACATGGGGTGGCTGTTGGAGCCAGCATGGTTGTGGAATCAGCAT
Source organism: Ambrosia x helenae (assembly GCA_030844895.1). Classification (NCBI taxonomy): domain Eukaryota; kingdom Viridiplantae; phylum Streptophyta; class Magnoliopsida; order Asterales; family Asteraceae; genus Ambrosia; species Ambrosia x helenae. The sequence continues at coordinate 17,853,019 of CM061230.1, read as the reverse complement.
GGTTGTAGATTGTTAAGAATGCATATCAGCAGCTCGAAGGCTTCAAGGCTTCAGCCTGCTGCTGCTGAAAGTCTTATTAGAGAGAATAACTCTAGAGAGAGTTTTAGAGAGAGAGAGTGTGTGAGAGAGGTCTTGTGCTCAGACCAATCTGCCCTAGATGTGTGGTTTGCCCCTCTATTTATAGAGGGGGGATGGGTTAAACCCTAATGGGCTTCCTTGTTGGGCTTGGGCTTGACCCAATATTATATTTAGTGATTTTGGCTTCTTAGGCTATTGGGCTTGGCCCAATTGAGTACCCTACATCATCAACTGTTGAGCATAACGAGGCTCATTCCTTAGGGTGTTGTTGGTTGTGGTCATTAGGTTAGGAGATGATCCGAGACCTCAAGACACTCGCGTAACTGTCGTTCAGTCGTTGGAAAAAGTTCACGGAATTCTCAGCAGAGGACACTGATATGAGTCTTTAAGCGGGAAAATTAGTTAGTAGTTAATAGTCAAATAAAGTCAAGTAGGTGTGTGAATGTTGATTATAAAAGTCTGATTTTAAAGTTAGTTAAGACAGTTATGAAATAAACACAATTCCCGCCCAATCTCTTCTTGTTGGTCTCTCTCTCCTAACCATTCTTCCATAGCTAACACCTTCAAGATCTTCCATTAATTCTTTGGGTCTAGCTTAGTGTTTGACCATTATAATTGATCTCAAACACAGTTCATATCAGACACAATATGGAGAACTGTGGCAGAGCAGCTTACAAGGAAGGCTCCGAGAAGGATTTGGTCCTGTCGGAACCACGAACGGTAGTGGGGATTGGCTAAGCTCTGATACCATATAACAGGTATGAGATTTATGTAAAAAGATGATTTACATTGCTATACAGTCCATATATATGTTTGACTAGGTCTCTGTAACGTTTGACTGTAATGCTTGAATGTTGCCTTTCCTTATATGCACATCACGTTTTATCAGGCTAAGTTGTTTCAATGCTTCCAATGCTGAGTTCATAGTATAAGAAGGATCATCAAGACAACTGAGTGCAACACCAGCTAATTTAATTGCCTCTTTGATGGTAGTGTTGTCTACACCGAGAGACGTGGATCAAGTGCTCTCATCAAGCTCTCTTTCAAATGTTTTCCTCTCTGATTCTCCGTGCTATCTCGTAGATTTTTAACACCGATTTTACTATCACGTTCTCCGGTTAGTATCTGAACCAGTAGTTGTCCAAAAGCGTGGATGTTACCCGTAGATTCTTCTTGGCAATCTGAAACATCTGTAGTATTTTGTTATGTCAACTTGTATGGATAATAGTAGTAATAGACTAATAGAAAGTTAACAGATAAATCGAATGAACTTACTCAACACTGCTGGATGGTAGTATAACGGATCTTCATGGTAGTATAACGGATTGGTGTGTAGATCTACATTTGAGAACTCAACATAAGAAATCTTTGCGTTGAAATCCTACATTTCAAAACGAGTATAGTGAAAAATAAAACCAGGGGTTGTCAAAGTTGCATCATAATTAATGGGATTTACCTTATCCAGCAATATCTTCTGCGGCCTAATAATGCGGTAAATATCCAAATTCTGTGTACTTTCTAGGAACAAAAGGGCTTCAGCAATTCCTAGTGTTATTTTAACTCTTGTCTTCCATGATAGTGGTTTTATAATGTTGCCTGAAAAGGAAGTAAAAGTTACATTTTAATCCTCTTACAACTTTTGGTTTTTTATATGTTGTTTAAGGCTCTACTTGTTGGTTCAGGCCCCTTGATCACACTCACACAATCACAAACACTCACCTAAATATGCAGAAAAGAAAGAAGGGTATTTGCAAAAGTAAAAAGTACTTTATTCAACAAAAGAGAGCTACATATATAACCTTACATTCTTAACGGAAACAAACTAAAGTCTACCATAAAAGGTGGAGTCAAACAATGACTAAAACAACCTATCCTACTAAAATGTTGACTCCCAACGTTCACATCCTGCTACTTGTGCATGACCATTATTTTAGAAGTAGTAACTAAAATACTAATAATTAAAAACAAATAAAACCAACCCAAATGTCAAGATTAAACCCAACATTCACCTCATTAATCTTGACGCGTTTTTTCTTGCTACTTACTCGCTTCGTTCTTGCTATCCGAGTCACAAAGATTCGATCTTTTTACATGCTCTTTCTTCTTTCTACGAACCACACATCGTTCGGATCTTACTCTTGCTAAATGAACCACGCGGGTCCGACTTCTTTCCAACTTTCTTACTCTCGGTCTCATGTGAACCCCTTCGGTCTCGGTCTTTGGTTCACAATCTCGATCTTTCGGTCTAAGCTTTCTTCAATAAAAGCTTCTTTCAGTCTACGGTCTTTCTCGGTCTATCTTGGTGTGAACCTTCGGTCATTCTCACACCTACGGTCTCACGCCTACGGTCTTCTTGGCGCGTTCTTCGGTCTACTACGGCTTCGGTCTCTTCTCACCGGTTCTTCTCCGATGTCGGTCACGATCTTCTTTATCTCCCAATAGAACAAGCTTTCCGATGGCGGTCTTCTTGTGTGATCAACGGACTCGCATTCACCAATACTTTCTTTGACTTGATCATTCAACAAAAGAGAGCTACATATATATAACCTTACATGCTTAATGGAAACAAACTAAAGTCTACCATAAAAGGTGGAGTCAAACAATGACTAAAACAACCTATCCTACTAAAATGTTGACTCCCAACGTTCACATCCTGCTACATGTGCATGACCATTATTTTAGAAGTAGTAACTAAAATACTAATAATTAAAAACAAATAAAACCAACCCAAATGTCAAGATTAAACCCAACATTCACCCCTTAATCTTGACGCGTTTTTTCTTGCTACTTGCTCGCTTCGTTCTTGCTATCCGAGTCACAAAGATTCGATCTTTTTACATGCTCTTTCTTCTTTATATGAACCACACATCGTTCGGATCTTACTCTTGCTAAACGAACCACGCGGGTCCGACTTCTTTCCAACTTTCTTTCTCTCGGTCTCATGTGAACCCCTTCGGTCTCGGTCTTTGGTTCACAATCTCGATCTTTCGGTCTAAGCTTTCTTCAATAAAAGCTTCTTTCAGTCTACGGTCTTTCTCGGTCTATCTTGGTGTGAACCTTCGTTTATTCTCACACCTACGGTCTCACGCCTACGGTCTTCTTGGCGCGTTCTTCGGTCTACTACGACTTCGGTCTCTTCTCACCGGTTCTTCTCCGATGTCGGTCACAGTCTTCTTTATCTCCCAACAGAACAAGCTTTCCGATGGAGGTCTTCTTGTGTGATCAACGGACTCGCATTCACCAATACTTTCTTTGACTTGATCATTAATACATGACATTAAAATTCAAATTTGGATTTGAATTTAAGACTCAAAACTCATCCAGTGAACCATATGAACCACCGTCACAATTTTTATTTTTTGTAAATCCTATTATCACACTTCATATTCATATGATTTTGGGTCACACAGCCCATCACAAATCACCATAAATTTTCTTCCCGTTCTCTCTTTATCACAACTCCTCAGGTCACCTCCTTCTTGATCGAGTCACATAACACCACTAAGGTTTTGATCGGCTCCACACAAAGGGTTCGCACACAGTACCTCCTTCTTGATTTTCTCTACACCACACAGGTCTCCACTTCACACAGAATTCTGATTCGGCCACACGGACTCCTCCCCACTCGATCACACAGATCGATTCAGATTCGGATCACATAGACCCGATTGCGCTTTTCATCTGTACTCGCTTCACACAGATGGGCTCCTTTTTTTTCTCAATCAGCTCACACAGGGCCGTGTGTGTTCGGGTCACTCCAAACCACTCCCCGATCACTAAGATCTTCTCTACTCTTCCGGGTTCACTAAGAACGCTTTCAACTCTTGATACCACCTCAACACGGCTCACTCAGAACCGAATTCGGTTCAACACGGCTCACTCAGAACCGTATTCGGCTCACACAAAACCGTTCTCTTCTTGTCTTCTTGGCACACGTAGAACCTGCAACCATCTTGTTCTCACTATCTTCTTATTCTACTAATACTTCCTTTTCTCAGCCCTACAGCCTAAGGCTGTGCGCATTTCTCGCCACCGACTCTCAAACCGGCATCTCCGGTCTTCACCCGCTCTGATACCAAATGTTGGTTCAAGCCCCTTGATCACACTCACACAATCACAAACACTCACCTAAATATGCAGAAAAGAAAGAAGGGTATTTGCAAAAGTAAAAAGTACTTTATTCAACAAAAGAGAGCTACATATATAACCTTACATGCTTAACGGAAACAAACTAAAGTCTACCATAAAAGGTGGAGTCAAACAATGACTAAAACAACCTGTCCTACTAAAATGTTGACTCCCAACGTTCACATCCTGCTACTTGTGCATGACCATTATTTTAGAAGTAGTAACTAAAATACTAATAATTAAAAACAAATAAAACCAACCCAAATGTCAAGATTAAACCCAACACTACTTACGTCTGAATAGACGATTGTCTAAGCTTCCTCCCTCCATGAATTCATAAATAAGGCACAGGTTTTTGTCCTCATAGCAGTAGCCTAGAACCCTAACAAGGTTTGGATGATTAAATTTGCTTAAGAATGTCTCATCAACCACCTACAATCATATATGATCATCAGGTCCATCAGCTACTTACCAATATTCTATTATTTAGCAAAACTAGAAGTTAGTTACCTCCTTTATTTGATTATGTTGAATCTTGTAATGAAACCTCTTAATGGCAATCCTTAATGTACCAGAAACAGCAGATAGGGAAGATGTGTTTGTATCCATATAACATACAAAAACCTTCCCTGAATTTCCCGCACCTAGCACCCTGTCAGGCCTGAAATTTCTCGTAGCCTTTTTTAGATCGTCATAAGAAAACTTCTTCAATTCAAGTGACAATATTCCATCACTATGTTCTGACGGAAAAAAAAGTGTAATAGATAATGAATCAATATATTCCTTTAAGTATGCATTCTCCTCTTTTGACTGAAGAAAATCAGCAGGGAATACAAAACAATAGATAGGTGATACATTACCTGCAACATGATTTAAACGATCTGGTATATCCCTAAAAGGGACCACTTCATACTGATCGATAGTATCTTGTTTTTGTGATGAACTGTGTTCAATGTGTCTTCATTGATCGTTAAGGGCTTTGTATCACTTTGAGCTGTTAAGCGGAACATTTTAAGGATCATTGTTAGTGGTAAATAAAAATTTTCATGGAATACAAGAATATATCTATGTACCTGAGTTGACTTCAGGTGAGATGAAGGGCCATTTGATAATTCTACTAATTGACGATATGCCTGCAGCTGGCTTCACTGTGGTGTCAAATTTATTCTGTAATGACAGGGAACGCTCAAGAGCAACCACAATCTCTGCCATCTTAGGGCGTTTTTCTGACTCCCTACTTAAGCAACGATGTGCAATCTGCACAAATTCCTTCAAACACTTTGGAGAGATTTGACTCCTGATCTTGAGATCAATGATGTTATGCACTTTCCTTTGCTTAATAGAATCAAGAGCCCACATTGCCAAACTAGCCTCATGAATCTTCTCAAGACCGTTATCCAATACTGCTACCCTCCCGCACAACAACTCGAATAACACCACCCCAAAGGCAAACACATCGGATTTCCTTGTCAACCGTCCAGTCTAAAAATACTCTGGATCGAGATAGCCAAATGTACCCCTGACGAGCGTATTGACATAGGCACCTGATGCGTTTGTTGGCCAATTTTGGCTAATCCAAAATCTGATATCTTAGCAGCATAATCTTCATCCAACAAAATATTTGTGCTTTTCACGTCACGATGTATGACTCCATGTTGGGTGCCTGTTCCAGTATGAAGGTAATGCAATCCTCTTGCAGCACCTATGCCTATCTTTAGTCGTTGTACCCAACTCAAACTAGTATCCTTTTTGTGTAAATGATCATCCAAGGTTCCATGTATGGGTGGCAAAATGGGTAGGTTGGGTGGGTTTGGTTGTTGGGTCAGGATGGGTTTGGGTTAGGATAGGTATGGGTCAAGATGGGTAGATTAAAAAAATGGGTTAGGATGGGTTTGGGTACGGATGGGTTTGGGTATGGATGGTTTAGTTTAAGATAAGTTCACATAAAAATAAATTAAAATTTAAAAAAAAAAATTAAAATAGCAATAAAAAATTTAAAAAGTAAATAAAAAAAATTTAAAAAAAAACAAAAATAAACTTAAATATAAAATTTTAGGGACCCGGACCGTTTCGACCCGGCCGTTTCAACCTGACCCGTCCGTTTCGACCCGGCCGGCCCGGTAGCGACCCGAACCGATTCAACCCGGTCGGGCTCGGTAAAGAACCAGACCGTTTCGACCCGACAAGACCGGTAGCGACCCAGACCGTTTCGACCCGATCGGGCCCGGTAACGACCCAGACCGTTTCGACCTGACCCGTCCCGTAGCGACCCGGATTGTTTCGACAGGGCGGGCCCGGTAGCGACCCGGACCGTTTCGACCCGACGGGCCCGGTAGCGACCCGGACCGTTTCGACCCGACCAGGCCCGGTAACGACCCCGACCGTTTCGACCTGACCCGTCCCGTAGCGACCCGGATCGTTTCGACCGGGCCGGGCCAGGTAACAACCCGAACCGTTTCGACTGGCCCGGGCCCGGTAGCGACCCGGACTGTTTCGACCCTGCCGGGCCCGGTAGGGACCCGGACCGTTTCGACCCGACGGGACCGGTAGCGAACCGGACCGTTTCGACCCGACGGGACCGTAGCGACCCAAACCGTTTCGACCCGACCGGGCCCGGTAACGACCCTGACCGTTTCAACCTGACCCGTCCCGTAGCGACCCGGATTGTTTCGACCGGGCCGGGCCCGGTAGCGACCCGAACCGTTTCGACCCGGCCGGGCCCGGTAGCGACCCGGACCGTTTCGACCCGACGGGCCCGGTAGCGACCCGGACCGTTTCGACCCGACCAGGCCCGGTAACGACCCAGACCGTTTCGACCTGACCCGTCCCGTAGCGACCCGGATTGTTTCGACCGGGCCGGGCCGGGTAACAACCCGGACCGTTTCGACTGGCCCGGGCCCGGTAGCGACCCGGACCGTTTCGACCTTGTTGGGCCTGGTAGTGACCCGGACCGTTTCGACCCGACGGGACCAGTAGCGAACCGGACCGTTTCGACCCGACGGGACCGGCAGCGACACGGACCGTTTCTACCCGACCGGGCCCGGTAACGATCCGGACCGTTTCGACCCGACCGGGCCCGGTAACGACCCTGACCGTTTCAACCTGACCCATCTCGTAGCGACCCGGATTGTTTCGACCCGGCCGGGCCCGGCAGCGACCCGGACCGTTTCGACCTGGTCGGGCCCTCTAACGACCCGGGCCGTTTTGACCCGACGGGACCGGTAGCGGCCTGGACCGTTTCAACCCGACCGGGCCCGGTAACGACCCGGACCGTTTCGACCCGACCGGGGCCGGTAACAACCCAGACCGTTTCAACCTGACCCGTCCCGTATCGACCCGGACAGTTTCGACCCGGCCGAGCCCGGTAGCGACCCAGACCGTTTTGACCCGACCGATCCCGTTTGCAACCTGGACCGTCTCGACCCGACCGGGCCTGTCAACGACCAGACCATTTCGAACCGAATGGGCTGGTCAACAACCCAGACTGTTTGGACTCGATTAAGCCTGCTAACGACTCGAACCGTTTCGATGAGGTTGGTCTCGTTAACGATTCGTGTTGTTTCGACATGGTCATCCGTTAACGGTCCGAACGATTTCAAACCGACTGGGTTATCAACAAATTCAAAAGATTTAATTTTTTGTTTTTAGTGGCATTGATTTCTATGAGGCACCAACACTTTTGGTGTTGGGTGAGTTTTAATTCAAATTTGTATATGATTATCTAAAAATACCCATCCTGACCCATTTATTTTTTTTGACATACTCATCCTGACCCACTTACTTATTTCCCTAGAATTAAAATTACCCATCCTAACCCTCTTGAAATTTATACTAAACCCATTTTAACCCACAAGGTCAAATTTTTAAACCCAAAACAACCCAAACTTAACTAGATGGGTTGAAATTGCCAGGTCTAGTTCCATGTGGCATAAACTCATATATAAGGATCATCTCTGAGTTCTCGTCACAGTAACCAATCAAAGACACAAGATTACAGTGTCTCAACTTGGTAAGCATCGAGATTTCAGCCCAAAACTCGGTTGCTCCTTGGCTGGAATCTAAATTCAATCGCTTGATGGCAACAATAAAAGTTTCCCCATTTTCAACAGTGATGGCAGCTTTATACACCTTACCAAAACCACCCTTCCCTATGACCAATGCATCATCGAAATTTTGGGTGGCTGATTGAATCTCATCAAGTGAAAACTTGCGGCATAACTGTGAGTAAGGCAATGATGGCATCTCAGCTTCCATTTCAAAAACAACAATGGTTGTTATGGTTTTGATGCCTATGAGAAAAAGTGTTTTGCTATAAAAACGTACCCGGGTCAAGAGTCAACACCATATATGCATTGGCGGAGCATAGTAAGGGCGGGGAGGGGCGGCCGACCCCCCGGGATTTTCGCGCAGAAGTTCCGATTATATAGTATTCGTATAGAAAATTTTGAAAATATAGGGTTTCGACCCCCCGAAACGGGTTTTCGACCCCCCGAAACTAGTGACTTCCGACCCACCGGTAACTTCCGACCCCCCGAACCTTCAGGTCAAGCTTCGCCACTGCATATATGAAAGATGGTGGAACGTACACTACATGGCTTTTTTTTTATTTATGAATAAACAAAGGCCTATTAAAGTGACATTCACATTTACTTTAGACAACTACCAAATAAACAATAACTATTGATATTAATTTAAACAATCATTCATGATTCTAATCAATAATTGCTTTAGAAGGAATCTAGAAGACTTGTTACTGGACCGCAATAAGGCACATCACCCTTTAACGAAGTATTATGTATTTCTAAGTTGATCTATTTGAGTTAATCATTTTTATGCTATATGGTTCAAATATTCATTAATAATAGGTGACAATCCGTGTATTATACGGGTTGATAAATATAATATTATATAATTAATAGTGAAGAAATACTGGTTAACCACACTTAAATAAGAACAATGTAACAAGATATGTTTATTGTTTGTGACTGGACGATTACAAAGGACTCAAATAAATATAATTACAAGTATTTCAACTATAATCTTTCTTTTTAAGTTTAGAGTATCTATTTTAGGTTTTCGTATAGAGAATGACTGACCATTTCTCCCTAATGGGAGAAGGGTGTTTATAGTGTTAGGAAATGTCCTCCGATCGGTTGCTTGGGAATGACAGTTGTCCTGCGCGGATCCCACAAATTTGTCAACCGTTAGGAGTATGGCGTTCTCATTCTGCTATTGGCGAACTATCCTTTTCGATTGTCCTTGCTATCCATGTTGTCTTTTTGTACCTGCCAGGAGATCGTGGAGCAGGGAATCCTCTCCTTTGATTGGCTTGACGTCCCTTTCCTTGTTTCCTTATTAGCTGGCACGTCCTAGGTTACGCGCGAGGCCTTCTAGAACGTTGGCATTGTGATTATTCCATTCTAACATGTGATGTAGGCAGGGGCGGATCTAGGGCTTAGTCGGTGGATTCCTGATGTGTTGTAAAACACATGCATTTTTCCTTAGCATTTTAATAGTTTTTCGAGTCATTTATTTAGTATTTTAGGGAGTTTATAGCATGGTTTTGAGTATTTGGTAATTTTATAGGTTGTATATATTTTTAGTATTTTTAGTTATTATTTATGCAATTTTTTATTGATTTTAGATGTTCGGCGAAAAAGGACGTGACTTGAAGAAATAATATCAGGAACCGAACATCCGGGCTCGAGAGTTGAAGATAAAATAAGTTTATTTTGAAGAGCTATGAAGAATTGGGCCAAGAACAATTATTAGTTGAGGAATTAAGTTGAATGGACCAAGAAAAATGAAGCCCAAGTGAAAGAAATAGGCCAAGCCCAAAGATGAAGCCCACATGCTGACAAAACGCGCGCCGAGCACCCTGGGGGATCTCCCCAGGGGGCGTGGGGGACTTGTCTGACGAAAATTTTGAGTTTTTATTAGATTTTTGGCATTTTTCAAGGGGATAACTCACAACACAAACCCTAATTCGGGGAGGCAACATAAGGGACGAATTTTGGAGCATCAAAGGAGGTTTTTGAGTATCTTGAAGAGATCCAATCATCCCGGTTAATGCTTGTACGATTAAGAACAATTCTTGAAGCGCAAATCATGAAGATGCAAGGCTAATCATCTTGCGGTTTCTCCGGGTGAAAGATTTGGTATTTTATCATTTGTTTTTATGTTTGATACTTATTATTTGGATTAGATTTTGTGAACACCTTAACGGTTTTTGCGTCTAATTGTTTGTTTGACTGATCTAGACGGTTTGGTTGATTAATATTATTGCATTATGTTATCGTATCTTGGTTTTCTTGCACTAGGATTAATTTAACTTTGCAATTAATGTTATGATAGCTGAATTGGGTTGAACAACTTAAACAAAGTCATGTCTATGTGATTTCCTAGATAGGGTATTAACATAATTCAGTTGATAATTACCGAATCAGAAACCCGGAGTGACCGTTTTTCTATATTATTGTCTTTTCTAAAAAAATCAATTATCACTTCGTTTGCAGCACTGCGGCACTTTTACTTTCAACTTCATAAAAATTAGTTTAGTTAATCTTAAGTTAATTAGTAATTAGTAAATTAACACTTTCCACAAACTCCCTGAGGTTCGACAACCCTACTTCCTATACTGCAGTCAGTTGTAGCTAAGGAGTAGTTTTTATTAAGTTTTTGATTAGCACTTCGACACTCGCGATCAAAATGGCGCCGTTGCCGGGGAGTTCGTGCGCTTAGTGTTTAGTTTAGTTAAGTTTAGTTTGTTTGTTTATTTATTTTCTAAAAAAAAAAAAAAAAAAAAAAAAAAAAAAAAAAAAATTGTCTTTTTAGTTATTTGTTTCCGTATTTAATTTCTCTTCTTCGTTCAGTACTACTCTATTTGTTTTCTTGTTTTTGTGTGTGCAGGTGACTTCAGTGTTGCATGCATACTAGGTTTTCCAAAAAGTCGTCTCCATTGTTATTTGATCCAGAGATTGAGAAGACAGCACGTCAAAACCGTGTTGTTTTTCGTTCAGCAGTAAAGAATCAATCAAGTTTTTCAACAGTCGCTCAGAGGATTGAAGAAGCAGCTACTGAGATGGCTGACCAGGATAACCAAAATGAACAAATACCCAACCAACCAAATGATCTTATTCCACCTGCTCTACCAAACCAACCCAACCAACCCAACCAACCCATTCCAAACCCACCACCACCACAACAACAATTCCAACCTGGTGGGTATTTTCAAGCTGCTAACCCACGTCCACAACAAAACCAACAAAATCCAAGAAACCAACCTCGTCCACAACTAGCAGTTATCCCACCCAACCAACAACAGAACCAACAGAGATATGATGAGGGAAGTGTGCATACTTGGGACTCTGAATGGGATCAAGAGGACGAACAGGAACCGTATGATGGGAGATATGGTAATTATGATCATGACATGGAGTATGAGCAGCAGCCACCACAGCGGGTTAATCAGGGGAACCGTGTTCAGGGATACAGAAATAATCAAGCGCCACAAGGGGTTCCTCAATTTAATGTTGGAAATATGGGGATAGGAGATGAGTTACAGTTAGTAGATGGTGTCCCACAGATACGTCAGAGGGCACAGGTTCAGGGGGTTGATAGTCATTTTAGGCCGGTCATTGTACCCAATTCTTCAGCTGTAGTGACACCGGTGAGCAGGAACGGGAGAGCATTTGAGGTGAGACCCCAATATTTGGGTCATCTACCTGAGTTCTATGGAAAAAGATCTGAAGAGCCTTACTTACATATATCAGCATTTGAGTCTGTGTGCAATATGATTGGAGGATCAGGGTTTACTAAGGACCAGGTAATGTTGATGATGTTTCAGTTCACCTTGAAGGACAGGGCAAGGCAATGGTTTGCTACACTTCCCCCAGGTAGTATATACACTTGGCAGGATATGCAACAAATTTTCTTGGAAGAATACTACACCATGAGCAGAACATCTGAGGCTCGGGATGCAATAAGAGGATTTCAGCAGAATTCGGGGGAAGCATTCCATGAGGCTTTTACTAGATTCAAAGAGTTATTGAGAAAATGTCCTCATCATGGGATTCAGACATGGGAACTAATAAAAGCTTTTTATGATGGATTGACACCAGAGGATGTTAGGGGTTTGACTGCCATTAGCAATGGCACATTCTTTACTAACACTGAAGCTGTGGATTGGGGACACTTGGAAAGGATGAGTGCCACTTCAAAGAGACAGGCACAATCATGTAGGAAGTTGAGACCATCATCTGTCAAGGCAGCAGACTATGAAGCTGAAGAAAGAATTGAAAAATTAAAGCAGCAAAATTTACTCTTGGCAAAACAGGTAGCTCAGCTTAATTTGGGGAAGAGTAGTGAGGCAAAAGGCAGCTAATGCTTTTTCGGTATGTACTGATTGTGGAGAGTTGGGACATCTAGCCCAAGACTGCCAGGGGCCTTTGGAGAATACAGAAGAGGTGAATCAAGTTTATGGAGAACGGAAGCAATATGACATGAATTCCAACACCTATCATCCTGGGCTCAAAAACCACCCAAATTTCAGGTATGGTAATCCTAATAATCAATTAAATCCTAACTTTTCTGGTTCTAATGTGCAGGGAGGAAATCAACAACAGTCTCAGAACAGGCAGTATGGATATAATCAAGGGGGTTACTCAAAGAATACCTATAATCAGAGTGGTCAGCAGCAGAGAGGAAATCAACAAGGCACATCAGGAGGAGGTAATGATCAACTGAGTGCCATTTTGGATGCCATTAAAGCTGTACAAGAAGAGGTCAAGGTAATGCGCAAAGAAAATGAAGTGAGGGATAAGACTGTGGAAGCATTGTCCAAGCAGGTAGGGCAATTGGGCAGCAGACATGTCTAAGAGAGATCCAGGGAAGCTACCAAGTGACACCACCATTAATCCTCAACATCAGCAATCAAGCTCAAGGAATGCGAGGAATGTGCAAATCAACCAGGTAAGTATTTTGCGCAATGGTAAGGTTTATGATAATAAAGTGGGAACTCCACCACAGTTTGTTGAGGGTGTGGTGGAGGATTTGGGTAGTGATGATAGTGAAGATGAACAGGAATTTGTTGAATTGAACAAAACAACTAACACGGCTTTAGAAAAAGAAAAAAGTAAAAATAAAAGTGTTTTGATCAATAATTCCAACCAGGTTGTAGAAAAGGGTGTGGAGGGTAATACCATCCCTTTTCCTGCAGCTCTCATTGATCCTGGTAAGAAAAAGACAGTCAATAAAAGAGGCCCACAATCGGATGAAATGTGGGAAGTTTTCAAACAAGTTAAAATCAATCTTCCTCTTTTAGATGCAATTAAACAAATTCCTGCATATGCAAAGTACCTGAAAGATATGTGCACTCAGAAAAGAAATCATAAAATTCCAAAGAAACTTGACATGCCAGCAGATGTGAGTGCAATAATTTCAGGCACTCTGCCTGAAAAATTACAAGATCCAGGGGCACCAATTATTTCAATTCAAGTTGGTGATTTTCAAATGACACGAGCCCTTTTGGATCTTGGAGCGAGTGTGAGTATACTACCGGGGAGCTTGTATGACCAGTATGAGTTCGGTCCACTTAAGAAAGCTGATACCACTGTGGTATTGGCTGATTTGACTCCTAAGCTACCCCGGGGAGTATTGTCAGATGTGATTGTGAAAGTTAATGAGTTTTATTATCCGGTCGATTTCTTGGTCCTGGATTATGTTTCTGTTGATAAAACCAAGCAACCGACTGTGATTCTTGGCAGACCATTTTTAGCTACTTCTGACTCTCAGATTAATTGCAGGACAGGTACTGTGGATATGACTTTTGGTAACCGCAAGATGCGGTTAAGTGTTTTTGGTAATGTTTCTAACCCCAATGTTAGTGATGAATGCTTTATGGCAGACATCATTGACGGGCGCGTTCCTCCTTACATTCCTAATGATGAGGGGGACGAGTCCATGGTAGAATGTGCTTTGTTTGGCAGGTTATACTCTGAGACAGTCAAGGAATTTGAGGACGAGGATGCAAAGGTCGAGGCGATGGTAGTGAGAGAAGGAAGACCACCTTGGTCCTATCACGTGGAGAGTTTGCCAGATCACATTGACACAAAGCTGAAACCATCATTAGAGACACCACCACAATTAGAACTTAAAGAACTACCTAAACATCTAAAATATGCTTTTGTTGGTGCTAATGATACTCTTCCTGTTATTATTTCTGCAGGTTTGACTGAGGAACAGGAGAAAGCTTTGATGGAAGTTTTGGTTGCACACCGGGCTGCAATTGGGTGGACTATTGCAGACCTGAAAGGAATAAGTCCCTCAATAGTGATGCATAAAATCATAACAGAGGAGGGAGCAAAACCGGCAAGAGATGCACAAAGAAGGCTTAACCCAAACATGAGAGAAGTAGTAAAGAAAGAAGTTCTGAAGTGGCTGGATGCGGGTATCATTTATCCCATCTCTGACAGCACTTGGGTAAGCCCAACACAGACCGTTCCCAAGAAAGCAGGGATTCAGATAGTCAGGAACGAAAAAGGGGAAGAAATTGCCACCCGACCTGTTACTGGGTGGAGAATATGCATTGATTACAGGAAGCTGAATGCAGCTACCTCGAAGGACCATTTCCCCTTACCGTTCATTGATCAGATCATCGAGAAGTTATCAGGTCAGAAATTTTATTGTTTTCTTGATGGTTATTCAGGGTATAATCAAATTGCCATCCACCCTGAAGACCAACAAAAGACCACATTTACCTGCCCTTATGGTACCTTTGCATTCAGGCGAATGCCATTTGGGTTGTGTAATGCCCCAGCCACCTTTCAGAGGTGCATGATGAGTATCTTTTCAGATATGGTTGGGGACTCACTTGAAATCTTTATGGATGACTTCTCAATTTTTGGAACTTCCTTTGAATCTTGCTTAGAACAGTTAACTAAGGTGTTGAAACGATGTATTGAAACAAACTTAGTTTTAAGCTGGGAAAAGAGCCATTTTATGGTTCAAGAAGGGGTGGTGTTAGGGCATGTGATTTCAAAACGTGGGATTGAGGTTGATCATGCAAAAATTAAAGCTATTTCAACTTTACCTCCTCCCACAAATGTTAAAGGGGTTAGGTCGTTTCTAGGACATGCTGGTTTTTATAGAAGGTTCATAAAAGGTTTTAGCACAATCACAAAACCGCTTTGCAAGTTACTTTTAAAAGATGAACCTTTTGTATTTGATGAAGAGTGTGTAAAAGCTTTCAACACTTTGAAAGAAAAACTGGTTGAAGCCCCAATTTTGCAAGCACCCGATTGGTCACGACCATTTGAAATTATGTGTGACGCGAGTGACTATGCAATTGGGGCAGTTTTGGGACAAAGGGTAGATAAAAAACCAGTAGTCATTTATTATGCAAGTAAGACATTGGATGGGGCACAACTGAATTATACTACTACTGAAAAAGAATTACTTGCAGTTGTGTTTGCTCTTGATAAGTTCAGGTCTTACATTTGGGGAAGCAAGGTGATTGTGTATTCAGATCACAGCGCAGTGCGTTATCTGATGGAGAAAAAGGATGCGAAACCCAGATTGATTCGTTGGGTGCTCCTGCTTCAGGAGTTTGACTTGGAAATCAGAGACAAGAAGGGAAGTGAAAATGTGGTGGCAGATCACTTGTCTAGATTGCCCCATATGGATGCTGAAGTCACTACTGAGATCAATGAGACTTTTCCAGATGAGCAGCTATTCGAAGTATCTACTTCACCATGGTATGCTAATATTGTTAATTATTTGGCTGCAGGTATCATCCCGGAGCATTGGGCAAAGAAAAAGAGAACTCACTTGAAAGCCCAAGCAAAACAGTACATTTGGGATGAACCAGACTTGTTCAAGATTGGAGCTGACCAGATAATCCGACGATGTATTCCAGAATCCGAGGTCCAATGTGTATTGGGATTGGTGCACTCATCTGCTTGTGGAGGGCATTTCAGTGGACAGAAAACAGGACACAAAGTTTTATCATCCGGATTATTTTGGCCTACAATTTTTAAGGATGCATTTGAGTTTGCTAAAAAGTGCATCAAGTGTCAACAAATGGGCAGCATATCTAAACGGAATGAGATGCCCATGAGGCCGATTCTCGTAATTGATATCTTTGATGTGTGGGGAATCGACTTCATGGGACCATTTCCAAATTCTTGTGGTTATTTATACATCTTGGTGGCAGTGGACTATGTGTCTAAATGGGTAGAAGCAATAGCCACCAAGACAAATGACCATACCGTTGTGTGCAATTTTGTGCGGTCAAACATTTTTTCACGATTTGGACTTCCCCGTGTGATCATTAGTGATGGGGGATCACATTTCAAAAATTTCAACTTTGGAAAATTGCTCAAACGGTATGGTGTGGATCATAGAATTGCAACCCCGTACCACCCACAAACAAGTGGTCAGGTTGAGGTGTCAAATAGACAAATCAAAGAAATCTTACAAAAAACGGTAAGAACAGATCGCAAAGATTGGTCATCCAAACTAAACGATGCGTTATGGGCTTACCGTACAGCTTTTAAGACACCAATTGGCACCACACCTTACCGGTTGGTTTATGGGAAAGGTTGCCATTTACCTGTGGAAGTAGCACATAGGGCATTATGGGCTGTTAAAGAAGTTAACACTGATTATGATGCTGCAGGTAAAGAAAGAAAGTTGAACTTATGTGAGCTTGAAGAATTGCGAGATGAAGCATACGAGTGCGCATCGGCATATAAAGATAAAATGAAGAAGGTGCACGATGCCAAAATTCGGTTGAAGAATTTCGAGGTAGGTCATAAGGTATGGTTATACAATTCGCGTTTAAAATTATTTCCAGGAAAGTTGAAAAGCAAGTGGACGGGACCATACCTAGTCACGAGGGTTGGAAGCTACGGTGATGTCGAGATTGAAGACTTTGACGATCATTTGCGTCAAGTGGTGAATGGACATCGGCTTAAACCGTATTTGGATTCAGCTGACATACACGGAACAACAGAAGAGCCGGTTTGCTTCTTGACGAGTGAACCGGATGATGAGGTTAAGTAACAAAACGTCCGGTATGTTTAATTGTAGAGTTTGTATATTTTTCGTTCAATTTTAGTTGTTTTTCGTTTGTGTTTTTGTGTTTTTTTTAGTACTCTGCAGGGATTTGTACACGTTTACAGGAAGAATTATGAATTTTCGGTGGCCAGGTATGTATTTTTATACTTAGAAAAAATTAATGAGGTGAAAATTGAGTGAGAAAAAGAGTTAGAATTTTTTTCTAAGGCAAAAAAGGCTTCAAACGGAGAAACTTTCTGCCCAAAACAGGGTGCCCGAGCACCCTGGGCACTCCTCATGGGGTATGAAGGGAAACAAACAATTGTGAGGCATCTGTACCCGCCAAGGTGCGCGGGGGATTCCCCCAAGGTGCTCGAGGGGTTAAAAAATAAAAAAAAAAAAAAAAAAAAAAAAAACACAAAACCTAATGACCTGCACATCATCTTCTTCCCCTTTCCCAAATCCTTTTCTTCTTCTTCAAAACCACCACTGCCACCCTTCACCTCCACCCACCGCCGACCCCCGCCTACTACCACTGCAACCTCCGGCCTCCTCCCGACGACCACCATCCAAACCCTAACCCACCTCCCAACCCTAACCTGCCGCACAACAACCCAACCCGTCATCCAAACCCTCCTGCACTCTAACCCCGCCGCCGCTACACCACTCACCTGCAACCCCGCCGCCGCACCCTAACCCTAACCCTGCCGCAGACCCTAAGCTTAACCAGACCAGCCCCTACCCAGCCCTCCAGCTCCGAACCACCCCGACCTACCACCCCGAACCTCCATCAGCAGCAACAGACACCCACCACCACCCGCCTACTACCCAAACCCGACACCAGACCACCTTCTTCTGCAGACCCCATCCTTCACCCTCGTCCTCCCTCTGCACCACCTAACCCTCTGCTCCAACCAACCCGACCCGCTGCAGACCCGACGAGAACCCACCCTTCAACCACCACCGAATCCTTCACCTCTTACACCCTTCAACGCTGACCCAACCCCTTCTCTGCTCCAAACCCCAACCCGACCCTGCAGAAACGAACCCTAACCCGACTAAACCTGTAACCCGAGTCCGAACCAAACCCGCCTCATTTGCTCCGCCTTCCTGTAATTTCGTTGTCATCTCCTATTGTGTCGTTGTTTCGAGCAGGTATATATTTCTTAGTCTTAATTTCCGTATTCTTTTGTTCATTGATTTTATTTAGGGTCATAGTTGTCTAAGTCTCGTCTGGTCTGTGATTATTGTGTCTTGGGTTATTTGTCTCTAGTTAGGTATCTTTTCCAATTGGATTTAGTGCTTGGGTTGTCTTACGAGTCGTGATGTTGGTTAGGATACTATTGGTATGGTCAGCGTCAAGTCTAGGTTTCAAGCGTTTGTTGAACGGGTTGTTGCAATGTGTTGATTCATGGCGCTAAAGTGGTCCCAAGTAGAGTTGCTAGGCGCTTGTGTTTTAGGCGTTTTCTTGTTACGAGGTAGATGTGATGATATAAGAGTGACGAGCATTCTGGTTTGCTTTTAGCTATGCAAGTTGATAAGTAAAATGTGGCGACTTGCTAAATTGACGATTATATTTGGTTTTTAGGAACACTTGATGTCATAAGAATGGAATTTGTTGCCACGTCCGCGAGGTGTTGCCTAGGCCATTTGGGGACAAATGGGATTAAGTGTGGGGGGGTCGTTTGAAGTTTGGACTTAATAAGATCATTTTGTTGAAATTGCAAGGATTAGAAGCAGAGGCGTTAAAGTCATAAGTGATTAATGGTTGAATTTGCTAGCTCTAGATAGTAGGTGGATGACTAAAAATTGGGATATTTGAGTGAAATTGACTCAAATCAAAGTTGGTTAGTAGGCGAGCATGGATAATCAAGTGAAGTGAGGATTGAGAATATTAAATTTGTTATCATGGGTAGAAGGTGTGTTAGAGTTAATTAGGGAGTCGAATGGGATTGCCTACTGAATTGTTTTGCAGGTGTAGAACTCCTCGCCCGTACTCAATCTCCATTCGGGCGGAGATGTTCTGGCAATTTATAATCTTGAATGAGTAGCCGAAATTTTTTTCAATTTCTTTTTCGCATAGTGTTGTTTTCGGTTCTAACTTGTTTTGTTTGTTGTCTAACATGGTCTGTGCAGATGTCTGAAGCAGATCCTCCAGGAAAAAGGAAGAGGGGACCAGCAAAGATGCCACGGGGAGAGCCTGAACCACCGAGGCCGGCTCTCACTTACACTCCCCGACAGATACATTATTCTACTCGAGAGAGCTGCCCATCTCCTGATTCAGACCCGACTCCATTAGAGAGGCGCCAGCTTAAACAGCATAATCTATTGCAGTTTTCGATCCATACGAAAGAGTTTGAGGCACGGGAAAAATTGATACAGTTCGGGGTGTTACAGCATAGGACTTTGGATGATGATTTGCTAGATATATTGGGTCAGAGGGATAGGATTGAAACTTTGTTGGGACCGAGGTGGATTTCAGCACTGAAGTGCAACTGGCCACAGTATAGAGAGTTGACAGTGGAGTTCTATTCCACACTGAAGTACTCATACAAGAAGTTTTCAGAGCCTAATGCGGTTTCATTTTCTCTTGGTAGAAAGATATTCGAGATGAGCGTGCCAGCGTTTGCAGTGAAGGTAGGTTTTTATACAGAGGAGGAGGTAAGTAAGCCATCTTTTGCTAGTATGTTACGGGGCAGGTATGTATCAGCACACCCACAGGGGATGACTGAGGCACAGATTAGGAGTTTTTGGGAGACGATAGGTGAGGGTGACTATGACGATAAGGATCCTTCAGAGTCGCAGATTCGTGATCCTATTTTGAGGTATATACATAGGATCCTTGCATGCACTATCGTCGGTCGCCACAAACGTGTCGATAAGTGCAATATGATTGACTTGTTTTGCATGTATTGCATGATCGAGGGCCGTGAGGCCAACATAGCTACTGTGTTACTATCTTCGATGACTAGGGCACGTCGGGTAGGAAAGGATGTGCAGTTACCTTGTGGGCCATATATTGGGAGGTTGGCAGAGCAGTTAGGTGTTTTTGATAGGTGGCCACGAGATCATTTGACTGAGGATCCTAAGACAGAGAAGTATAAATTGGTAGATTTGAAGATGGCTGGTACTTGTACACATGGGGATCCGCCTAGATGGGCTGATTTTGGTGCTTTACCGACTATTAGACCGAGGATCGGACCGGCAATTGTTGAGAGGCCGGCGCGACATAGGGCTCAAGCTCGTACAGAGCCTGTTACTTTGGAGTATATTGTGCAGAGATTGGACCAGCTGGATGCAGCTATTCACCGCCAGGATGATGCAGTTCGTCTTCAGAACGACGCTATCCGTTATTTGCTGACGTGTCAGGGACACAAAATTCCTGATTGGTTTGCCCCGCCAGCTGAGGATGATTCAGGCGAGCAGGATGATTTGGATGCTGGAGATGGAGATGGAGACGAGGACTGAGAGAGATGGAGCACCAGCAGCTGCCCATTACTGGTTGTACTTTTTGGTTATTTTATTTTCATTAACATTTGGTCTGTACTAAGCTAAATACTTTATGACATTTGTACGGGAACCATATGGGTGGCTGGGTGGTTGATATTATGATAATATATATTATTATGCTTTGATCTGTTTGTTGAGTGTTGTTAGAATTGGGTGAGTTATTTGCTGCTTTTGTCCGCGAATGAAATGCTATACGGACGATTGGAAGGCTTTTGGAACATGATTATTTGAGGAGTTTACGCGTATCATATCAGGGGAGTCTGTTCCAACTTTATGTTATTTATTTTATTTTTATTTTTTTTTATATTTTTAGTTGTCTCGTGTCCGTTAAGTGCGTCTTAGTTTTTACTTTCTCCCATTGAGGACAATGTGAAATTCAAGTGTGGGGGGGAAGTTAGTCGAAATTTTGATTTTGTAGTCGAGTCATATATATATAAAAAAAAAAAAAAAAAAAAAAAAAAGTCCTAAAAGCGGTCTGATCGGGCATGAAAGCGACTGTTTCAATGCTTTCATTCTGTCTCTGCTTGTGGTGTGTGGGTCCTTAATCATGGTCTAATTCTTTAGAACAGACATATGAACCGTTTTCAGCAGGAGTTTTAGAAAAAATGTTTAGAATTTACCCGATTAGGTGTAACGAGCTGTCGGTAATAAATACATGCACACATCGGTAACCCATTTCCACACTTTGGTGAGATCTTGAGCCTACTAGATGATAGATTGATACATATATATTTTCATTTGTTGAGTGTAGGCCAGATGTTTCTCTGTTGCAGAACTTGTGTGATTTGATACATGCCGAGGTTGTAGACTAGATATGCACATAGATGATAAGGGCAATTTAGGTTTTCCCTTTTCTTTTGATACCCATTTATTTGTTATGTGTTGACCCGTTTATCCAAAATTACCCTTAGTAGCCCATGTTGAGCCTATACCCTTTCATTTGATTAAACCTATTACCCAAATTGACCTGTTTACCTTTGTGTAATAAATTGATGACATCCATCGTGTTTATGTTTAGTTCAAGTGATTGAGTTATGTTTAAGCTGTGAAAGAAAAGAAAAAAAAAAGAAAAAAATATATATGAAAAAAAAAAAAATGAAAAAAGAAAAAAGTGAAAAAAAAAAAATAGAAGTATGTGTTATGGGTCAAATATGCCCAAAGTTGTGTGATTATTGTATTATGGTGTTTAGTGAATAAGGATGATCATTCAAGCGTGTTGAAACCTTTATTTTGAGCCACTTTTTAGCCAAATCTATCCTACCTTTACCCGAAGCCCAAAACCCGTAAGTCCTTTAGATATGTGCATTGTCTATAGTTAAGGTGTGATTGTTATACAAGCCTATGATAACAGAGTACATGTTTGGTTTTGAGTGAATAATACTAGCGCATTACATGCTAGTCCAGATATTTAACCGAGTGGAGTGAAAAATTGTGAGGGGTGTGTTGCATGAGAATAAAAACCGAAAGCATGTTAGACTTAGTCGGGAGAGTTCTGTTTTCAAAATTGTGCATCATGGTTTCCTGTTGAATTAACACATCTAATGATGATCTATGAATGGGGTATGACTTTGGACCCTAACTAGTGCATGGCGGGGGCGTTTGAGGTATTTGTTACTTGTTCGTGGTAGTGTTCTGAGCAGATTTGCTTGAGGACAAGCAAAAGGTAAGTGTGGGGAGTTTGATGTGTTGTAAAACACATGCATTTTTCCTTAGCATTTTAATAGTTTTTCGAGTCATTTATTTAGTATTTTAGGGAGTTTATAGCATGGTTTTGAGTATTTGGTAATTTTATAGGTTGTATATATTTTTAGTATTTTTAGTTATTATTTATGCAATTTTTTATTGATTTTAGATGTTCGGCGAAAAAGGACGTGACTTGAAGAAATAATATCAGGAACCGAACATCCGGGCTCGAGAGTTGAAGATAAAATAAGTTTATTTTGAAGAGCTATGAAGAATTGGGCCAAGAACAATTATTAGTTGAGGAATTAAGTTGAATGGACCAAGAAAAATGAAGCCCAAGTGAAAGAAATAGGCCAAGCCCAAAGATGAAGCCCACATGCTGACAAAACGCGCGCCGAGCACCCTGGGGGATCTCCCCAGGGGGCGTGGGGGACTTGTCTGACGAAAATTTTGAGTTTTTATTAGATTTTTGGCATTTTTCAAGGGGATAACTCACAACACAAACCCTAATTCGGGGAGGCAACATAAGGGACGAATTTTGGAGCATCAAAGGAGGTTTTTGAGTATCTTGAAGAGATCCAATCATCCCGGTTAATGCTTGTACGATTAAGAACAATTCTTGAAGCGCAAATCATGAAGATGCAAGGCTAATCATCTTGCGGTTTCTCCGGGTGAAAGATTTGGTATTTTATCATTTGTTTTTATGTTTGATACTTATTATTTGGATTAGATTTTGTGAACACCTTAACGGTTTTTGCGTCTAATTGTTTGTTTGACTGATCTAGACGGTTTGGTTGATTAATATTATTGCATTATGTTATCGTATCTTGGTTTTCTTGCACTAGGATTAATTTAACTTTGCAATTAATGTTATGATAGCTGAATTGGGTTGAACAACTTAAACAAAGTCATGTCTATGTGATTTCCTAGATAGGGTATTAACATAATTCAGTTGATAATTACCGAATCAGAAACCCGGAGTGACCGTTTTTCTATATTATTGTCTTTTCTAAAAAAATCAATTATCACTTCGTTTGCAGCACTGCGGCACTTTTACTTTCAACTTCATAAAAATTAGTTTAGTTAATCTTAAGTTAATTAGTAATTAGTAAATTAACACTTTCCACAAACTCCCTGAGGTTCGACAACCCTACTTCCTATACTGCAGTCAGTTGTAGCTAAGGAGTAGTTTTTATTAAGTTTTTGATTAGCACTTCGACTCGCGATCAATTCCCGAGAACCCAGACGGTTTCAAAATTATAGTGTTAATATATATGAAAAATTGAAAGGAACCCATAAGAAAAAAAAAAGCTAAAGAACCCATTATAGATGATACAAAGTGCTTCACTGGTTGAAACCCTTCATGTTATACCAAAGGTTCACGGTTCAAATCTGGTGGGTGAGTTTTTTTTGTTCTAAAAACCTAGGGTTTGAACATAATACACATACACATGGAGAAGTGAGAACACACACACAAAACCTCATCCCTCACTCACAGGCTCACAGATCCTCTGTCCTCTACTCCTCTCCGACCACCGGCCACCGCCCCTCTCTTCTCCATTCCGACCACCGCCCCTGCCTCCTTTCTTCTCCATTCTGCCCACCGCCACTGCCTCCTCTCTTTTCCATTCAGACCATCGCCCCACCGCTGCCTCCTCTCTCATCCGTTCTGACCACCGCCCACTGCCCCTGCCTCCTCCTCACTCCTCTCTACCTCAGGTTAATTATATATATGAACATAATGTTATCTACTTGTGTGTTTTATAACTTTTGGAATTAAGAAGAATGGGGATCTTTGTGTGTTGCAATCTTAAAGTTTAATTATGGCTACTGTTGTTGTTTGTGAGAATGATTTATTAGTATGTACAAGATTGATTCATGGCACTAGTGACTGCTAATTATGGCTACTGTTTGCTTGTTGATTTCTATTATTTTGTTGGCACTTTGAGACATAATACTTAGTTGAGAGTGATTGGGGTGTTAGGATTTTTAGAAATCTAACTCAGTGCAAGAATTTCTTTGTGAGAGAAGTAGGTGTTTTATGAAATTGAAAAGCGATTACACATTTAAAAAAAGTTGCGCTACCTGTTTATTTTGACCCATTAGATAGTTTGTGTTAATATTTTAAATAGAATAGAATAGAATACGATTGTTGTTTGCATTAAGTATAATAATATTGTTAAACTTGTGATGGTGATCCAACTAAAACCATCGAAGGTGGCTAATGACATCTCAAATTCATATATTAACGAATTGAATACATCTTAATTGGAATGAAGGTGGCTAATGATTCATTCAGACAAGAAATTACCCATTAGCTCAGCACATTCACAACTTGCTAACACCATCAACATCTTTCTTCTTCAACACATTGTATGACCCATATAGAGAAGGTGTTGATTTGTGAGGGGGTACCCCTTCAGCCTAAGGGCGGTATCACCACCGCTATCTTGAACGGTATGTATTTTTCTTATGACGATATTTTTTCATTATTGTACCATATTTTTTTAGGTGATGGACCTTACGTGACTCGAACTGTCAAACCGACCTGAACCGCTGAACCAACCTGTTTTTTTATGTTTGGCCATATGAAATTAGAGCATCTAGAAAGGGAAACCAGTGAAAAAAATCATGGATCCGCCACTGAATGTAGGCCTGCGCGTGGGGGTACATATCTCTTCAAGTCCCCTCAGTCCACTGTGTTGTATGCTTTGCATGCAGGACGCTGGACTTAATGGGTTTGTTGACTTTGTTCTTTTTCGATTGAAAGATTTTAAGTATTTGAGCTCTTTCGCGTGTTGAAGATTTCTTGCTGCTGAAGTTTTTTAATTTTTTCGCGCTGGGCGCACGCTCATGTGGATGGCATACAAGCGCATGGCTCGCAATTAATGCAGCAGTACTGGCGTGCAGGTTGTATAGTCGATGGGACGGGTTGGCGAGACAAAGCGTATCGTGTTAGTCGGTTTTTCAGAAAAGTAGGTGCGTCCCGCCTGTCATTTCGGTCGTCGTCTGGTTTGCACACTAACATGGCGCGATCTGATTAGTGGAACGTGCACCATGCACTGCACAGTTATCCAGAGCATTAGTTACTCAACCTATGTAAACCCGTTCCTCTCTCACTTTCCACACACATTTATTTGAATTCAAATCATTTTCTCTCAAAAACTTCATCCTTTATCCAGATCTTCAACGGTTTTTCTCTGATTCGTCCTCACTTTCCTAGATTCTTCATCACTTTAGTCGGATTTTCCCTACATTTATTCAGATTTTTCTTCAGTTTTCTATTTTATAACCTAGATCTGCCATGGCGCCTTCGTCTGATGTTCACCAGTCGAAGAAGAAAAAGGTCACCCCGCCGCCGTTGGCAGGTGAGACTGTTATCAAATGGAAGAAGGGTGAGTTCAAATCCCTTTGTGTTGAATATTGGGTGACGCCCGAATTTGAACCTGAGCTTCCTGAACCATGTTCAGTGATAACGAAGCCGTCGCTTGGGAAAATTGGTCTATACGTGGCTTATTTCGCATACTGCAATTTTAGGCTTCCCATCACTTCTTTTTTGGCATCTACCTTGGAATATTATCAGCTGTATATCAGCCAGTTGAACCTTAGCGGAATGTCTCGGCTATTGTTCTTTGATTTTGGATGCCAAGCATAGGGTGTGGAGCCTCATATGGATATTTTTAATGTATTTTACATGCTGAAAGGCGTGGATAGCTGTTCTCCTTCCGCCATTTCCATGGGCCTAGACCGCAGGGTGCTGGCTAGTATCAAGAGCTTTCACGAGTGGAAGCCTAAGTTTTTCTAGGTTGTGGAAGGTGCAATCCCCATGAAGATGGTGTGGAGGGATATACGTTTGAAGGTGAAGGATACAAAGCCTATTAACTCGGATGGGCAGCCATGGTACGAGAAGTTGATAAGTCTGCCTGTGGACTTGTGTACCATAGATGAGACTACGTTGGTTTGTGTTGGGATGTCCCGCAAGTATGAACATGCTGGGAAGAATCCTATTTTGACTTCCAAAGGCAAAGGTATGCTTCGTGCCCCTCCTGTTTATGCTTTGTTTGACTTTGTGTTGCTCATATTTACCCTTTTTTGCGCAGACATGAAGAGTGTGTATTCGGTGATTTGTGGTGGGGATGATCTGAAGTGGGTGTTCCTTGACCTTCAGGCGGGTGAGAGGTATATTCTGGACGTGATGGTGGATCAGTTTCTCAGGCCTCTTGTTCGCCTGGGTTTCAAGCGGACGATGTCTGCACCCAAGCTTACCTCTGAAACAGGTGAACTTGCTCTAGCCCTTTTGAAACATACTCCCATTAGCGCTTGAACGCCTGCGGGGTAAGAGTTTGTCGTATTGTCTAGTGATGAGGATTCAGATAATGATCACTTATCTTCGTCTGAACATGTTTCTCCCACAGGTGGCAGCCGAAAGTCTTTGCTTCCAACCCACTTGGAAGTGAATTCCGAAGAAGAGCTGGAAGATGCTGAGCTGCTCTTTAAGAGGCCTTCGCGTTGTGATGTTGGGAGTGGTGGTGAAGATGGTTTGTCTGACCTTGACTTGGGTGATTATGATTTTGGTGGAAGGAACCCGACGTCCATCGAGCGGGGCTCGGTATGTTTGATGGATGCTTTTGTTGAAGGCACCTCCGTCGTTGTTGACTTAACTAAGCCTGAAGGCGGAGGTGATGGTGAGGGTGACAAGGATTCCGACCTGCCGCCAACCAAGTCAACGTACATCATCGAGTTAACATGGCAGGCAGAGGCGATAAAGGTTACAGAGGAGATGGTTGAGAAGGCTTTGAAGAAGCGGAAGGGTGATGAGCAGGCTGCTGCGAAGGGAGTCAAGTCCCCAGACACAAAAAGAATGTGCGCCTGGAATATGCTCTTGATAGTACTGAGGAGCAAATATTAGGTGAGTATGCTTACTTTTGTGCCTTCTGATTTTTGGTCATATCATCCTCCTTACAAGTTTTGTGTTTATGTTTTTTCCTTTTTTTAGCAAAGCTGCGGGTCAAAAGCATGCCTGGCGGGAGCAGTGGTTCAAAGTGCGCCTATGATCTGTGTCAAAGGACCGATAAAAAATAAGAGTTTTAGAAAAGACCATCTACCTTATTAGTTAGGGTAAGTCGGGTGTCGAACCACGAGGAGTATTGTGGAAAGTGTTATTTTTAACAATTAAGTTAAACAAGACAGAAATGTAAACTCGATTAGTTTGATTTTCGATTAAATGCAATTAATAAAAACACGTAAAAGAAATTGAGTTGTAAACAATTAGAGAAATGGTGACCTCTCTAGGATCCCGTTAATCACTATTGCCAAGGGTTATACAGTTTGCCAATTGATATCACATAGACATGATATGTAGTTAATATGATTGATAAAGTAAGTTGATTAATGACTTCGGTGACAGCCGATGACTAGACCGCGACTGTTGACTCAGTTGATTATCACTTTACAATATCCTAATTACTAATAATATTGAATGATCTAGACTTGAATGTATTCAATGACCCTCGATAATAAACCGCGTTGGTTGATGAAATCTAAACAAGCACATATTCAATAAACATTTAAAACCAAGATTCATACAAACCACAATCAAAACCGAAATTTTAAACATTCAAAATCTCAATCCAAATGTTTGACAAACATAAACCCTTGTTATAGTAACTAACCATTCACCCAGAGATGATCACGGGTGATTAGCCGCTCATGGTGGTGCAAAACACGCTTACGTATCGATTAGCACTTGAAGACATATTGATTTAGACAAGAGATTGGTTGAATGATGATTTGATATGATGAATCACTCCCAAAATCGTCCCAAAGAAGGTGTAGTATTGAAGAATGACGGTGAAACTCATTTAGGTCAAACAAGTTGCTTTTATATCCTCACAAACAAACATGTCCTCTTGTGCTTCGTACCCTACCGCCGGTTACACAGGCCTTTCGGCCATGGACTTCTGATGTGAAATTGTTAAATGCAGTTGCTTATCCTTGCCTTTTACTTCCCGCCGTACCTTACGGCTTCCTCAACGAGCCTTACGGCCGACAAGCACTGATGTGCTTTTGTTTTTTTTCCATGCTTTCACGACAACAATCACTCCATTCTCAATCAAAGTTTCATTTTATTATTATTATTATTATTATTATTATTATTATTATTATTATTTTCCAACGAGACATTGTCTCTTTTATTATTATCATTATTATTATTATTATTATTATTATTATTATTATTATTATTATTATTGTTATTATTCAAGCCTCCGACTCGGGTGTTCTTGGCTTATCCAAAGTTCCTCTTCAACGCTCAAGCGTCCATGAACACCTATAACTTTCCATGCTCGCTTTCAAGTGTACGCGACTTGATCATTTTCCTTCGTATTAAGCTCATATCTCACAAACACCTTATTAACCTTGTTTCGCCACGCGCAACGCTCGGAACATTTCAATCTTGTCGATTAATCATCCATGCTCGATGTAATACACGCTTTAACCTTGAAGTCGATCCACTTAAGTCGATTAACCTGCACATCATAACTTTGCGTAGTCATCTTATTCATAACACTATACTCATTCAATTCGCATTAAAACAACACAATTACACACATTAAGATTCATGTTTTACTCCGTTCATCACATTCCCACACTTACTTTTGATTGTTTCCAATCAAACCATTTCAAAACTTGACTCACCTTATTTACAAACCACCTCCAATTCCTTTACCTATTGATTTTTCAAGATCCGTAATCATACTCGTCCTATAGACTTACACAATCGAGATTGACAAACTGACGAGCAGGTGTTACACATTTTCAAAACAAGACCTGCCTAACCAAACCTAACATGCTTATGTTCATGCACATACACTACACACCCCTCACAATGTTTGCTCCTCTCGGTTTAATATCTGGATTAGCGTGTAATGTGCTAGTATATCATCACTCAGTAAACCAAGAATGTAACTTTGTTATCATAGGTTTGTATAACAATCACACATAAGTTATAAATTGTGCACACATCAAAAGGACTTACGGGTTTTGGGCTTCGGGTAAAGGTAGGATAATTTGGTTCATAAATTGCTTGAAAACAAAAGGCTTAGCACAAATGCTTGAACATCCTTATTCACATATCACAAAAACATACTAACACACAGCCTTGGGCATAATTGACCCGTAACAATCACTTCTGTTTTGTTTTTTCATATATATATTTTTCTTTTTCTTTTTTTCTCAACATTGAACAACTAAAAACAATAAACATTATGAACACAATGGATATCAACATTTTTATTCAACAAAGGTAAACGTGTCGATTTAGGTAATAGTGTAGGTTTAACAAATGAAAGGTCTAGGCTCAACATTGTTCACTAATGGTGAGTTTTGGTAAACGGGTCAACACAAAACACAAACATGGGTATCAAACAACAAACAGGTTCCTAAATTGCCTTTCTCATCTATGTGCATGTGTTGCCTACAGCTTTAGCATGTATCAAATTGCACAAATTTTGCAACAAAGAAACATTTGGCCTACTCTCAACAAACGAAACATTTATATCCATTTAGCATCTAGCAGGCTCAAGATCTCACAATGTAGGGAAATAGGTTGCCGACATGTAGTATATGCAATTCCTAAAAGCATGTTGCCCCTAGTTAGGCATCTCTTTTCATTTTCTCTAAAAACACTCACCAAAAATATTCTCATGAAACTTAAAGGGACAACCATGATTAAGGATCTCATTTATTCATATTCGGCAAAAGACTCTTTGGTCACTGAAAATTCAGCTTTTATGCCTGATGAAGCATAAAGGGTGACAAACTTGCAAGAAAATTTTCATTAAATTTTTCAAAATTTCCTAATTTTTCCTGCAAAGTAAGTGTTTCCACCCTAACTTTCCCTAGCCCCCCCCCCCCCATCCCCACACTTGGGATACATTGTCCCCAATGTATGGTGCTTTTAATGTTCTACCCGATCCTTCCAACCATCAACCTCAATATACATGACTATCAACTACCACCCGCAATGATTAGTTACTTAGCAAACAACCACCAAAACAGAAACACACCAACAAGCAAATAAAGAAACAAACAAAAACAAGAAAATAAAGAAAATTCTGGGCTGCCTCCTGGTAGTGCTAAGTTTACAGTCTTTGGCCTGCCTTTACCTAGTGTTCTTAATCATGGTGGGCGAGTGGGATGCATGCATCCCCAGCTACTAAACACGCATCCTCCCAGTTCTGCGGTAATGCATCAGCCATCCCATAACTAGGATCTGGAGCTCTTACTCTCATGCCCTGGTTGACCTTAGCTTGTTTCTTGATCTTCTTCTTCTTCTTCTTACTCTTCTTGACTCCAGCTTCTTCAATCCTGTCAACCATGAAACACTCTTACTCGGCGTTTAGGTCAGTTAAACTTAAAAACACATTCAAACTCAGTGTTCTTTCCCCAAACCTCATATTTACCATCCCATTGGCATAATCAATCACAGCATGTGTCGTTGCTAAGAACGGCCTACCCAATATAACCATGGGTTGTGCCTCTTTTTTATTAGAAACACAATCCATTACCAAGAAATCCACCGGGTAAAAAAACAATCCTCCACCTTGACTATTACATCTGTTAACATTCCACAAGGACGTATCGCTTTTTGATTTGACAACACCATGGTGATGTCGACTTTGAGAGGACCAAATTCATATTGGTCATATAGATACATCCTGGAAGAATGCTAACACACGCTCCAAGATCCAATAATGCCCTGTCAATTTTACGTTCTCCAATCTGTATTGGAATTAAAGGCGTTCCTGGGTCGTGGAGTTTCGGTGGACACATACCCAATAACGCGACACATACCCAGTAAATCAATTCCTTCAAACTCTCAGCATGAACAAGGTCTTCTTTCAAAACATCAAGTAATGGTCGATTAATTTTCACTTTTATAAACTCTTCCCACTTTTCATCCTTTAGTGGGGTTTCTCTCAAAACTGGTGTTTTATTTTGTTCCACTGCAGCTAGAGGGAATATGGAAGGTTTAACTTCTCCACACTCATCCTCGGCTATAGTGGAATTTTCACTCAAAAATTTTTCACACAACAATTTTTTTAAATTTTTATGTGTTGTTTGTGAAATCAAATCCCGTTCACCTTTACAATCTATAGATTTAGATAGAAAACTTACCACATTTATTCACACATTCCTTGTATTTGATGACGATTGATGTGCCGGATTAACCTGAGTATCACTCGGTAGCTTGTCGTTCGCCTTCTTCATCTCTGCCACATCTCCCACTAACTGGCCAACCTGCGTAGTTAAAGTGTGAACATTTTTATCACGTACCTCACCTTTCTACTTGATGCCATGTATATCGTGCTGAATAGACTTCAACATGTTCATCGCCTCACTCAACCCACCACCTGATGTCTCAGAAGACTGACTACCCTTTTGGTAACCCCCACTACCACTACCCCTTGATACTTGCCTTGATTTTTTTGATATCTAGGGGCATAAGGTTGTTGGTTACTACGTTGTCCACTACCCTGAAAACCTGGGTTACTTTGGTTGTTAGGATTTCCATAACTAAAGTTTGGGTGGTTCCTAAGACCTGGGTAGTAGGTGTTGGAGTTCATGTCAGACCAATTCCAATTCCCCCTTGTACCTGGTTAACCTCTTCCATCTCACCCACTATGCTAGGACAACTATCAGCTATGTGCCCTGTATCTCCACAATGCCCACACATGGGCCGCCCACCAATACCTAAGTTAGCTAGCTGAGATTCTATCCTAGATATTCTCTCAACATCAACTACACTACCACTACCTACTGCTTTTACTAGGGCTTGCGTTGATTTTCTCGATGATTGTGCCTTCCTCTTCGTTGTCTCAGCTCTCCTCTCGAGGTACTCCCAATCAACCTGTTCATTGTTAGTGCCAAATGTACCATTGGAAATAGAATCTAACGCACCTTAGTCCTCGTAGTGGAGTCCTTCATAAAATAAGTTGATCAACTCCCACAACTGGATATCATGATGTGGGCAATTGTTGATCATCATCTTGAAATGAGTAAGTGTTTCTTGAAAATGAGTTGATCAAATCCCACAACCGGATGTAATACACGCTTTAACCTTTAAGTCCATCCACTTAAGCCGATTAACCTGCACATCATAACTTTACGTAGTCATCTTATTCATAGCAATATACTCATTCAATTCACATTAGAACAACATAATTACACACATCAAGATTCATGCCTTACTCCGTTCATCAGCCTACATCTTAGGCGCTTCCGCCCTTTCCCCCTCAGTTGGAGCAAGTACATGTTGAGGGTTCCGTCGAGGGGGTTAGGGAGCCCGTTGCGCCTGAGGATGAAGCGTAGCGTGCTAGAGAGAAGGAAGCTGAGGGGTCCGCTTCCCTTGGGAAGGAAGAAGGTTGCTAAGTCTGACCCCTCTCAGGGTGAAGGGGAAAAAACTTCAACGGGGGAGTTTAAGGATCCCCCGCAAGGGCACAAAGTGCATGACGAGGATATTCCTTATCCAAAAATCTATCATCCTCGCCACACCAACAAGTACTTTGTGCCTAAGTGGAAACTTGTTGAAGGGAGCAGGTTTGATAGTATAAGGACCTGTCGCAATTTCTTGGCTAACATGATCCTGCCTGCAGTACACGTCTTCCAACGCACGCGGGATCACCAGGAGTTGCTAGACGAGAACGTGATGGCCTTGGCCAACTTTCTATCCAGCTCTGCGAAAATTGTTCACGAGTGGAACGCATTCAAGTCTGAAAGGTAAATTCTTGAAAATGCTCGTTTGAAGTTTGAGAAGGAGAAGGAGGCGGAGACGAGGAATTTGCACGTTGCGGAATGGCTGTCACACCCCGCCAAGGCGGAAACATAGGAATGCAACGACCAAAAGGTTTTCAAGCACAAGGTTCAAGCAATACACATTTATTCAAATAGTACCACCATAAGCGATGGAAATTGTCATGAATTTATTGAAAATCAAACCATAGTGTTTACATAAGAGACATTGTTTTATGGAAATTGAAAACATAACATCTTGTAACCGACAACAACAATCAAAGTGATACCACTGGGTGCATGCTCGAACCCTTCCCTCAATCCTCGGTGGCCCTCCATTAGTTACCTAAAACACATGCATAACGAGTTTTGTCATCAATAATGTTGGCGAGTCTACGGGTTTTGAATGTACAGTAAAATGAACGTGTAATTCGTGTATGACCAATCATAAGCTAGCTAAGCAAATGATTTTTGTGAGAACCATGAGTCCCGTAACCAAACCTCTTGACTGGTGTGCCTCGCGCATTGTACACCAAAGACAATATATGTATAGTAGAATACTAACACTCTTTTGTATGTAACCGGTTAGAGCGACTAACCAAGAGTGAGGGTGTCAACCCAATAGATCTATTAAAGTGTTCCATGGCTAAATGTCTAGCTAATGGTTACAGTAAACGTTGTACGAGGACTAGTGGGCTCATGAACCAAAATGTCTCATGTTCCACATGGTAGTCATGATAGAATGTACACACACTTGAAAATGACACAAGTATTGTTGCATGTATTTCCCCCAAAATGTAAAATAGTAAAACGGGGCCATAGAAACTCACCTGATGATGATGTATGAGGTCTAGTGAGGCTGTAGGTGGTCACGTCCTGACAATGATACCCTATGATCATTATGGACATGGTAAATCGTCTAGCCTTGTTTATCATACAAATTGTTCACCCGACCTTTGTGAACCTTCGTGTTTAGTGTGTGTTTAAGTTATGTAATCCCGAAAGAGTGGTGTTTTGTATACAAGATGGACCCCCACATGATGTTATGGGCCTTTAAGTAGATACCCATTTATGCCTGGTCGATCTTTTTAGTAAAAACAAGGTGCATTAATACGTTTTATAGCCTTCTATAAGTCTAGTATGTATTAACACATGCTACGGCCCATCTTAACACATGTTTAGGCCGTTATACCACACAATTCCAAGTTAGCACATGCTTTAGCTTTGCTTAACACATGTTAGCTCATGGTGGCCGATTTGTTTTCTTTATTTAAAAGATAATGCCGATAATCTAGTGAATCAAGCTTGATTTGTTTTAAGTTTATTCGAGCCTTGTAGAGTGATCACATGACATATTTGTGAGTTTTGTGAGAAAATGGAGTTGGATCACTAATTTTGTTAGTCTTAGCTTTAAACATAAGCCAAGTGAGTTTCTTTTTGTGAAAAAATGATTTATACTTGATGATTGGAGTCTCATTAGATTCTAGAAAAACATGATCCGATCCCTCAAAGTTATTACGAGGCCGATCGTGGTGGTGTTGCATTAAGGTGCTCATTAGTGTGCTAAAACAACTATAGACTAAGACAATGTGTGTGATCATGTAATTTATCCGAACCAAAGGCTAACCGTGGTCGGGTGGAATGGATAAGATTGGAGTTTAGAAGCTTAGAAACCTTACCAAGAGACGATGGATGCCGAGTAGTTCCTTATCTCCTTCCAATAGCTTGCAAAGCTTCGGCTAGGGAGGTGGTGTTACCCGAAAGTTTTAGAGGTAGAGAGGATAATTTAGTGTGGTATTTGGAAGTGAAATGGCACCTCCTTTTATAGGTGATCGGCTAAGAGTGGACAAGAACAAATGGGGAAGGTGCAAGCTTCTTGGATGAGGCAATGTCTAAGTAAACTAATCATGGTGTTATGAAAGAAAGGGACTTGTGATTGTTGTCTTATCTTGATGTTGGCCGATTAAGGATAAGCATAGATATAAGGGGGTGGGTTGACTCGTTAAGGAGATGCTTTAGAGGTTTGTTTCTTTCCTAATTTGGTGTAAGTTTTACAACTTCCATATCCTTTCACTCATGCCTACCTTCGGCCGAGCTTAGGACAAGGGGGAATAGACAAAAATCTAGGTGAAAGTGATGGCTCCTCATGTTTCTTTCATGGTGTTCGATTGGTGCATTGTTCCCAAGAGGTTTGTACTTGTTATCTACTTGAAAGGGACGTGAAAGGGGGGTTGGCGGCTACTAAGAGGATCATGTGGGAGGTTTGCTATCTTGGGTAAGGTTTGTGTGATGAGTTTTTGTGTTAGTGATGTCATGGTCTCAATTTCTCACAAAGCTTGGACATGCTCTTGATGGTGACTCCTCATGGTTGTTTCGGCCGAAACATGTGGAGGGGAAAAGACAAGAAGTGAGTCTCTAGATGAGGGTGATAGTTCATAGGATGGTGAGTTGTCATACTTGATTCTTTGTGTAATTGTCTTCTTCTTGTCCCTCCTTGTTGGCCGTGAGGTGTGGAAGCAAAAAGGGCAAGTGTAGTTGACTAGTGGTGGAGTGGGTATATACCAATTTAGTGTAACCTAGGTGATAGGCGTGTGTGTGTATATGTAATTGATGAGCATGTGTGTGTGTTGGTATGTGCATGTGAGTTCCTATGTGTGCATGTATAGGTGGTGTAGTTATGCATTGTTTAGGTTATCATGGTGATGGTTTCGGGTAGCACTTGTAGGTGAATGCCGATTGTTCATGATCTTTGGTGATCAAATGAAGTGTGATCGGTCTTGAACACAAGGGGGTTAGGTTCTTTGAATCATAACACAAATTATTGTGGTGTATGATCGGTTAGAACTTACCAATTCATGTTAAGGTGTTTAGATGATGATATCAACATGTAATAGCTTCATAGGTAATTGGATTTGTGATCTCATGGTTGTTAGATGTTAACATAGGGTGGCCTTTTGTGATTGCTTACGTGTGTTAGAGTTGCATTATCATGTGTTAGGGCATAATAACCTCATGTAACGCTTGTTTTAGTGTTTGTTCGGGTGTTGTATGACTAAACAAGTGTCCCATGTCGAGTTTTCTGATTAACTCTTGCTTCACTAGACTGGGGGGGGGGGGGTATAGTGTATGCAAATTGTCTAAATATACACATATAATGACGTAATAAATGAAACATGTACGGACGTTGACCCGATACGTTGACTGTTGTCACAATGGCGGACGGCCACATATCGCGTGGATAAGGAAAAGGCCGAGAAGCAGCTCGCGACTCGTGATACAAAATGGAAAGCTGCTTGCGAGAAGACAAATCAGAAGATGTTGTCTGCCTCATAGCGTGAGCAGAAATTGAAGAACAATCTTGCTAATGAGGGCCAAGAGACCCTACGCCTCAGGGATGTGATAGAGGTTCGTGATTTTAGCTTGGCCTCTACTCAAGAAAATTTGAAGCATCGTGAGGCGAAGCTAATGGAGAAGAATGAGAAGAGTGCCGAGCTAGAGACTACGACAAGCACTATGGCGGATGAGCGTGATTCGCTACAGAAAAAAGTTAAAGACCTCTCCCTGAGGTGTTGTCGCTCCGGGCTGATTGCAAGTGGCTTTTTAATGATTGTATCCCTGAGGTATGTGCTTATCTTTTTCCTCCTTTCCCCCTTTTTTGCTTTGCTAAATGTTGAACTTTTTGTTGTTGTTTGCAATGCAAGTTGCCCACCATGTGAAAACTTGTGACACCACGTGCGGGGTTGTGGCCGCCTTGACTGTACAACTGATTTGTTTTATTTTTCTTTGTGTTTTACTACACAACGAGTTTAAATACTAATTGCCTTAAAGCAATTACAAACACTTGGGTGAATATATGATTGGTTTAAAATGGAAGTACCTTCATTCGTATTTCCATGGCGCTAAAGCCTTCTTTACAAAATAAAGTAAAATCACATGTAACATTTTCTAAGTTGCACCGTATTCCACGTGCATGGCACAGACTTGTCCTCCGGTGTCTTCAATTTGTAGACTCGCTTTCCCAGAAGCTATACTACACGATAAGGCCTTTCCCAATTGGGTGTCAACTTTCCTTGCGGAAGTGCATTGCTTGCTTCGGAATACAAAGTCTCCACCTTTGTAGGCGTTGAGCTTGACTTTGGCATTAAAATAACGTTCAAGTTGTTTTTTATAGTTAGCTTCTTTTATTGCAGCCAACTCTCTATGCTCTTTCACCGGATCCAAACTGAGTCTTAGTTCAGCGTCATTGTCTATCATGTGCGCTGCAAGGACCCTTGCGGAAGGAAGTCCAATCTTTGCTGGTATCATAGCCATGGACTTGTAGGTTAGGTTGAATGGGGTTTCACCGCTGCTTGTTTTTGTGAGGGTGCAATGCGCCCACAAGACGTTTGGTAATTCTTCTGCCCATGTGCAACCCTTGGTCCCTAGCCTTGCCTTAATCCTTTCAACCGGACTTCTATTTGCCAACTCAACCTGGCCATTTCCTTACGGGTGAGCTACTGATGTGAAGATTGGTTGAATGTGCATGTCCGCATACCATTTCAGTGGCCCTTTGTCTGCGAACTGCGTGCCATTATCAGTTACAATGTTGAGTGGTAGCCCAAAGTGGCATATGATAAATTCCCATATGAACTTCTTCACGTGTGCTGCTGTGATTTCTGCCAA
Source organism: Ambrosia x helenae (assembly GCA_030844895.1). Classification (NCBI taxonomy): domain Eukaryota; kingdom Viridiplantae; phylum Streptophyta; class Magnoliopsida; order Asterales; family Asteraceae; genus Ambrosia; species Ambrosia x helenae. The sequence goes on along the minus strand of CM061230.1, from coordinate 17,815,111 downwards.
CGGTTTTGCTTCCACCCACTTGGTAAAATAATCAATGGCGACGATTAGAAATTTTCTCTTGCCTGTTGTCATGGGGAATAGGCCTACGATGTCCATTGCCCATTTTTAGAATAGCCATACTGATGTGACCGGGATCAAGTCATTTTTTGGCCACATGGTGTTTGGCGTTGGCATGAATCACAACGGCGTATGACCTTTAGAGCATGAATCACCAAAATAGACATTTAGATCACCAATAAAATCAATGATTTGCTTGGTTAACTTGTGAATTTTAGTGATTTTCCCATTCAATAAAAGTTAAAAAGAACAAAAAAAATGGAGATTAATGGTTTTTTATTTGAAATATAATATTTATTTAGGGTTATGAGGAAAGAAGAATTGGCGGGAATTTAAGGGTAAAAGGCCTCACTAAGTGTCATATTCATTTTTTAGTTCAATAAAATTTCTTTGTCTTTTATTTAGTACTAGGTTATAGCTCGTGTGGACACACGGTTTCACAAATTAGATTATTTTGAAGATTTTTTTTTAAATTAAAGATAAATTTAAATTTTATCAAGATTTGCTCATTAGGTTCGGTTCCATCCGAGCCCAAAGACCCATGTAGAATCGTTTGTAATTCTTCTTGATCGTAACTTGGGCTTCATACCAACATTGACATGGCCCATATCAATCCCAATATTGGTCTCGTATTGAACCAAGAGAAGTTTGTTGAGGCTTTCACATAGGTTATAAGGGTTCAGGGGAATGGTGCAACAAAACAAAAACTAATAAAAGATTGCTTGGACGTATACATACATGACCCATGTTAATGAAAATCATAACTATACCATATAACGTTCCAAAACATGCCCTTTAAGAGCATACCAAAATCTACAATTAAAGCACATTATCTACCCATACAACTCGAGGACACATAAAGTACGAATAACTCTTTGTTTACAACAAATAGAGCGAGTAAGGCCTGCAATCAACATGACCATTTATACGAATACTTATCTCTAATAAATCTATAAGAAATGCAGACTTATAATCCAAAATGTATCAAAAGGGTTAGCAACAACATAAACTTCAAAAGGCATCTTCTACAAAGCCACATTGATCAGAACAACATTTACCCGGTTATTTCCTCTTCTTTCACCTGTAAAAGAATCGGTCTTTCGTTGTTTCCTAATTTGGTGTCTTTGCGCTATGACGGGTTTGTGGATTTACCCATTTGCCCACCATCGTTGTCGCAAAAACATCATCGATGCATAGATACTGGAATATCATGATTATATTTCCCTTCATATGTTGTTATTACAGATTACAGGTCTGATGGAGATCTTTTACATGCTTTGTCACATTGCATCCTGCAAATGTGTAAGACCTAACCCGTAAACCTGAGATTTACCATTTAAACTTTCGAGTTTAGGCCTTAACTAAAATCACTCCCGATTAAAACTTTGGTAATTATGAAAACATAACTCAATGAATCCCAACAATTTTTTTTTGTTTTTACATTGTTATCTAGTAAAAACTTGTATTACAGTTTGTGTTTTAAACGAGACAGTCTATTGCGGAAGCTTTCGAGCGTTCGGGTGTGTTCGGCTCTCCTCGTGACTTGATCCTCGCTCCGGGACATCCAACGAATATAAACCTAGCACCATTTCACAAAAAATGGTTAGTGGGAATGATAAAAATGCATTTAGATTAGCTAATATGCTAATATGTATCAAACGGAACTAGTGTGGTCAAATGACCGAACAAACAAGTTTAGAAGATGTTTCGCCGTAGGTTATGGCCATCAAGTCTCCCTTTCGGGTGTTCAAAGGCTTGTGTCATTTTTCATCCAAATCTACCCAGAAGGCCTAAACGGCCATTCACTAGGCCAAAACCCCTTTTGACAATTCTGAAAACATAAGAATCATATTGTCATCCCATTGGACACTTATTTAACTGAAAACGTAGTCCGGTTTGTCTCATTATAACCCGGTTCTCAGATTTAAATGTTTATGTCAGTTTTACCCAAATCGACCCGTTATGCATAAGGGACATATTGTCAGCTCGTTGGACGCTTGTTTAATTAAAAACATTATCCGGATTGTTACTATGACCCGGTTCTTAGTTTTAACCTTTAATAAATCTTTCAATTTAGCCATCCATGGCGACACTACTTGATTCAAATCCATTGTTTTTTGACTTAATAACTTATTTGAATGCTTCTAAGCCCTCATAGACTTAGTTTGATTACAAACCCATAATTTAACTATGGCTTTAGCCATACTTGGCGCCAAGGCGCGCATTAAGCTTAGTTAGAACAATACTTACCAAATTGGCCTTCACACCTCTTATGGTTTATTTTTGAATTGAATTCACTTTGCCCAAAGGCTTTTATCTAACTACGAACTTACCGGGTGGCGTTGACCCAAACCTTGCATCCATTGTGATTACTTAGGCATCGGGTGCCCAATTTCCAAGTATTCTCCTGCATACATTCTAGATTGACCACATTAGTCTCTCGAGACTCAATGATGATATATTTACCATTGGACTCATTAATAACGAGATTCCTAAAGCTTAGAATACCGGCTTTGAATGTCGAGTTCGAATGATGAGAAAGATCACCATTTGACCCATTAAGGCTCATGGTTTATAACACATTGACATTCCAACCTTTAACTATGGGGAAATGGCAATCGCACTTGACCCGTTTACCAGTTTGCATAATTTCCTTATTCAAGTGAATTTTATCAAAATTCTTAAGTTTAGACTCTTACTTACCACATAGTTTTATTTATTGACATACTTGATAATTTCCATCAATTGATCAACACACTTTGATTCCTTTATTACCATCACTCCTGTTTTGACATGAATTCGCATGATCTACCCGTTTAATAGGTTTCACCCCTTGGGGTCATGTAACATTCGCAAATTTTCTAATAAGTTAATTATAACTTTGGGGGATCTAAAGTGACAATAATCCATAATTGAAACTCATGAATATGTCATTTATGTAACTATGAAACTCTTGAAAATTAATTCCATGAATTATTAAGTTACTTTTTAGTTATATACAAGAAAGTTTTTGTTAAAGTCTGAAATTAAATGATAGCATTCAAAGGAGACGTTTCATTTCGGGAATTGTAACCGATGATCACTTCAATTATAAAACTCATTTTTTTTTAGACTTTACTAGTAGACAAACCCTCTCCACATTATTAGTATATATTACAACTTAAGAGTTTGGTTGACGTCAAAGACCCGATGACCAAATTCTTTTAAGCTAAAGGTTTCTAAGCGGAATAAAAATGGTTGTTACGATCTTCAAACATTCGTTAGAGCATTTGATAAACTTGATCATATGACTAAAGGTTCAAGCATAGTGCTTTGACTCCCTTTGATTGTTTTTACAAGTTCATCTAAGTCAATGTGAGTATTACTTATCCCCTTTTTCGTTTTTCACACTTTTGAGGTGATTCATGCACACTTATTCAAACTTGCAAATTCACATACACATACTTTTGATCAATTACAATTCAGATACGTGTCTTGTTTATTTTCATGCTTGTGTTTGAACGTGAACGTAACTTACATGCTTATACTTAAACTTAGACATAACTTCGGTTATGGTGCTCTATCAAACATAACTTCGGTTATGGTGCTCTATCAGACATGATTTCGGTTATGGTGCTCTATCAGACATGACTTCGGTCGTGGTGCTCTATTAGACTTTACACGTGTTGAGGTGCTCTATATACTTTTGGGAACTCTATATTCTTGAATTCTTATTTGTTACTTACATGTTTACATAACGCATTGATATTACATGACACGTGAATTGTACGTTTTATAAACTTATACTATATGTACTAAACTAAGTAATGTTCACCTACATTATTGTTGACAAAATTAATTTCGTGCATGTTTCAGGAGAAGCTTGCTTGATGATCACATAAGGATTTGGACATAGTTAATAAAACCAGAATTTTGTATTGCTTGATTTCATTTGTAACAGTGTTTGAAACTTTAATTTAGTATTTAATAATATTTCAACTTTATTAATGCCATGAGCTTATGAACAGTCGTCACTACGTGACACCTCGATGTTTCCGCCATCGGTTGGGGTGTTACAGATTGGTATCAGAGCCATGGTTATAGGGAATTAGGTTATTAGAATGCCTTTTAGCCTAGTCTATAACTAAGCTTACATTCACGAGTCCTCTCGTGTATATTTCTCTTTATACTTATATTTTGTTTTAAGATATTTTCGCTATGATTCTTTCTCGTTATTCTTTCGGTATTTTACTTGGAGAAGAAGACACTCGTGTTTCACAAACGAAACGATATCACCAAGATTGGAGTGACATCCATCCATACCTTGGTGATTAGTTTCACTCATTTATATGTTGTTTATCTTAGGAATATATCTTTGAGAGAGGAGTGACATCCACACCTCAAAGAGTATTTCCTTCAAAAAGAAATTTAACCACTAAGCTGGAAGTGATATCCTTAACTTAGTGATTAGTTTCATTCCACAATAGTTTTCAATTTTGAAATACATCTTGAGTTAGGAGTGAAATCCACATCTCAAGGATCTATTTCTACATCTCGTTTTTAATCTTGCTAAAGTTTTGGAATTCACTAGTGACGGGGCACGTGCAATCTGGAAGGGTGAGCGCCTGTATTCTGAGTTTTCTGTCTATGCTTGGTATTTCGTATAAATCCCAATCAGACGCGGGACGCGTATACCTACCTGGGAACTCTTGGGATGAGCATTCACTTATAGGCTAAAGTACGCCCCCACGAGTCATTAGGAAATTTCAATTACTTGAGTTAGTCAAAGTTTCCTATGGAAACAATTTCAATGTTTTATGTCATTGACATTTATGTTTTGTTTATCATTTGAAGACTCAAATGATAAATTAGGAACTTTATTAAATATTGGGAATCTATTCGTAATACATACGTTGATTTTTATCATTCACATCATTTTAAATCTTGGTCTTTTAAAACACATTAGATTTACACATACTTCATGAAATGGTTTCATTTTGCATTTAATAAACTTGTAGTGCATATTTTACAAATCAAATGTAAACCTTTTGTTTGCATATGACGTATCCAATATATGTTTTCGAGAGAAACTTGCAACTAATAATATGTTTTATAACAATTTTCAACTCTACTTCTCGTAAACACATGAAAATGTGTACTTACGAAATCTTTTCAAGTGAACCTGTTTTGAACCTAAAACATTATTCGGTTACTAAAAAGTTATTTTTTTTACACTCGCACTCTTTCAGTTGTAAAACTTTTGGTCCAACAAAACGATGGACATACCCTCTTATCAGATTATTGCTAAATGTCTTTTATAGTATAACGCATATATGTAAAATTATTAAATTTTAACTCGTTTACTTTCATTTTGTGCAAATTTTGCAATTTACTCGATTTACGTTATACTATTCTTTCAATTGAAATTTTATGCTGTACTTATATACTTACATGAACGTATATTTGGTATGCATATTTTTTCCTGTTTTGAGCAAAACCCTGTTATACTTTACATTATTCTGTTCATCGTCATGGCAAATAAACATACTAATTGATAACTCGTATGAGATCTAAGCTAGTGCCCATGTACGACTCGGAACGGTGAAATTCTCGGAGTTTATCAATCTGGGTGTTTAGAGCCCAACGATGTGAACAAAAATTTACCGGTTAAAGGTGAACCCAAAAGGAAAGAACATCTGACCATGTCATGATTGAACATTATTTCATTACAGTAGCTATTACATATGGGTTGCACGCATTTGATTCGGGTATTATTTATGTTAGGGTTATGGAAAAGCATAGCACCCTAGTGTAAGGTAAATCGATGATTACGGTCCGGAACGCAATCATGGATTTATAGGTACATGAGGGTGGTGTGTAATCCTATTTAGGCTGTTGGTAGACAATCAGTACGAGTCCAAAGCATCGGGAGTGTGGTGGGTTAGCTGCGGTACACCCTATATATAAGCATAAATGATACTGCGGGAGCGGACTAGGAGTCTGACCAAGAACCTACCCGTTACTACCTCTTCATTAGATCATTGACTAGTAGCTAACATTGTCAATAAGAATGTTTGTACACGAGCTTCAATTCGTCTTCCTAAAATCTTTCTCTTGACCATCCAAACAGAAAACTAAAACCTTATATACTCTTACACTCTTGGTTATTTGGATTCTTGTTGCATACTCTAACAACGTTCAGTTAGAAACATTTCTAAAGTAGGGGAGACTACCTTCATTAGTACCTCTGCCCCTGACCCGTTACACATTCCCAAAACTTTTCGCATTTAAACTCTTAACTTTTTAACTTTGGGTCAACTGTCAAAAGATTTTGAAACTTTTACTTTGGGTATTAGACAACTACTTTAAAATTTATCAAAACATAAATGATGTGATATATATTTTTTTAAACCTACTTGCCTTTTTACAACACATTTTGTTTCATAGAAACCTCCACTTGAAAGGCATTTCGGGTCGAAATTTTCTAAAGTAGGGGTGACTGTAACATTCGCAAATTTTCTAATAAGTTAATTATAACTTTGGGGGATCTAAAGTGACAATAATCCATAGTTGAAAATCGCTTAAACCATATTTTTTTTCCGTAGCGTTTGGGGTAGTGTTGTAACACCCTAATTTTCAAAAACATAAATAATAATAATAGTTATGAGTTGACGATTACATTGATATGAAAAAATTATTATTAGAGTTCTAATTTGTTTAGATATATCTTGTAGTTCTTAAAAAAATTATAATTTTGAAGTCAATGAATTTTAATAACGTATGTAGTATTCTTAAAAGTAATTTTGTTTTCTTAAAAGAATTTTTAGAACAACTTAAATATGCCATTTAAGTAAATATGAAACTCTTGAAAATTAATTCCATGAATTATTAAGTTACTTTTTAGTTATATACAACAAAGTTTTTGTTAAAGTCTGAAATTAAATGATAGCATTCAAAGGAGAAGTTTCATTTCGAGAATTGTAACCGATGATCACTTCAATTATAAAACTCATTTTTTTAGACTTTACTAGTAGACAAACCCTCTCCACATTATTAGTATATATTACAACTTAAGAGTTTAGTTGACGTCAAAGACCCGATGACCAAATTCTTTTAAGCTAAAGGTTTCTTAACGGAATGAAAATGGTTGTTACGATCTTCAAACATTTGTTAGAGCATTTGATAAACTTGATCATATGACTAAAGGTTCAAGCATAGTGCTTTGACTCCCTTTGATTGTTTTTGCAAGTTCATCTAAGTCAATGTGAGTATTACTTATCCCCTTTTTTCGTTTTTCACACTTTTGGGGTGATTCATGCACACTTATTCAAACTTGAAAATTCACATACACATACTTTTGATCAATTGCAATTCATATATGTGTCTTGTTTATTTTCATGCTTGTGTTTGAACGTGAACGTAACTTACATGCTTATACTTAAACTTAGACATAACTTCAGTTATGGTGCTCTATCAGACATAACTTCGGTTATGGTGCTCTGTCAGACATAACTTCGGTTATGGTGCTCTATCAGACATGATTTCGGTTATGGTGCTCTATTAGACATGACTTCGGCCGTGGTGCTCTATTAGACTTTACACGTGTTGAGGTGCTCTATATACTTTTGGGAACTCTGTATTCTTGAATTCTTATTTGTTACTTACATGTTTACATAACGCATTGATATTACATGACACGTGAATTGTACGTTTTGTAAACTTATACTATATGTAATAAACTAAGTAATGTTCACCAACATTATTGTTGACAAAATTAATTTTGTGCATGTTTCAGGAGAAGCTTGCTTGATGATCACATAAGGATTTGGACTTAGTTAATAAAACCAGAATTTTGTATTGCTTGATTTCATTTGTAACATTGATTGAAACTTTAATTTAGTATTTAATAATATTTCAACTTTATTAGTGTCATGAGCTTATGAACAATCGTCACTACGTGACACCTCGATGTTTCCGCCATCGGTTGGGGTGTTACAGGTCATACCTTTGTCTCACATCAATGTTTAAAGACCAAAGTATACAACACTTAACCCATGTTCATAGTCTAATAGTGTAAGTAAACTTACCTTGTATTTACCCTCATTTCCTTGCACTTGAGGCTTGTATTCACTTGACCCATTTGCTTGTTGATCCATTCTTTCCAAGCTTGCACCTAGCTTGACAAGATCAACCTTCACTATACTCATAAGATTGATAAAGTTAGTCATCATGTCCAATAACTAACACATCTCATGAGTTTATTCACACCATTTCATCTAGGTTTGAATTTGGGTCAGTTTGACTTCTAAAAGTCAAACTGTCCATAAACATGTTCATGTACACTAGCTTAGACAATGATGCACACAAGTACAAGGCTTTCATTCCCATCCAAAACAACATTTAGTGTTAAGGAAATGAGTATCTAGATAATCACATGTGTTAAGTTCATAAAACACCTTATTTTCATTGCTGCACTTTTTGCGCAACAGCTGTTCGGGTCACTTTTACCCCTTCTAAATCCCATAATATGACTTCGACTTTCAAATAAGAAATGTGCTCCGTTCAAAGACCTTTCCAGAAATGTCAACTTTACATGTTGTTTTGACCTACTAAAACTTAGAATTATCTTGTCATGACTAAATATTAAATGTAATATGTGCAACAAGCTTTTCAACGATATAAGGCTCGTCTTCTAACTCCTAAAAACGAATGAGATATGGCCTTTACAAGATGACTATCTAAGGCTGTCAAAAAGTGACGAATTTCATATTATTTGCCCCAATTCAAGTTTCATGTAAGCATTTTATCAAACACTTCATGTACACCCTTTTTACTAGTGAATTCTAAGCCTTATGAACTTCTCAAACTTTACCATTTGAGTAGCTCATCATCAACAATTGATCACGTTGATTTCTAACACATTTACAAAGCATAAAAATAATAACTTACGCAAGATTTCACCACATCTTTGTATGGTTCATACCTAGGGTCAAAACCCACTACATACATACTTTAAGTATCAATTAAACACAAGAATCAAGCATCACTTAGCATAGTATCAACTATTCAAGTTCCTTTAGGGTCTCTAACCATGAGGGAACCCTTAGACATCATCAATTCACGTTTTTTATAAAATACCCTAATATCCTCATCTTCCTAAATCATGAGTTTTCCATGAAATCAAAGGAAATAAATGATACCTTAGGGTGATTTAGGGCTTAGATGATCAAGAATTCACCCATGCACTTGTTGAATCCTTGGATTGAAGCTTGAATTGGACAAGAATATAAGAGGGATGAATTGTGTGTGTATTCTTCATCTTCTGATGAAAAAAAATCGATGCACACACACGCATATGAATTCTTATGTTTAATCAAGTTTAACAACTTGACTACTTTAGCCCTCAACTTGTTTTAACAACTTTGTACACTTAAAGTCCTATGCTCAATAAGTCCCTTGAATTGTTTTCCTCATATTTCGGCTAACGCCACTAACAGGGTTAATTTCTTATTAGAAATATAGCTCTCATTTTACTATCCATAAAACGTTCATTTTACTACTAATTAATTTTGTTATTTGGTAAACACGCCAAAAAGCATAATTAAACAAAATGGATTATCAGGGTGTTACAAAATGTGCATTTATAATAACTCCTGCACATTTCAAAACTTTTGATAAGCAAATTCAACCATTTTATATGTTTCATCTTCAACAATTCAAATAAAGAGCCCAAAATATAAAAATCACCTTGGATTAGTATTCCCTTTGACCACTTTCTAACCGTATTTTCTCCACTTGAACCCATCATCTATTATATCAACCTCACTTATTGTCTAAACTACAATTTTTGGTTCTGGTACCATCTTGTTAGATAAAGCCGAGTCCACATGCACAGAAAAGGCCCAACTTCCGTATTCATTCAATTCATGTAAAAAGAACACCAATCAACGTGCAAAGTCTCAAGTTTAACAAAAATTTACATAAAAATGCACATGTTTAACAATCTTTAGCTACAATGCATGTAAAGCACTTATATCCTGCATCAACATGCATAAATTTCTTTAAAAACCAAATATCTACACAACCGAACAATAAGATGATAAAAACAGAATATACGTGTAACACCCCGTATATTAATTTCATAAAATTTCATATTCAAGATATCAAAAACTTGGATTACGGACAAATCCATGGTGGTTACACATAGAAGTTAAAGTAATTTGGACAAGAGATGTTTATCAACAAACAAGTGTTTACTTTCGCTAACATCATTAGTACATTCATTCATGAACCCAAAAGTATGAGCGCGGAAGCGTTGAGTGGCGTATGCATTTGTTCATCAAAACATGAGCTTGAACATCATCTGAATCCATAACAATGCCTACCTAGGGTCACATAATCAAGAACAACCATGTAAGGATCATAACACATCAAGTTGTGGAGCAAAAACAAGGCAAAAAGGAAGGGGAAACCCCACCGTAGCTTACGGCAAGAAGGTCTTAAGCTACGGCTGCTGATGTTGTTTTGTTATAACCAGGCCATAGCCTACAGCCTGCAGCCATATGTTACGGCCAGCCACTTCTGTCCATGTTCTTCATTTTGGCCGTAGCTGCTGGAAGCCATCCGAAAACTCACCCAAACACCCAAGTTTACCCCATTCTTGAATGAGTTGACTATTTATCCTAATATGGGTCCTCTTCCTTGGATTAAATCATAAGTTCATGACCCAAGAACAACATACACTCAATTCCTAACATCTAACCAAACCTCATGACTAATGAATCGCTCCCTTTGACCCGTTAAACCCCTTGCCAAACTAAAGATATGATCCGGGTAAAATTCTCAGGGCCTACAAGTTACTTCCTGATCAATGGGCCTATTCCAACATGCACTAGAGTATGCTAACAAAATAGAATCAAAATAAAAAACTCGACTAGTCAACTATTACTTAACTGGGTTTACGCCTATGACGATCATATCAAACGACTACTTGTGATTCCCTACTTGTATTGCCCACAACACCTTCCCAATCAAGCTTTGATTAAAGAAGTTGTGCGCCTAATTAGATCGTTCAACCGTGTGGCTATGCCTCGTACCCGTGGCATTGTGAGCCACGATACTCGGTCACTATATGCCCCCTGTCCGAACGATGGATAACACCAACTCCATGGTGAATTGTATGTCACTCGGGAATCACAATATCGTCTCAACTCCCATGACCCATACACATATGCATATGCATATACAAAACAAACACATACTTATTTAAGTCGTAGTGGCGACTTACCTTAGTTGTGGCCTTTCAACTTCAAATCCTTTACCGCTTGACTTCCCAATGCCTCCTGCTTAGTACCTAGAGATTGTGTCACACGTGCACATTCAGGTAATTGCGATTAGACTCGGTCTCAAGTAACCTTACATGTTTTCCATGTATATTAATACAATGCCTACAATAATATGAAATCAAGCCTCCTTGTAGCATTTTGTCATACACTTGGTGGGTGAGACGTTACAATTATTATCTATTCGTTATATAGACCACCAAGATCCATTCCCAATTAAATCTCAAAGTTGACATCGCACAATAATCACTCAATTATTATTTTTTCTTACAATTAAGCTTTCGAGCATGTGAAATTTACCAAGACTTATAAAACACACCAAGTTACTATTATGGCTTTCAAAGTTTCCATCAACTAGGTTATGTTATCATGATTTTCTTTAAAATTAGTTTGTTTTAAGGCCCTCTTGCACTAGGGTTACCATTCATAGCCCCAACATTATAAGATACAAGAATCTTAGGATTTTCTCCGCCATTACATAGGCTACAATTTATCAAATTAGATGAAACAAAAGTTTCCTAGAGGTGTGACAAGCCTTAGATGACTCGAATTTGACTCATGCAAGTTGAAACTCTCTGATTTATGGCTGATTCTTGGATTGTGAAGGTTTGTGTGTGTTTGGTATAGGGAATGAGAACCAGGGATTGTTTTGCTTTGTTTTAGAATTCAAGTTTCAACTAGTCCAATTTCAGCCCCTCAAGTTAAGTAAGTTGGGTTATAAGGTCTAGTTACTTACCAAGCTATCATCATTTGTTGTCTAGAAATTTTTTTCTGTAGCGGCAATTAACTCAATTACTAGGCCGAGGTGGAATCATTAACATTTCCTCGTCATATGCTTGATTAGTAACCTCCTATTATTTGCTAATATAAGAGTTATGATTAATATGGATTTTGGGTCGTTACAATATGTCAATCAAATTCCGATAAAACCCTCTAACTATTTGATTAAATATTAAAAAGTCTTATAAACCATGCCACATACATGCATACTTTAATAAAGTTAATAAGCAAATAAATAGATAGTTTTAAATCTTATAAAGCGAGATGTCATAACTGCAGTGAAGAAATGATCATATCAACCAAATAAAAGTGGGTGATGATGAAGGTTACTATATCAACCAATTAAAACAACATTATCTATATTTATGTTATTAAGGAAGAGTGACGGTTAAGATAGTAATTTTCACTTCAGTACAAGTTAAGAAACAACATGTACAACACATTTAAAAAACATATTTAAGGGTATTATAGGGATGTAGGTGACAATTAAGACACTTAGGAGGGTAAGATAGACATTTCACCCACCTCCTACTTTGCAATAACAAAACAAATTTACAACACTACCCTTCATTCTTGATCCTCTTGAAACCTATGAATCCAAATCAAAGGTTTTTCAAATGAATGATTCATTGATTAAAAGTTATTATTTGAATTTAATGGGAGAGAGTTACAAAATTTCCTCCACCGGCATATTCACTTATACGTTTTATGGCCTATTAATCATACTAAAGCATCGAGATCGATTGTTATTGAGCACAACAAGTAGGTACACGGTTTTCTAATTTCAATGTAACGAGTTTACGCCACCGTGCGTTGCAGCGAGTCGTTGATTATGAATGTGTTTAGTATTGTTATATGATATGCGAAGATTTCTAAAATCTATCTAGTTGTTTTTCGAATCGTGAATTAATTGGTATTCGCGATTTGAGCAAGAATGGTAGGGGTTCGCATGGGGCTAGACAATTGGCGAAGTTTGTTAATGGTTATCATATATGTAAATTAGGTGGTTTTGGGTAAGTTAAAAATGTTAAAAGGGTCAGACTATTCAACCTTTTTAAGATAGGAAATAAATAGACGGGTAAATTGAGTGAAGAATGAGTGGGTGAGATTGGAGAAGAAAAATGGTACCGACTCATGACTACATCATCGACTATGGTGTTTAAGTGTTATGTGAGAGGTCATATCGGCTACTGAGAAGGCGGCGATTGACATAACAAAACGATTACCTCGCTTGATTACCTAAAAGTATATAGATTCTTGCCTGATGTATAAATAGAGGTGGTTGTCGATGATGTATAGTAATGGGCGACTACAGCCAAGTCGGTGTACAGTTGCAACAATGAAACAAAGAGCAAGGTAGATCGAATGACGTAACCGGTGAGCGTGTAATTAATATTTAGATGACCGACGATTATAAAGTAGTCCTAAATGCCATCGTCGGAGTTTTCACACCGATTCAAATTCCTTGAAAAATAAAATTAATATATTTTGTTATTATTTAAAATTTTTAAATTCCGTTTTTTCCTTACAAAAATTGTCAAAAATAATCTAAAAAACAGTTTATTGAACCTTTTTATGGGTGTTGATTTTGGATTCAATTTGCTTCAAAATTTTGATGAGCAAAATAGGGGGAAATTTTAATTAATGTGTTCTTCGTTTTTAAATCTTAAATAAATGGGTTAAAATTAATTAAACGTAATTAATCGTAAGTAAACTTGTTTTTTATGGATAGATAATATATAGTTTGTGAAACGGTGCCAATGGATGGGTAAAGGGTCGTGACTATTGAAGGAGATTCATGTTAAATTGTGAAAAGGTGAGTACTGGACAAGAGAAATGTGGTGATGATTAGAGGTAACCCAAGTTGCAAATTGTATAGTTTGTGAAACGGTGCCAATGGATGGGTAAAGGGTCATGACTATTGAAGGAGATTCATATTAAATTGTGAAAATGTGGGTATTGGACAATAGAAAGGTGGTGATGATTAGAGGTAACCCAAGTTGTAATTGTGTATATATATATATAATTTGTGAAATGGTGCCAAGTGATGAGGAAGAGTGGTGACTTTTAGAGGTGGCCCAAGTTACTAATTGTGTGTATATATATAATATATATATATATATATATATATATATATATATATATATATAATTATTAATTAATTTGTAAAATGGTGCAAGTGATGAGGAAGAGTGATGACTTTTAGAGGTGACCCAAGTTACTAATTGTATGTATATATAATATGCTATTATACATAAGGGGGTGTTGTGTTCGTAGTTGCTGAATTGAAGTAATATTTTCATATCATTCAAGTCTTTAAAAATAAACTTTGGGATTAGAACTAACAGTATTTCCATGATTTAAATGGGTAATGATATTATATTTGTAATTAGACTATTTTTGTAAGTTCTTTAGTGATCATGATATATGGCGTAGTAATCTTGATTTCACTATTGATCAAGACTTAAGTTAAGCGTCATTGGAGCCTCTTGAAAGTAGGCCGTCTTGTAATATTCACCGGGCGATTTTTGTTTTTTATAATTTCGTTTGTATTTTCATTATTTCTGATTTACAGTGGAGAAGTTTAACATTTTTGCCAATACTTTTATTAAAAGCAAAGAAGTTGTACAGAAATAACTCATTAGAGTTAAATGCCAATTTAATCCTTGGGGTTTGTCAAAAATTGCCACTTTCATCCTAATCTTTTTTTTTTTTTTTTGGTCAATTTAGTCTCTGAGGTTTCATTTTTTTGTCATTTTAGTCCCTGTGGACTAACAAGATTTGGATGAAAGTGACAAATTTTGACAAACCTCAGGGACTAAAATGACAAAAAAATGAAACCACAGGGACTAAATCGACAAAAAAAGATTTGGAAGAAAGTGGTAATTTTTGACAAACCTCGGGGACTAAATTGACAATTAACTCTAACTCATTATGTGCAGGACTTTTACAAAAGACTATCTTGGAAAGTGTTGGGTGTATATTGTTCAATCGTTCGGAAGCAAACAATCATAGAAATTGTATCTAGAAAGTATGTAAACTATTACGACTCAATTTTTTTTTAAAATTTATTTAATTTCACAGATTACTTCTTTAAAATGCCGTAAGATACATTGGCTTGTAATTTTCAGGTTAAGAGAGCACGTTGAAGGGGATGAAAACAATCCTCTTCTTATATTTCCTGAAGGAACTTGTGTGAGTAATAAAGATCCAGAAGATGGAGTAGACAACTTCGTCTAGGATCAGAGTAAGATCCATCATGAGCTTCATCCTTAATCCTCATCATCTATTTAGGTAAATAATCGTTTTTCTATTCTGATTATTATTAGCTCTCCTCTATTCGTTTTAATAATATTGTTATATTATTCGTGTTTAGTTCAATTTCAGTCAGCCCTTGGTTTAACGGTGTTTGTTTCTCATTGTTGAATTTATAGTTTGAATCCGAACAGACTCTGAGATCGTCAAGGAATAGGGAGGAACGATGTTTGGTGCTAGATACCGTAAGTTTCTTTTGTCAACTATGACCGATTGTTTAATTAAGAATATCTAATTTCCTTGCGTTTTTAGATATGTTGTGTTACTTTCAAGGCATGAATTGCCTAAGAGATGACAACAGCCGAGGGTTCTATGTTTGTGGCTTTTGCTGGTCATTCGTTAGGGGCAGGGGTGGTCATAGTTTTTTTATGATTTTTGGATACAAAAGTTTGTGTCCTGAAGCGACCCGTTCATGAATAAATGGGTCAAAATGTACACCTACATTTCTATTAAAGTTTCAACCTTTTAATCTATTTATTATTTTTTTTGGTGGTTTAATGCCACTAGACACGTAGGCTATTCTTATTCTGGTCGTGCGGCAGCCTATGCATTTGGCAGCATCGATCCAACTAACATGTAAGCCTATTCCTTAAGAAATTATACATTTTGTAGGATCCAATAACGCGAAATCCAACAATCACGGGGTTTATACTAGAGGTGCGGAATCCCTCTAAATCCAACAATCACGGGGTTTATACTTGATCTTATGCTCCCAGATAGGCTTTAAGGTGAAAGGATGAATCTTGTCTGTCTGATACGATCTGGGATACTGAGGCATCAACTCTTTCCATCCCTCTGAGCTCTCTCTCTTCAGCTTCGTGTAAAAACCCTTAAGAGAGGCAGATTTCTCTTCATATAGCGGATAGTTGAGACGAACTAAGTCGCGAATGTACCAGAACGGCAGGCTCAGAGTGTCTTTGAAATCCTCAAAATACAATACACCTTCTTGCCATTTAACCCCGAGCATTCTGGTCTGGCTCACATACGCCCAGCTAATCACATTGCCAGACATCTTCGACAGTCGCTTCTTGAAGATGGAAGCTCGCTCAACTGGCTTTTTCTTCTCTTCAGGTTTAAACCATTGGGGATACCGCTCTCTGATCTTGTCATGTCGAATCTTTACAGCATCAGGAACTTCAGTAGAGTCGGCTTTCAACTTTTCTTCAGCCTCACGTATCATCTCCTCATCAATATTAGGAATTCCAGCGCCCGAGTCATTTACAACATACTCAGGGGTCGGCACGCTGGTTCCTTCTTCCAGATCCACTTCGTTGCACTCTGGATGCATCTCAGGAGGAACACTTTGACTTGCATTGGAAGATTCTCCAGATGCAAAGCCATAAACTTTGGCCATGTCCTCCGTCGTCATCTCAGGAGGGATCTCTCCTTCTTCCAGATCGTACTCAGGCATGGCAGGAGGTGGAAGCAAGTTGCCTTCGTCATCATATGCAAAGTAACAGTTCATAGGCTCCACGTCTTCAACAAGAACTATCGCTTTCTTCTTTACTTTATCGCGAAGTTCTTGAATCTTGCTTATCATCGGTGCTGGCTCCCCCTGAGCAGAAGAACCTGCCTTGGGATCCTTGCCTCTGCGATCGTGACTTTTCTTAGTTCGTCCCGATGCAGACCCACCTGTTGATCCACCACCGCCTGTGGCTCCGGGATCACCACCATCACCCTTACCATCATTGCCATCATCGTCATCAGACTCATCATCATCCTCTTCATCATCATCGTCTTCTTCACTATCCTCATCATCACCAGCAGCAGCACTAGCTCCAGCTTCCGAACCACCAGTAAGTCTAGGTTGAGTTCCAGTCAGCGCATTCAACCTAGTCCTTAGCCTTGTGTTTTGCTTCCTATACTTGGTGATTCGACGCTCGTTGTTCACATTTGCGAGCTGGAGATCACGATTAGACTGAATTAGCTGCTGATGTGATTCCATGAGCTGCTGTTGTGTTTCCATGATCTGCCTGTTCGACTCCAAGATTTGCTGATTAGATAAAGTAAGTGCGTCGACAGTGGTTCTCAGCTCAGTGTTAGCTGTGATAGTGTCTCCAATCAGTTCCAACATCGCCGTCTCATTTTCTTCTATATTGGCGTTTTTGCTCTTCATTTCGGCCATTTCCCGTGCTTGGGCGGCCACTAAAGCAGTAAGCTCGTTGATTTGGCGCTGGAGTTGTTCGTTGGTTGTTGGAGTCGAAGATGAGGATTGGGTCGAAGGTCTAGCAGCTGACGATCTTGCTGCTTCTTTCATCATCCGGATTCTGTCACCTATCGGATTAGCGGCCAACTGTGAACCTGTCGCTTCAACGGTAACTGAGACTGGCTCAGTGAAGATTACCGATGAAGGCATTGACATAGTCACACTCGCAGGCATAGCTGCACTGAAAGAGAGTGGGACAGTCGATGTTGCCGCTGTTGTTGTTTCTGTTGCTGCTGTAGTTGTATCTGTTGCTGCTGTTGTTGCTGCTGATACAGAAGAGGAAGCAGGTAGGCCAAAAGTATCTGGAAGTTTCATACGCCTTCCCCTCATTTTCTTAGGCGTCCTCTCAGTCGCAGCTGCCTTATCAGACATTCTCTTTTGACCCCTACTAATCTTCGTTGCTTTTGTCTTTTGTCTTTTCTGAGGAGGCGGCGTGCTAAGTTCAGCATCAATATCAGCAACAAGATCATCACTGACAGGAGTGAAAGTGGGATCTTTTGCGAGCTCTCTTGCCGCAGCCGCGCGGGCTCTATCCTCCTCAAGTGAAAGTACATCAGGTGATTCATCTTCGGTACGCTCTGAGTCGTCATCATCTTCATCAACATCTTCAATGTTAACCGGGCCCTCATCAATCTTGGCTTTGCCTTTGCCTGAGCTTGATGGTTCATCTATGTTCAGTAAATCAGGATCAAGCATATCATCATCTTGTCTTGCTCCAGTATCACCCATATTGCCCGGTTCATTGGGTCCCAAAGCAACAGTGGGTCTCCCAATGTTATCATCATCCTTGAATACCTGTCTGTGAATCTGAATATCGTCCTCTGAATCACTGTCGTCATGCCTCCATCTATTACCTAGAGGTGCCACATAGTTGTCTCTCATCAGGTAGGCAAACAGTCTACGACTTGGAGGATATTCTGACTTTGGCTTGTTCGTATACTGCAACATTCTCTTCATCTCAACCTCATCAATCTTCCTTATATTAATCAGCTCTTCTACCCGTTTCACCATGTTCGGGATCTGATTGTCAAGAATCATCTGCAGAAAGCGAGGATAAACAATAAAGGGATTCTCTTTCGGCTTTCGCAGAATCACTCCCTTGAGGTGATGCATAATCATCCCAGAGAAGTTGAACAGTTTGTTCAACGTCAATGCGACTATCGCCGATGCCAAAATGTCTTTGATTGCATCGAATGTTCCTCTGCGAGGTCCGAGACACTTTAGCACCACGTGCGTCAGATACTTCATTTCTGGAGGAAGACATCCCTTTTGTAGCATCTCCTGCGCACGCACATCACCCGTATACTTCATCCGAAGGAATCCACCTCGTATCAAAATGGAGTCGAAAACGATTGGGTCATCCTTATCATCACCAAATCTGAGAATCTCGCGAATCATGTCTTCAGTGATAAGAACCTCCTTTCGTTGCACCGTGCTTCTGATAGTTGCTGGTATTGTGCTGACATCGACTCTAGCATTCTGATAGAATTCCTGGAGAATGTTCTTGTAGGCCGCATATTCTGTAGATATGGCATAGTGTATCTTCGAGCGCTTCAAGTACTCGATGATGCCTTCAAAACGCTTGCACTCCTGCTTCTTTACCGGTCCGAGGAAGGCAAGACAGTTGTGCTTGGCCGAAGTACCGTATTGCATGATTCTGCAAGATAAACACACCATTAAACATCAAAGACAGATCAAAGATATGAAAAACGGACAAAAATGGATCAGGTTTGACTAATATTGGTCAACTGATGCATAAGGGCGATTAGGGGACATTTCATGCGATTAGTAGTTCAAAAGACACGATTGACAGCAAATCGCTACACTATTCACGCGATTAGCTGATGAAGGAGTCCAGTCGTGTTACTGTTCACACGATTAGTAAGCCTAATCGCGTGACAGTTGAGATTTGATACCAATCTTAGCAAAAACTTGTTAGGCTTCGTTTTGTGTCTGGATTTTTGTCCCATGAGGTCTATAATCAACCCAACGATACAACCCCTAACAATAATTGCACTAACATGACAGAATCAAGGGTTAATTAAACGTTTAAGAATTAGGGTTCTTATGCCTTTTGAAATTGGGGCTTTTGATTTAAAAGAGTTAGGAATCAATATTTTGGTACAAACAGAACCTACATACCCCGATAATCAAACCCTCAACAACATTTGTCATTAAAAACAAGCATTTCAGTCCCAATGATTCGAAGACAGAAACGAGGGTTTCAACCCAAAAATTATTGATTTAACCTCTTAAACAGTGTTGTTAGGATCTGAAAAAGTGATATGATCTAACCTTGATGATGTATGACAATTATCTAGGATCAATTGAAATTTTGCCAAGGGTTTGTTTAGGGATCGGGTAGGAGGGAACGAGTGACTGTAGAGAGGTTTTTGAAATTATGAAGAAGAAAAGGTCAAGTGTCCCTTTATATACTAACTGCTGATCGCCTCTCCAACCACACGAGTAGAAGACTAATCGCGTGAAGTAAGACACGAGTAGTGCTAATCGCGTGTATCAAGACACGTCTACCCACTGATCGCCTATAACCATTCTTTACACAACATAAAAGGATAATGTGGCTAATCGCCTATAAAGAACACACGAGTAGGCAGCTTCTTTCCTAATCGCATGGTTATAGATGCGAGTAGAGGCTACTCGCTTAAATATCATGCGAGTAGGCCTCTAAGAGCCTAAACTTTCACACAATTTACCAGAATGCCCCAGCAGCACCAAAACTTGCATTTTTGACCCGTTAAGGTTCAAAACATGCGTTTTTCAACCCGATTTGACACGCGACTCAGATGATGACTCAGATACTTGAAAAATTTTCATTTTCGACCCTTGTACTTGATAAAAATACGGTTTTGACCCGGCAAAACACAAGTTTCCAATTAGTTGTCCATTTTATTTTTCGGCGTTTTATTTTTGAAGAAGTAAGATTACAATGGATTAGAATTCCAACATCGGCAATCAAGAATGATTAACTAAGCTAAAATAAGCATAAATAAAATAAAACGGGAGATCAACTAACTGTACACTAACATATTTTTGCAAGTTTCAACGGTTAGGGAATCATATCAGTGTACGGACATTACTAGAACCCTTATATTTTCAGTTTTCGCTTAAATTACCAATAAGCATCCTACAACAACTGTCGATATTGTTGTCCACCTAAACTCAAAATCAAGTTTTATCGCTAGGCACTTTAGATACGTTTAAGGTAATATTAAGGCTGAGATACAAGGTGTTCCCCGCCACGCGACACATTCCCGTATCAAGTCATGCACAAAGCTTCCTCGTAACCGGTGAGTAAGCTGTTGTCATCCGTATTTTACAAGGAGTGGACTCAGTGGTGATCAGGTCTGCAGAAACGCTGCAACAAAGAGACTAGTGAGATCCAAACCAGGGTTCAAGTCAAATACCGTATATTTGATTTTTCACGGTACGATGCTTTAGGTATATGATTTGATACCTTAGAGCGAATTCTCATTGAGAATAGGGTTTTGGCATATATGAATCTTTTTGCTCTTTTAGGATTCCCGGACGTCTCCTGATCAGAATTTATTCTATTTTTTTTTTGTTTTTTTTTTTCAGGAAATGACATAGGGGTGTCTCAGTCGTAGGCTGCGACCCCAACGTACGACACGTGTGCCACTCCTATTTATTCTGAGAGACGTCCAGTTCACCCCGGATGAACCAACCTCTTAAAGACCATGAAACCTCGGATTTTGGCATGCTATCAAACGAGTTTCGGTACCAAGACCATATGCCAACGCACGTTGATCCACACATGATTCAGATGATTTAGGTTTATATCACCGTGCCGAACTTGGAAATGATTTTGAGCCTACCGACACATCATTGTAGAGGCTACCTATCAGTTCCAATATTTTTAAGATGATAAGGGTCCAGACAGTCCGACTGATTGGTTAATATCATCTTCCCATTTTCACCAAAGAAACTCATTTTTGCATTTTTCAAATTTTTTTTGATTTTGGAATTTTCTCATTTTTTTTTTTTTTTGAATTTTTGCATTATCTGAATGTTTTTGTATTTTTCTGAAATTTTCTCCCCCTAAAAATCTAAAAATTTGCGAAAAGACAATATTTTTGGATTTTTCTGATTTTTGAAAGAAAAATATTTACAAAAACGATTACCGATGAGGATCTAATCCTGCTTAACTTTAATGCCGTTTAAGATTAACAGGTACTCAAAACGAGGACCGTCAAAAGCTTTGGTGAATAAATCGGCACGTTGGTAGTCTGTGTGGATTTTTACCATATCGATAAGTTTCTTTTCATAGCAATCGCGTATGAAATGATACTTAACCAAGATATGTTTCGCCTTGGAATGGTTAACTGAGTCTTTTGCAAGAGCTATAGCGGACTCATTATCACAGTGAATGGGAGTATTAAGAAATTTCAAACCGTAGTCTCTCATTTGTTGTTGTATCCAAAGAACCTGGGAGCAGCAGCTCGATGCTGCTACATATTCCGACTCGCAGGTGGATAAGGCGACTGAGGCTTGCTTCTTGCACTGCCACGAGACTAGTCTTGGTCCCAAAAACTGGCATCCAGCCGATGTGGATTTTAAGTCTGTCTTGCATCCGCCATAGTCAGCATCACTAAATGCGATGAGGTCAAACTTATCGTCATTAGGGTACCAAAGACCTTTGGTCGGACAACCCTTTAGATAACGTAAGATCCTCTTCACAGCAACCAGGTGTGACTGTTTCGGCCTTGACTGGTATCTTGATAGTAAGCATGTCGCGAACATTATATCAGGTCTTGATGCAGTGAGGTACATGAGTGAGCCTATCATAGCTCGATAGAGAAAAGGATCAACGGTTTGTCCTTTCTCGTCAGGCCCAATCCCGTGATTGGTCTGAATCGGTGTGCCTACTGGAGTAGAGTCTTCCATCTGGAACCGGCTCAAGATGTCAGCAACGTATTTTGTCTGGTGGATGAAGATCCCCGACTCTTGTTGTTCTACTTGTAGACCGAGGAAGAATTGCATCTCCCCCATCGAGCTCATCTCAAATTTGTCCTGCATAAGCTTTTCGAATTCCCTGCACATGACATCATTAGTAGACCCAAAAATAATGTCATCAACATAAACCTGTACCAGAAGACGATCACCACCCTTTTCCTTGGTGAATAAGGTGTAGTCCACGAGTCCGCGTTTGAACCCGTTGGATATCAGATAGTTGCTAAGCATTTGGTACCATTCACGCGGTGCCTGATGGAGTCCGTACAACGCTTTGTTCAATTTGTAGACTTTTTCGCGATGCAGCGGATCCTCAAAACCCGGTGGCTGAGCAACATACACCTCTTCCTTCACGACACCATACAGAAAAGCACTTTTCACGTCCATTTGATACACCTTAAACCGTTTGTACGAAGCGTAAGCTAAGAACATCCGGATAGCTTCAAGGCGCGCAACTGGAGCGTATACTTCGTTGTAATCTATTCCTTCGATTTGACGGAAGCCGAGGACAACTAATCGAGCCTTGTTTCTTATAATCACCCCGCGGTCATCCCGTTTACACTTGTAGACCCACTTTGTTCCAATCTTTTTCGAGCCTGGAGGTAAGTCAACTAAGTCCCACACTCCTAGCTTTTGGAACTGCTGAAGTTCGGCTTGCATAGCTTCAATCCATGGTTCTTCCCTTAGTGCCTCTTGCACAGTTCTTGGTTCAGTTTGAGAAACATACAAGGCGAAGGACCAATCGTTCTGATGACCTGCTTTTCTGATTTCCGAATAGAGTGCCAGAGTACCTGTATTGTCACTTGAACTAGCATTTCTGAGCTGACTGCGCGTCATGACTCTGCTAGTCGGATTACCAATCACATTTTGCATCGGATGAGTGTCGTGAATCCGAGATTCCGGATGTGCCGGCACTGGATCATCCGAATGCAAATTAAGGTTCTCCAAACCTTGAGATAGATTTGTCTCAGCTGCGCTTGAACTAGAGGGAGCAGCGGGTTGCATATTAAAACCGGAGAGATCAATCCGAAGACCTATCCCTGGAGCTGCTGAAGAAGAAGGACCAGCTTGATTGTTTCCTGTCGGATGAACTGGAGCTGTAGTGGTAGATTCACCATTTCCAGCTTGTTCCTCAGTGAGAGTTTCATGAGACTCTGCAAAATCGTCGTCGGAAGATGAAGATTCGAGAACCTCTGCTGAAGCTTCCTGAAAAACTTCCTCAACTTCTGCTGCTGCGGTTTTATCAGGGGGACCCGTGGATGCAGAGGCATCAGATGGAGCAGGCGCAGGTGCATTAACCACGATCGGACGCATTAGCGGAGAGCTAGCTGCGTTTTCACATTCGTAATACATTTGCGCTACAGCATCATCCACCAAATTCTCCACGTTGAAGGAATCAAATAGACCCTTATAGTCGAACAACCAATCAGGTCCAACACCAGGTGCATTGGCAGTATAACGCTGAACATCGACATTAAGCCAATCCTCAACGTTGTTGGTTCTTTTGTTGTACACTCTTTTGTTGGGAGTGCTGTAACCAACAAAGAAACCTTCTTCTGCCTTTGCACCAAACTTCCCATCGGGATGTATCATGGTGCATGGAGCTCCGAAAGGTTCCAGAAACTCTAAATTCGGTTTCCTTCGGTTCAGAAGCTCGTAAGAAGTTTTTCCAAGCTTCTTTACCGTTAGAACCCTATTCAGAGTATAACACGCGCAGTGAACTGCCTCGTTCCAGAAGATCACAGGCAAGTTCGAGTCTGCGAGCATAGTTCTGGCTGCCTCAATAAGAGTCCGATTCTTTCTTTCTGCAACCCCGTTTTGCTGAGGAGTGTATGGCGCTGTGAATTCATGATGAATACCCTTTTCTGCATATAACGCCTCCATAGCGTGATTCTTGAACTCTGTTCCGTTATCGCTTCTGATCCTACGGATCTTTAGCTGATATGTATTTTCCAATTTAGTAAACAGATTCTTCAAGTAATCAAAAGTTTCACTCTTGTGCTTCATGCACACAACCCAAGAAAACCTAGAATAATCATCCGTAACCACTAAGCAGTATGAGTCACCGTTCTTGCTCTTTCGATTGACTGGGCCAAACAGGTCCATGTGCAGTCGTTCGAGTGGTAGACTAACTGAGTTTGTCTTCTTAGGCTTGTGAGACTTTCTTTTCTGCTTCCCTTTCTTACATGAGACACAGACATCGTTTAAATGAAAATTCTTAACAGAAACACCTTCCACTAGTTGGTTCTGGACCAGATGGTTCATTTTCCTCAAGTGGATGTGTCCCATTCGTCTGTGCCACATTATCGATTCCTTCTCTGTCGCCTTTGACAGAAAACAAGTGACCTGACCTTTTGCAGTCATTGCTCGGCTCATATCCAGGACGTATAAGTTGTTGACCCTGGGAGCTGAGATCATGACCCACTCTTTCGGTATTTTGAATCCAGGCTTCAGAATGAAACATGCGTTGTCATCAAAGAACACAGTGAACTTCTTGTCACATATCTGCGAAACACTCAGCAAGTTGTGGTCTATCTGTTTAACAAAGCTTATCTTTTCAAAGCTCACTATACCGTTGCTCATACTTCCTTCCTTTGTTATATAACCCCCTTTATTACCAGCAAAGGCAACATACCCCCCATTGATATTCTTTATGTCAAAAAGCAGGGATAAATCGCCTGTCATGTGCCCTGAAGCTCCACTATCAACAATCCATAGGCTGCTGATAAGGCCCTGTGGAACTCCCTGCACAAACATTCAAAGTTCAGTGGTTAAGGGGGACCCCAAGCCTTCACGGTCTTGGGTCTACCAACTTCATCTAACATCGGAAATTCAACCCATCTCCCATTAGGTGTTGGAGTTGTTTCCGACGGTACAGCAGTGCCTTTTCCAGCAGATGATTCTCCTTCTTTGGTTGGTGACTTGGGTCTCCAAATCTGTTCAGGTTTCTTTGGCTTGGGCTTCTTCTTTGCCTGTGGGCTAGAAGGTCCAGCCTTGGATTCCTTTGGAGGAACAGATTTTGGATCCACTTCAGAATTAACTGTGCGTGGAGCAGCTTTGGGGTTGCCCTGCGGTTTAGCTGCAGCCTTTGCTGGTGGCTTAGGTGCTGCTTCAACCTTTGGAGGAACAGTGCTCCCCCTCAGCTGTGGACCCCTGCCATCAACTGGCTTTTGGTTCATAGCAATCTTGTTGCGGTTATCATAAACGACCTGCTTTCCCTTTTGTTTCTCTGAGAGTTTAGGGGAAACAGGTTGCTTGGATTTGCTAGAACTAGGAAGATCATCCACTTTGATCCTTTCTCGTCTCAATTCAGGGCACGCAGCAACTAAATGCCCACGTTCCCCGCACTTGTGACAGGATCTATATTCTTCAAACTTAGGAGATCCGGGTTTGGTCTCCTTCTTGTTCCTTTTGTTAGATGGAACGGCAAATGAGTTTTTATGTTTTAGATCCTCAAGACATCTTCTTTGCTGATCGACTTGAGGATCGTCATTTCTTTCAGTGCCGCTCGATCTAATAAACTCAGTCACATGCTTTTTCGGACCGTTTCTTTGAGCTTGATTTTGAGGATTACGGTGTTCGACTTTTGATTTTTCTTGTTATTTTCATTAGGCTGATTTCCCTGATCCTTTCTACCCTTACCCTTACCCTTGTTTTTACCCCAGGTTTCCTTTTCTATGGTAATGACAGATTCTTGCCAAATTTTGGCAACAAGACCAGGGGTGATACATCTGAGAGGGACTTCCTCATCAGCATACACCCTTTCAGACCCTTTTAACTTATAGAACACCTTAATCCTCCTCCCATCCTCGGTTTGCACTTTCGGTTGCAGTTCACTCAAGGTTTCAGTTGTAATGATATGATTCGCAAGAGGAACATCTATAGTTTTAACCGGTGCATACCTAGGAGGTTCATCGAGCTCATCATCCGAAGTGTCAGTGTCATATACACTGATATCATCAGGTTTCTCACACAAATTGACAGCTTTAGCAGGAGTAGCAACCTTAGTGACTTCAACAGGTTTAGCTACTTCAGTAACCTTGGCCGCCTCTGCAGCTTTTGCTGCCTCGGCTGCCACGTCCACAAGTTCCTCCTTCGGCAAGACATCAAAATTGTGATTTTCGAATCTCACCGGAGGTGGACACTGAGAGTATTTGGGACTGGTGGAGAAACCTTCCTTGTCAGAGTGTTCAACTATGTGATCAAGGACATACTTGCAGTTTAAATAACTCTCAAGCTTTTTCCTGATCTTTTCATAGTCACAGTTAACAATGGCCAATTGTTTCTTAGTGTCTTCGA
The DNA here is from genome assembly GCA_030844895.1 of Ambrosia x helenae. NCBI lineage: Eukaryota > Viridiplantae > Streptophyta > Magnoliopsida > Asterales > Asteraceae > Ambrosia > Ambrosia x helenae. The sequence goes on along the minus strand of CM061230.1, from coordinate 17,788,144 downwards.
CCTCATTGATGTAATTATTTATAGCAATCTGTTTGTTAGCTAAGGTTTTTGACAGTTCAGAAACATCCTTTTTGTAATTTTCAATTGTACTTAGAAAATTTTTCTCCTTTTGTCTCAAGGAATCAATTGACCTTTGCAACGGACCAACATCAGCTTTTAAATTCAGATTTTCTTCAGTTAATTCTTTAATTCTGAATTTCAACTGATTACACTCTACACAATCTAATTTTGAATCAGAAGAGGAACTTACCTTGTTCGACGATTCAGTAATGGCCATCAATGCATAGTGAGCTGCTGTCTTCTGAGCTCCAAAGAATTCGCCGTAGTTCTTCTCTGTGCAGTCAGCATCCACAAGAAACGATCTTTTACCGATCAATGCATCTGCTTCAGCTAACAACTCCTCCAAATCTTCTCCACTATCAGAATCGCACTCCGAGTCACAGTCAGACACCTCGGTTTCAGAAGTGATGATGTCAGACTGACTCGAAGTTTCTTCAACTTCGGCTGGTGCTTCAGACGCTTGTTGAGCAAAACAAGCTGCACCACCTTGAGGAGCTTCATCTCCGGTGATCAGATGGTTCCAGTTATAGCCTTCATCAGCTTGAATAACCATGGCTTGACCTTGATTGTTGTTTACAGGCGGCCTCTGGTTCTGATTCTGGTTGTTGACTGGGACAATAGCACGCTCAGTATTAGGTTGACCCTGAGCTTGCTGCCTCTGATTCTGATTAGCTCTGTTGTTGTTGAAGGGATTCTGATGTCCCTGCTGCTTAGGTCGGTCACATTCCCTTGCAAAATGCCCTTTTGTGCCACAGTTGTAGCATGTGACCTTCGTTTTGTCAAACCCAAACTTGGTGTTATTATTGATCAAGACATCTCTCCTTCCCGTCCTTTCCATGTAATCCTTTGCCCTTATCACCACGCTCGCGAAGTGCCATTGTATGTCGATCAGATCCATGTCGTCCTTATCAATCTGCGAGTAATCCTCCTGTGTAAGATGAGGATTCCCGATCTGTCCAGCAACCAGTCCACTGTAGGAGTTCACCAAAGTCGACAATAGAGCCATGTGTTCTTGAGCTAGCTCTATAGTCACCTTTCCTAAACCCGCAGTGTTCAGCTGCTCTGGGACTGGATTGGTCTGATAGCCACCTTGATTAGAACTAGAAGCACCTCCAAATCCACCATAACTTGTAGTTGGAGCCCCGCCAAAACCTGCAGAAGAGGGTCCACTAAAGTTTGCAGTTGCCTGCGCTGGTGCTGCAAGATGAGAAAACGGGTTAACACCAAACTGGTTAGCATTATAATTCAAAGGATACGGGTTTGGTCCAAAAGGATATGTAGGAGGGGGAACATCAGTTGGGGGACCATAATTGTCGAACGCATAGACTGGGTCCGGGTTAACCACAAAAGCAGTTTGTGGTTTGGTGCCACCCACACTGGTGTCCTGAAGAGGATTCCCATAATAGATGCTGGGATTCTGTGGAATGAGCGCCTTGTTTGCTCTCCTGATCTCCTCTATCTCCTTGTTCTCCAGCTCGGTAATAAACTCGTTGATGGAGAGAGTCTGATATGCATTGTTTGACTTTAGAATATCCAACCATTGATGCCAGTGAGGAGGTAGCGCCTCAGCAAATCTTTCTACAAGGTCCGCAGATGAATATAAGACCCCGTACTGATACATTTCTGACATCAGATGGTAGTATCTAGCCGTCAAATCCCTCAGAGATTCGTTCCCTATAGCATTGAAGTTCTCGAACTCCTTCTTGAGCTGATCCATTTTGACCTTTCTTGTCTTCATATTACCCTCATTTCGCTCAGCCAATGCTAACCAAAGCATCTGTGATGTTGTGCACTGAGCGAATTGATGAAGGATGTCCTTTGGAAGAGCTTGCTTCAATGCCGCCATCGCCTTCTTCTCATAGTTGTATTTCTTTCTCTGATCTTCATTCATGTCTTCAATTGAGATCGGAGTAGTGGAGTTCTCAACCAACGGTCGACTGTACCCTGTCTCGATAGCTGACCATACAAGACCATCGATGCCCTCGACATATGTCTGAAATCTGCCCTTCCAACCGTGGTAGTCGGACATGTACTGCAGCTTCGGTGCCCTGTTAGAACTACCCGTCTCTAAGTCACTCATGAGTACGGAAGACAGATGATTTGTCTGAGAGTTTGCAGCAGCCGCGAGTGCCTATGGATTTGTGTTCACCATTTGCTGTTGAGCAGCTAGCGCCCACGGATTGATTCCGGCAACATTCGCTTGCATTTGCGATTGCTGCATCCGTTGCGCGTTACGTTCTGCTGAATACTGCCAAGGGTTCGTGGGTACATTAGATTGATTGTTCATTTGTTGATTATACTGAGGTCTCGGTTGACTCAGATGTCCCCACGGGTTCGCCATATGTTAAGGTATGATAATAGTCCGATACTTAGTCAAATTTTATGTTCCAGACCTTTATAGGCGATTAGGCTTATAATTGTATGATATATATGCGATTAGGGGGCTGATCGTGTGAATAGTTGGGCGATTTGACCTAATCGCTACTTTTTATATGCGATTAGGGTTTTAGATTGACAAGAGTAGGGTAGGCGATTAGGGCTAATCGCTTGTAAGCAATTAGGCCTAATCGTGTATGGAAACTAGCGAGTGGATGCTGATCGCGTGAAAGTAGTAGCGATTAGGGGCTAATCGCTAGCAAAACCCTAATCGTGTGAAAGGAGATGCGATTAGGACTGCGTAATCGCCTGATCTGATCTGTAGCCGCACTTTTGCTCAAAAATCACCTATTTTGCCTCAAAATCTTATCTAAAACATTGTATTTTGATCCCAAATGATTAGACAAGTTACCAAAACAGTTTTAGAGCAAACCCTAATCAAAAACACTTGTTTTTAACCGTAAACACACACCAAGATATTGAAAAAGATGGGTTTTTGACAAAAAACTCAAAGTTTCAAAAATAAGAACAGGTTTTTGCTTAAAAATCTGAACTTTTACACCAAAAACAACCTGTTTTTGCTCGTTTTTGTTATTAAAACACCCGTGATAAGAGCCTCGGCTCTGATACCACTTGTAGGATCCAATAACGCGAAATCCAACAATCACGGGGTTTATACTAGAGGTGCGGAATCCCTCTAATATGCTTTAACAACAGATACGATAATGAAACTAAGACAAACGAGTAATCACAACACACACACGGGTCAAAAGATTATCGATTAATCACTAAAAACAGAGCACGAGTGTTTACAGAGATCAAATCAGACCTTACAGACCTTGGGAGGGTGTTTGGAGAGTGTGTGAGGCCAGAACTAATGATTAGGGCAATGATTGGGCCTATTTATACCTCCCGGGTACGAACAGCTGCAAACTGGCGATCAGCATGACCATGTTGGGCGATCAGTGCTAATCGCCTATAATCAATGCCCAGTCGCGTGAATAGTGACGCGATTAGGGCCCTAATCGCGTGTCACTGTTTGCTACTCGCCTGTAGCATCCCGAACACTCCAAAACGCGTACAAACGTCTCCAAACACCTCGAAACACGTCCAAACAACTGATATACTAGCCTAGGGACATCATGTACTAACACATTTATGTACAACTTATACACACACATATTTATATGTGCGGATGTCATATAATTGTAGCATACTTAGGTATGTTTGGCTGTAATACTCAATAATGTCCCTATTTGTTAGATGCTTTGTTTTAGAATGGGCTTTCTTGATCATTTTGGGATATGCAAACAGTAACTAAGCAAACGAAAACAATGACATAGCAAGCCACCTTAGAAAATGATCCACTTTGGTAATTGTACTATTTTGAAACTTACCGGCTCTTATTTACCAGCCTATGGATTTTGCTACTATAAGGAGCAAACTTGACGGGAGGCATTATTTAAATTTAGAAGAATTGGAGGTTTTCGCTGCTCTATTATGTTTCAGTTGTCAAAAGTCTGTCTATTAACATTTCTTGCCCAGTATGATTGATAAGGGATGAAGCTGTCCAAAGTTCTATACCACTTGTAAATTGCTAATGCGTTGACTACAGGTCACCGTTTCTACCCATCTACTTACTTTGTGTTATGTACTTATGTTTTCCCTATAACAGGTCAAGTGAGTTACCTTGAAAGATTTAACAAATAAGAGACTAATAGAGTAGGAATATTGTTTTACCCCAATTAGTTTCTTAATATTTATAAATAAATGCTTGTGTGTCTGCCCAACCCATTTTTTTCAACATTGTTAGTGTGTATATTTTTTTTAATACTAATTTGATTTAATAAAAGGGATAAATAAGTGTTTATGTGTTTGCCGCAACTCTTTCCGTTTTTAAACATGAAATATACAGTCTATTTTTTCCAATTTCTCTCGCCAAATCAAAATTAGAATTATAATGCTAGCGGTTTATTAGAGGTTATCTGTTCATCTTCAGGGCACTAATTTTAGGTAACATGAACATATATTAATATATTATTCTAAAGATTTCTTTCTTCATACAATATCTTTAATTGCATACTCATGGTCTAAGAGTGGGCTTGGAAAGTATAAAGAAGGCAATTGAGTTTATATGATTCTCTTTCATTACTTCTTTTGATTTAATTAACAAGATCAAGGAACAGGCTTGCAAATGATGATAGGAGTTGGAAACGAATACCTTTGCCATCTTTCTAATTTACACATGTACGTCAAAAGGCTTGTGTTTTGTAATTTTAGGTTTATGTAAAGAGTGTGTTGCTAATTAGGTAACTCTATTACACATTTCTAAACAACAGGTCAAACTCTGAAGGCAAAGAAGTTTAAACCTTGAGGCATACAACCTTTAAAATAGTTTTAGGAAGAGAGAGAGGGGGAGAGGGAGAGAGAGGGGGAGAGAGAGAGAGAGAGAGAGAGAGAGAGTCAAGAGGCTACTACTTAATAAGTTGCAGGGGTGCAGCAAGGGAAAGGAAGATGATATACGTTAAATTACACATATAAAAGTCCCCGATTAACTCCCATTTTCATACGTTTTTGACCTTATACACAGGAATTGGTACTTATTTGGGTATCTTTACGATTTCAGGTCTTAAACAATGTCCCGGAAGCACAACAGAAGGAAAAACGAAGATTTCGGCGCGCGAACAGAACCTCAGGCCCTGTGAGCGGCCGCGCGCTCCCCCAGATATTTGTGGCAACCTTATGGAAGGCCTACGTCACAGCTGCAAGTCGTCCACTTGGTTTGAAAAAGCAAGCGGCCGCTCACAGAGTCCGAGCGGCCGCTCGGAGGCCCTGTTCTTCTATAAAACAGCCATTAAACCCACTGATCAGTTGTTGGATCCTTGGGGAAAGTTTTCTAACGATTTTTTGGGCTTTTGAAGTGCTGCACAGGCGTGGAACAAGCTCGGGAATCCATCTGATCCATCCTTCAATCATCCAATCCATCTCTTAGTATTTTATATGGTTTGATCCTTTAAACATTTGTGTTTCAAATCTGATTTTGGATTGCTATTTTGATGTTGTTATAGTTATTCGTACGCCTACGGGCAAGAACAATAGTGTGTAGTACGTTAAACAATCATTCGTGTAGTTAATCATGTCTTGTATAAATTTGGCGTTTTTCACGTTTAGATCTTGATGATCATAGCGCAACCTTGTTTCATTGTTGTTGGATTTGTAGTTGTATTTGAATGACTTTGGCGAATGTCGAATGTGTTAGGCTGATAAATGTTGAAAAACCGTCCGTTTAATCGTCTGGTATTAGACTAGTTAACTTGTTAAATAGTTTATGCCATGAAACTGTAACCGGGTATTGGTTTGGTTAAAGTCAGTCGAATAACGGTTAAAAATGTTTACCGGCACGTAAAAGGGTTTTAAAAGCTTAATGGTGCCGTTACTGGTCTTTGACACGGTTAATGATCTTTGGTAGTTATTTTGGTAAAAATAGCGATCTTAGTAGATCTGGGTTCAAAGTTGGTAAAATGGAATAGGTTGTGAAATGCTCTACTTTATGCTAGTTTAGGTGGCTGTGTTGTGTATTCGGTATTGCTTTCCTGAATTAGTAAGGTTAGAAAACTCTTAACAGATGATTAACTTATCTTTAGAAGATCTGCGTGAGATCATATCAGCTGCTCGCTAATAAACGACTTGAAGTGGTTAACGTGTGTACTCGTGTTAGCTTTCTGTATAGTTGTCATGTTAGGATGCCCGAAAGGGACACTAACTGTCGGAAAATGGGAATGTTGATCACACGCCTTTGTTTTATATGATTTGTATATGACATGCTAGGGTTGATAAATTATAGTCTATATAGTTATATTTTGTATTTGGAGTCTTACATATGTTATTTATATGTTTTAGAATTAATCTAGTTGTAAACAAACTCAAACTATCTTTTTCTACTGGTAAATGGGGGACAGAGTTTTAGTACCATTGCTCTGCGTGCGTCCATGGATCGATATCTGGTTCTTATCTATACATTACTACATATATGACAGGGTACACTTGCCCTATTGTGTGTGTTTTAAAATTAAGGTCTAAACCATTTTTATAAATATTAAAGCAAAACGTGTGTTAATTCATTGTAAAATTATGTGTATATACGCACACGTCAGAAGACTATTAGGTACAAGAGCCATTTATATGATGCGACGAGCAAGATTTGACACTTTAAATTTGATCCACAATGTACTTCTTTACAACAGGTTACCCCTCCCTCCTGCATCGAGCGAACAACCATAGATTAATAATCCCCCAAATCCAATAATTTCAATCACAAGTTAAATTGATGCTTTGAAGGATAAGATATACTGAAAATCCTTAAGTTAGAACATGTGCATCAATATGCGTTCACGTGTGTTCATTCATGCAAATTTCTTAATGTTTTTTTTTTTCTTAATTTGCATACGTAAGGACTTCCCGCGATAACGCGCGGACATTCCAACTAGTATATACATTATAAAGGAGGAGTGATGTACCACATAGTCATTTTCATTTCTGTACAATTTAACAAGCAACATGTACAACATATTTAAGCACAAAATTTAAGGGTATTATGGGCATAACTATGACAATTAAGACACTAGGGTAGTGTACACCTTTCATCCACATCTTCCTCTGCTGTATGAAAAAAATGTTCCTTCCCTACCCCTGAATCCTAATCGACTATAACCTGCATATTCTTTAATTTGACATTCAAAGCCGATTCAATGGATTGCATGTTTCAATACCCTTGTGTTTATGATCTCACTGATTTAAACCAACGAATTCGATCGTTTCTCCTTCCTCCATAGAATCGGTCTCTCTCTTCAGGTAAGTTTCGATGTTCGTTGAATCAAAGGGCTTTTTCATCAGTTGATACGTTTCGGTTTAGTATTAATCATCTTTATGGGATTTACCCTAAATCATTGAGTATTTATTCATCAGAGTTTGTGTTTATTTGCATCTCTAGGGTTTTAGTTTGAGTTTAGTGATATCAATTAGATGTTAATCGTGTCTCTGTGGCCGGAAACGTCACAAGGTGGTCGTTGTTCATAATTATGGTCATAGTTTACTGTTTACTTTTCTCTTTTGGACTGTTTTATCATGTTTCTTTTTTATTTTGAGCACAGTGATATCAATTATATTGAAGTCAATGTTTCGGCTGTTAATTAGGTCCATATTTTCATTTATTATGAACTCACTAATGGTGGATCTGCCAACCCGTTGCACATCTATGCCGGGAAGCTAGGGATTATAAGTGCTTTACTGGTTTGCAAGGTCAAGGTACTTTATCACATAAACGTTTCTAAGAACCGAAGAAAGAGTACACGCTAATGTTGACGAAAGTGAACTGTTAGATGTAAAAGAAAGCATTATGCAGGCTTCTAATGATCTAACCATTCAACATGCACTAGAAAATGACCAAATGGAAAGTCTAAAGTGGACAAAGGCTCAACTTAAGAAACACGTTGCAAATATAGGAAATGGATTTAAAGTTTCTAAACTAGAAAACATCCTGAAGTATCTTGTTATAGAAGAACCAAATCACAAGCGGACGCAGAAAGAAATTCCGAAAACAGGTAAGAAATTTAAGCGAGGAGGTCCAAAAGGCTCATACAAGGTCCCAGTAGTTTGAGAAGCAGATTTTCATGCAATGGAATTGGTTTTATCGAAACATTTCAAGATATGCATTTTGTAGTTGTTGGATGTTTTTTTTTCTTGTTACAGGTGGAGAAACTGCAGCTTGAATTGGAGCTAAAGCCCGGTTTTATTGAAATGAATCCAAAGCTTCAGAATGTAAGGTTGGTTTTATTGTGTTTGTTAACATTAAAGCTAGAGTTAGTTTTAAATTTACACTTTTTTGTTAAATTGTACGTGATTTTGTTGGTGAATATGAACAAAAAAAATTGGTTTTTACTTTAGTTTGTTGAGTTTAATTCAAGTTCAAATAGTTTTTTACTTTAGTTTGTTGAGGGTGTTTGGGAATGGGATGGAATTGCCGGCTATAGTTAATATTAATCATTTCTACCTGTTTGCCCCATTTAACCGTATGGATTAAAACTACTATCAGACTAAAAATTTTACATATGCAGGGAGATGCCGGCAGTGCACTTGATAGGCTCTGGCAGAAGAAGAAAGTTGAAACCCGTCAATAGTTTCTTCATTGGGTTTTCTTCACTCGAAGGCCGTTTCAGTGCTCAGACTATGTCAAATATTTCTTAGTGAAGTTTTCTTGCTCTTTTGTCTAAGACATGTTTTTACTTTTATCAAGGAAAGACAAATATTACATCAAATTTGATGTTAATGTTTGGAATGTTTTGCCAGACTTTAAAGATTCATCTTAATGCAGTGTTTTGAGCTTTAGGTTAATGCATTGAGCTTTAAGTTATAAACGTTTTTGATAATTTACTAAAAAAAGTTATTATCTTTTAATAATATGGATCTTAAAATCATATCGTGAATGTATACAGGGGCGGACCTAGCTTCAAGTAAAATGACTTGGGAGGTTTTATGCATTGAAATACACTTGGACAACCTTTGACTTGTTTTTTTAGGCTAATTGTTTTTACATGTTGGACCTGCTAAAAGTAAAACGCAACCTACATAGACTCATTCACAAGTAAATGGGTTCATATTGTTACCTCTTTAAGTATTCTATTTATGGACATATTAACTGTTATATCGTTGACGTTTTATATGGCGGCTGTTGTAGAAAGGTTGCAGCAACTTGAGCCAAATTTAAAGGCAACTTCACGAACCTTGATATCATGGAATATCAAGGATCCTTCAAATGCCAAGAAGCTGGTTGTATGCTTTTTTTGTATTTTAATATATGCATTAATACCAAAATTATTATATGTATTTACTTTCAAATATCCTTCTTTGTTCAATAGTTATCACATTGACATGTTCTTTCAATTAGTGTCCTTGACTTTTAGGCTTACTGCAGTGAAGTTTTCTGCATTTTTTTGTACGGGTCAAAATGAGTCACTTTTGTATGGGTTGGAGACAGGTTAGGTTTGAGAGATTTAAAACACCTTTCGTCAACTTCAACTTTTGTACATAACTATAGGGTTGCTTAAAATTCAAATCAAACTATGTAACTTTTAATTTGAGAACGAAGATGCATGACAAATTCGACCACTGTTGCTAACAAAATCAAGTAGGCTTAACCTATTAGTCTATTACCTCGATTGAATATGCTTTTTCTTGAAACAAATACAAAAGTGACCTGTAAAAAATATGGAAATCACGTTTGGGCTAAGTAGTTAACTCAGCCGATATATCGGTACAAAATATCGGTTAGAATATCGGTACCGATATTATCGGCGATATAGCGTTTGTTTGAATTGTTTAACAGATAACTTGAATGCCTTAACCGTTGGAACATTCTCTTTTTGTCATACAAAGGATGAGTGTCATATTATTATTAGCATTGCTATTAAATTTTTAACAACTATTTTTCATTAAAAATTTGACACAAATATAACTACTATGTGATTGTTCGTTGATTTTAATGAATTTTTATGCGAACTTAAGCACCAAGTTGAGACAGTAATGTAAGTTTAATGAATCATTCTATTTTTATTTTAGTTAACAAGCCTGCAACTTATGAGTAGCTCAAGAAACTCTTATTGAAGTTTAGCTCAATTTCATTAGCCCGTACATTTAGTTTTTTTTTTTTCTATTGTGAGGTGACTATCCCTTTCTCTCTTGATTCCCACACCGATTGCGGGTATCGAATCGAAACTCTAACATACCGAATTCCTCATGTGTAATGAACCCGCTGCAACGCGCGGGCATTCCCACTAATAGATTCAAAACCCATACTGAGCTCCTTTACTAGCTTATTCTATCCAGCAATAAAATAATATGACCCATTTACTATTCAGATTTTTTTAATTTCCAAACATTTACCTTCAGTTGTAGTTATGAAGAATGCCCCAATTGAAAAGTTCCACTACAAATGTAGATTATAATAACAGGGGACAATAACTGAGAAATGTAAGAAGTTATAAAACAAGAATATTGGATGTATCATATGTTTTTCAACTAGTTTATACCTCGGGAGCGTCCCGGGTTGAGAAATCTAAGTAAAGTGAATAAAATCAGAAGTATCTAAACTATAAAAATGACATCTATGTATCAACTTACATTAGATACTTTAAAAAATATATACCAAAAGATCCATTTCACCTTACAACATCAACACCTAAAACATAATATTAAGATCCCAAACACTTCAAGGGGACAAAGATTGTTTAGCACCAATACATTCAGTCAAAGGTCTTTAACTGCATACAATAACATTTGAGCTATTTCAGAATATGATAGAAAAAGAAAACATAGCAATTACCTGTTGGAGAGCGTCCCGGGTTGAAATATCTAATATGACATAATAAAATATCTAATATGACAACATAATTAATGATTTGCCAATATATGATTTATTATTATTATTATTATTATTATTATTATTATTATTATTATTATAATTTTAAACAAATCTCTGTAATAAGTTATCATATTCTAATATAAAAAAAGGGTAATTGGGTCGGGTATCATCTAATCCCAGGCCCGACTCAAACCCACAATTTTTTTTAAAACTAATATATTCCGGGAGCGTCCCGGGTTGAGAAATCTAATTTGAAATATCAATTTTACACCTGAAATAGACTTATGCGTTTTACAGTTACATGCAGGAAAGCTTCAGGTATCATTTAACCTAAAACAATTAACAATGTATCTTCAATGTTAGTGCATAACCTTAAACACTGTATAACTCTAATATTAAAACCTAACCTAAAACAATGTACAACTCCAATGCTAACACATGTTGTAAATAAAAATCATATTTATTGGTTTGAACATAACTAATGACTTGCCTATACATGATTAATGAATAACTTAAACACTTTGTGTTTTTTTCTATATGAACAAAACCACACAAACAAATAGTCGTTTTTTTCTCCGTTTTTTATATAGCACTATGGTACCCGTTGGAAAGATAATAAAACGCTCGTGAATTTGGTGTAATTTTTTTCTTTAAAAAATCTCGTATATAAAAAATATTAACGTTTAAAAGTTATGGTAGAAAACATTAGAGATAAAAATCTAATTTTGTTTTTAAATTTTAAATTATTATTTTTCTAAAATAAAGCCCTTGCTAAATGGGATGACACATGGCACACTCAATGAAAAGAATACCCTCTGAGTGTCATGTCATTAAAATGGCTTTGGTTTATTATATGTATAGATAGATAGATAGATATAGATAATCTCTAAACATAATTATAAAATTCATCTATTATTACCGAAAAATAGGACCAAGTGAGAAGCATAACTCAAAGTAGGATGAAACTATTGTTTTGTAACAACAACATAAGTATGGATGATGCAAAAAAGAGAATATTTAGTAGTTAAAGAAGCAAAAGATACCACAACATACATAGTGCAGACAAATAATATGGACTTTTTTTTGAACGGCCAATAAAACTTTATTCAAAAGCTAGCAAGGAGCTAGCAAAAACCGAAGTACAAATCCGAAACAAAGAAAAACATACAAACTACCCATCTTATTCAAATCAAACCTACCCCAATCATCCCAAGACATTGCCGACATCCTGCCCCGATTAGTTATCCACAAGTAGCTCATAACTTTTATCTCATCTATAATTTTCCGAACCAAAACCTCCTTTTGATTAAAAATAAAATCATTCCTCACCATCCAGATGCTCCAAAACGTCATCAATATAATCCCATAAAAAGCCTTCCGAACCCGAGCACCATTCCAAGCCGTCAAGTGGAAACTTAATAAGTCTCGGACATGAAAAGCAAAAAAAGATGGCACATGGCACCAATTGAAAATGACCTGCCACACCTCCGTAAAGACTGGGCACCTGGTGAATAGGTGATCTATCACATTGGTTTCACAAATGGTACATAATTGAGACCCGTCTGAATATGCCGCCTAAACAAAGTCTCCGATGTTGGAAGCCGGTCCAGAAACGCCCTCCATGCGACAACAACAAATTTTTTCGGGACCCAGTTACACCACTCAAAAGATAGTGCCGGCAATTGATTTGTTGCTTCAAAAATGCATGCCTTCACATTGCGAACAGAGAACTCACGCGAATTTCCCACCGCCCAAGACCACTCGTCCATGCCCATTAATAATAAAAGATATGATGAAAGGTATGAATTTCTGTGTATTATTATGAATGTCATAAGGCCTTTATATAGGCATGATACAAAACAAACCCTAGCTATAATTATGGTAACCATTTACAAGGGAATCAATTTAAATATACACAATAATAATTCCTAGCATAATCATCGGCTAATACTCCCCGTCAGTTGGAGCGGGAGTAGGACAAACGCTCAAACTGGTGCGAAAAGACTGAAACAGTTGTTTGGAGAGTCCTTTAGTAAAGATATCCGCATACTGAAGAGCGGATGGAACGTGAAGCACACGTATGTCTCCTACTCGAACCTTTTCTCTCACAAAATGAATATCAATTTCAATATGCTTCGTGCGCTGATGTTGAACCGGATTATCAGACAAGTAGACCGCGGACACATTATCACAATAAACTATGGTGGCCTGACGTAGAGGTGTATGCAACTCCAACAATAAATTGCATAGCCATGATGCTTCAGCAACTGCATTTGCTACGCCACGGTACTCAGCTTCAGCACTTGAGCGAAAGACCGTGGGTTGGCGTTTAGAAGACCAAGATAATAAGTTATCGCCCAAAAACACACAGTAACCACTAGTAGAACGTCTCGAGTCAGGGCAACCACCCCAGTCCGCGTCCGAATAAGCTACCAATGAGTTGGTAGTTGACTTAACCATACGTATTCCATAATCAACCGTGCCTTGGATATATCTGATAATCCGTTTCATAAATGCAAAGTGAATATCCCGAGGGTCGTGCATAAATAGACAGACCTGCTGCACAGCATAAGTAGTATCAGGTCGAGTGAAGGTTAAATACTGCAAAGCACCAGCCAAACTACGATATAACGTAGGATCAGAAAACAGGGAACCATCCGTAGCACTGAGCTTGGAAGAGAGATCAACTGGGGTGGTGCACGGTTTGCAGGCTATCATACCAGCACGTTTGATGATGTCCTTGGCATACAGTTGTTATGAAAGAAAAAGACCATTCTTCGGGTGATCAACTTGAATACCCAGAAAGTGATGTAACCGGCCAAGGTCTGTCATAGCAAACTCTCGTGAGAGTGTGCCAATAATCTCACGCAAGAGAGCATCATTAGACGCTGTGATCACAATATCATCAACATAAAGTAAAAGATAAGCCACATTAGCAGAGTCACGGCGATAAATAAATAAAGAGTGATCGCAGGCACTGCCACGAAAGCCGTGATAAGTGATGTAATTTGCAAACCGAGTGTACCATGCCCTGGGAGCTTGTTTAAGCCCGTATAACGATTTCTTTAGGCGGCATACCATGTGTGGGTACCGTCTATCAACAAATCCCGGAGGCTGATGCATGAAAACAGTTTCCTTTAACTCCCCGTGTAAAAAAGCATTCTTTACGTCTAATTGGTGAATAGGCCATGACCTAGAAACTGCAAGAGACAAAACAGTGCGAATGGTGGCCGGTTTCACAACCGGACTAAAAGTCTCGTCACAATCAATACCGACAGCATGAGAATTGCCATTAACTACCAACCGAGCTTTATACCGTTCTAATGACCCATCCGCATAAAACTTATGGCGGAACAACCACATACACCGAATAACTGGGCGGTCGGTATGACGAGGAACGAGTTCCCAAGTCTCATTCTCCAATAAAGCCGAAAATTCTGCCTGCATGGCACGTGACCAATTTGGATCGGCAAGGGCTTTGGCATATGTGTTGGGGACAGGAGAGATAGTGGTGGCGGTATAAGTGGCTGCGGGGGGTTGGGTAATACGGGACTTGGAGCGGGTGGTCATAGGATGTTGATTGGTGGACGGGATGGGCTGGGCCGGTTGGTTAATGGGTTGGGGCAGTGCAGCGGTTTGGTTACTGGGCTGATTGGGCCTGTGGACAGTGGCCCGTGGCTGTTGTGTAGGTAGTGGGGGGCCGGCGGGCTTATGGGTTGGTTGGTAGTGGACGGGTGTAGTGTGGCCGAGGGGTTCGGTTGGGTTGCGGTTGCTGGATTAGGTGGTTTGGGCCTTCGTGAATAAGTTATAGGGTAAGGGATAGTAGGAGAGGCTCGGGTGGTGGGAAATTGGAAAGGTAAGTTAAGTGGGGGTGGGTCATCAAGAAAGTTATAGGAGTTTATTGGTTGTGGTATGGTGTAGGGAAAAACATGTTCATCAAATGTTACATGTCGAGATATATGAACCCTTCCGGTGGTAGGATCAAAGCACCGTTATCCTCGGAAATCTGGGGGATAACCAAGGAAAATGCATCGAATAGTCCGGGGATGTAGTTTGTGTGGGGATGTGGCGGAGGTGTTTGGGTAGCAAGCACACCCGAAGACTCGGAGATGAGTGTAGTCAGGGTGACGTAAGTAAAGGGCAAAGGTGGGGGTGTAGAAATTTAATCTTTTGGTGGGTAGGATGTTGTGGAGGTAGGTAGCGGTGTGTAAGGCCTCCACCCAAAAGGAAGGTGGTAGGTTAGCATGAATAAGAAGTGCCCGAATAACATCATTAAGGCGGCGAATCATGCGTTCGGCACAACCATTTTGAGGGGAGGTTTGAGAGCAGGAAAAGCGAAACAAGAAACCATGATGGGAGGCAAAGATCTTAAATGCATGGTTATCAAATTCACCTCCGAGGTCACATTGGAATGTTTTAATTTTCGGTGAAATTGAGTTTGTATTAAGTTGTGAAATTTGGAAAAAGTTGAAAGTTTCTGATTTATATTTAAGTGGGTATACCCAAAACAAAGTTTGAAAAATTGTCAATTAAGACCATGTAGTATTTATACCCGGACTTACTAAGAATTGGGGATGTCCAAAGATCACAATGTATTATGTCAAATGGTGCAAATGTAAAGGAAGTAGAATCATAAAATGGTAACCTTTTACTATTAGCAAGCTGACATGAATTGCATAAAGTAGACAGTTTGTCTTTATTACATATAAAATGAAAATTACGACTTAAGATATCTAGGACTTGAGCTCCCGGGTGACCAAGACGATCGTGCCATGGTAAAGAGGTGGAGGTGATAAAGCAGGCTTGAGGCGGAAGTTGAGGTGGTGTGAAAGGGTAGAGATCCCGGTGCTATTATGGCGTGAAAGATGCTTCTTAGTGATGAGATCCTTCAAAGAAAAGCCAAAAGGGTCAAATTCGACAGAAACATTATTATCACGAGTAAAGCGTCTAACAGAAATAAGGTTTCTAATGACATGAGGGCTATATAGGACATTTGGTAGGATATATATGCGGTTTGGTAAGGTGTGAAAGCATGTGCCAGATCCTTGAATTGGGACACAATGACCGCTACCGACAAGAATTGACGTATTTAAAGGATGTGAGTTAGGAATAATAATTTTAACTCGATCTCGTGAGACATGTGATTCAGCCCCGGTATCCATGATATCTTGATTCCAAGAAGCAGTCTGCTGATTCACCTGCATATTAGCAAAAGCTGCACTCAAGTCAGTGGAGCTAAGAGCATCATACCCATACTGTGGTGACCCATAGGGGGCGTAGGCTGATGGTCTAGAAAAACCGGAAAAATGAGCCTGTGAAGAGTGAGTATTGGGCTGTGCGGGCTGATTTGTGGGCCGCCAAGAGGGCTGTGTCGGGTATGGACATGGTGGTGGGGTCCACCAGGCCCAGTTAGGGTAAACAGGGGACTGATAGGAACCGTAACCAGCATGGGGCCCTGAAAAATAACCACGTCCAGAATTCCCGCGTCCCCGTCCTCGGTACCTGTTCCCACGGCCCCTGCCACGGCCAGAACGGTTATTATAGGGCTGGTTGTTATCGGGTTGGGGCTGTTGGGGTGGGTCATATTGGTTGGTTGGTGTTGGGTTTAGAGTGGGTGGTGTGTTGGTTGCGAGTAGGACCGAAGAGGAGGAACCCTTTTGTGCTTCAATCCGAATTTCTTCATCATGGAGCAAACTAAGGGCCAAATCCCAGTCCGCATCGCGGTTGTTGATGAATGATGCAGTGGTGTTGTATTCGGATGGAAGGCCACGAACAAGTTGGAGGACAAGTCGTGACTCACTAACAAGATGATCAACATCCGCAAGCTGATTTGCCAAGGTTTTCAATTGTTGGTAGTAGTCATCAAGAGAGGCGCAGGCAGCCAAGGTCAAGTTGCAAAAATGGGTTTCAAGGGTAGCAGCCCGAGCCTTTTTGTTGCTGAGAAAAATTTTCTCAAGCTGTACCTAAGCATCCCGAGCAGTGGTAGGTTTATCGAGGACGCGGTCCAGATGTTTATCGGACACAGTGTTGATAATCCATTGCAATACAAGCGCATCGAGTTCCTTCCAAGTCTTGTATTCAGGGGCTAGAATATCGGGGGCGGGAGTGCCATCGATGTGATTAGCAACTTTGTACGCTGTGACATGGAGAAGAAACATCTTCACCCAAGAAGAATACGTCATAGTGGAACTATCCAAGGTCCAGATCTTGGACTGGATGTTCGTGACTGAGTATGCAGGGTGGAGGGCAGAAGGTTTGGCAGCAGCGACGGAAGCTTCCTGATCGATTTTGGTCATGGTTGTAGTCTGGCAGAAAAAGAAACAGCAGCGGCAGCCGGTTATAAAAGAAAGGTATGCAGCGGCCGAGTAAAGAGAAGAGTATGCTGCGGCCGAAGCCTGGTGAAAGAAGAAGAAAAAAAAAAAGGAGCTAGGGTTGGGTAGTCAGAACCGTAGCTCTAATACCATAAAAGATATGATGAAAGGTGTGAATTTCTGTGTATTATTATGAATGTCATAAGGCCTTTATATAGGCATGATACAAAACAAACCCTAGCTATTGTATGTGCGTGAAAGGATCGATAAGAAACAAAGATTGATCAAACAAGTTAGTTTCAGGTGCGGAAACCCTAAAACTATCACAAAATAATAATCAAACAGATTCAAACACACAGATCATCATTTTCAAACGTTTTCATTAATAAAACACTTGTTTACACGTTGAAATATAGATACAATCAAGGTATGAACGAAAAACAAGTTTAACAAAACACTAGAGAGAGTTTCTGAAAGTGGAGGGAATAATAATGATCAAAAGTTACATTCAAAAATCAAACTTGTCTATTTATAGACTGCACATTCGCCCAAACTGTTCATGCGAATGTGCAGGTTCGCCCACATCAACTGGTCAAACCAAGTTCTACTATAATCTAATCTTCATTCGTACAAATCCACTTCCTTCGCACCTTTCAGTCTTCCTTCGCACCTTCTATTTTGCTCCTTCGCACCTTCGACATTACCAAAACATATTATGTTTTACAATCCAAAGCTTTAGTCGCACTTTTGCATCTACAAACTCCCCCTCGACTATTGCTTGGATTGTGTTCGTCGTTGTTCGTCCATCCTTATGTTCATCAGTCTGATGTGTCTTTGAATCTGCTGTTCTCTTGTCAACACCGGTTCCTGAAATTGTTTTTGTTTCTTCGTTTTCAGCTCTGGCACCTTTTTCTTCTCCACAAACTTTCCCAACTTTTCATCATAGTCACACCCAGCATTGATATCAAACGCAAAGCACAGAAATACCACACGTTGGTACTTTCCTGCTTGCTCAGCATCTTTTGCATCTGAATAGATCGGATTGTAGAATAGCATGATGATATCCTCATGTGAACAATTTATCAACCACATGGGATCAAAGATATGCACTTTCTTGTAATTCGACTCTCCATCTTTCAACACAATCACGGCCTCTGCAATCTTCCAATCATAATACCA
Organism: Ambrosia x helenae; assembly: GCA_030844895.1. NCBI lineage: Eukaryota > Viridiplantae > Streptophyta > Magnoliopsida > Asterales > Asteraceae > Ambrosia > Ambrosia x helenae. The sequence continues at coordinate 17,769,802 of CM061230.1, read as the reverse complement.
CCAGATGAAGTCTTTGGCAAAGTGTTGTGGAATAGGCATCAAAGGAATCTTTTTCAACACTTGCGGTGGTTTGTATTTCAACGTCACCTTGGGCATACCAGTTATCAAATCAATATCCTTCTTATGAACAATTCTCTTTGGATATTGTGGTGTAAACAAGTCCCACTTGGTTCGGCTTTCTCGAGTCATCTTTTCAGCAAAGTACGTAATCTGACTATTTGACGCTCCCGTTAAACGGTGACGACAAATATCTCTGATTGCCCAATATGGAAGGGTCTTCAAGTGATGAAACTTGTCGAAATACAAGATCCCCTTCTCCCACTTTACTGCGAAACATCTTAACTCTTTTACAAACTTCCAGGCCAATGCACGACCTTTGAAAATCCTATTGTGAAGTTTGTAAAAGCTGCCTTGAATATCAGGTTTCGGACGATTATTTTCCTTTTCTTTCAACTTCTTCAACAATTCTTTCAAACTTTCTGACTGCTCGAACCGTGGCTTGTTATGCCCTTTAAAGATTTCATCTTCAAAGACTTTGCTCTTTTCTTTTGCTAGCTTCTCGGCATGATTTAGTAGTTCATCTGAGAAAGAGAATCCACAATCTTGATTTGTTCTGAAATATTGTGGATATTCTTCGCTCGTGATGTCTTCCATTTCAACTTCCTCGAATGCATGTACATCATGATCATCTGAATGATTTCCAGCTTCTTTCTCAGGAATCTTTGGAATAAAGTTGTCTGCAAGTAATTCTTCCAACGTCTTGCCTACTTGCTTCGCTAAACCTTCAAGAATCTCTTTTGAAATAGCCGCAGAAACTTCCCCATCCTCAAGATCAGGGTCATCATACTCCAACTCGAATAGTTTATTGTTAGATTCAAATATTTCTGGAAACCTGCTAGTCATGTCGATCGTCCAGACTCGATCAGTAAGCATCTGGCGATACTTGTTCTTATCCTCTTCAGACAGTGACTGCAATTTCTCATTCCAGAATATATCATCGTCAACATTTTCACCAGGAGCTTTAGAGCTCGATTCACCACCCTTATCTGAGTCACGTTTCTCGTATGTAAACTTATCAACGTCATCATCATCGTCATCACTACTATCATCAAACGCAGAGCCGTCTCCATCACTCGAACCATCATCCGATCCTCCATCATCCTTATCATCCTTCAATCTTTTGATTGTCTTCTTCAAGGTTTCATTATCATCTGCCGATGTGACTACGACTTCCAACATCTTCTTGTCATTGGACTTTAACTGCTCAATCTCCGTCTGTTGTTTGTTAATCAGATTCATCATCTCAGAAAGTCTCTGATTCACAGCAGTCATGATGTCACTGTCCACCGATACTTTTGTCTTCTTTGGTGGTTCAACAGCATCAGGTAATTTACCTTTTCTTATCTTCTTTAGCACATTATCCAATGCCTCATTCACATCATCCATCGGTATTTCTTTAGTTTGTGGTGTGCTAGATGTTGTTGCAGTCTTCTGTTTCTTATGAACCGGTGCAGTAACCGATGATTTAGAACTTGTAGCTGGTGGCAGTTTCTTACCAGCTATCAAAGATTCTATCTCTTTCTTCCTCTTTATACTTGGCTTCTCTTGTTTCTTCTTCTCTTTTCTAGCAGCTTGCCCAGGAGAACCAACAAACGTCTCTTCAACGTTAAAACCCAAATCTTCTACATCAACGGGAATAGGACTTTTGTTCCCTTGATCTTCTTCTCTTTGGCTAGCAGACGCACCAGCCTCAGTGGCCTTGGGCATGGTCGTCTCTACCGTCTCAGCATCAGAATTCCACTGTTCTTCCTCTATCGTCTCTTCAGAATCAACAGATGCTTCATCAACTATGTGTAAACCCTTTTTCGCCATCCTCTTATTTCTTCCTTGAGTACTTTTCTTCTTCTCTGGTTCAGAAACCTCTATCCTTATCTCTTGTTTCTTTGTCTTACCACTCTTCGCGCCTACATTCACAACTTGTCTCTTGCGCTTAGCGTCAGGATCAACATGATGTAAAGGATTATCAGCATCAGAATCACTGTTAACATTCCTTACAAGCCCCTCACCCGGATCTGTGTAATCCACTCTAGCTAGGTGTCCAAACAAACGTCTAACTGGAGGACGTTCTTCAACAGACAAACCCTTATAACCTTTCATTCTAGCTAGTGTATTCAGTGACATGTGTTCCTGAACAACAATGTGTTTAGGATCTCTCTTCAGCTCTTTGTACTTGTGATCGAATATCATTTGAAGAAAACGAGGATATAATAGAAACTTCAGGTTCCTCGTTCCATTCACGGGCTCCAGTAAGTGAGACATCAGCATGCCAGAGATATTGAACGGTTTGTTCAATACTAAAGCAACCATCATCGAACTGATGCTCTTCCTCATCAAGTCATAACCTCCTGCTGCAGATCCGAAAACGTGAATCAAAACGTGTGCCAGATACTTGAATTGTGGGCACAGTTTTCCTTTATGCAACGAACCGTCAGTGATTGGTCCGTTGTACTTCATCCTGAGAAAGCACTTTCGTTGATCCATGAATGTAAACTCCTTTGGATCTTTCGGATCATCATTCAGATTCAATGCTTCTCTCAAATCCTCTTCGCACACTATGACTCGTTGTCCTTGAATTCTGCTTGTCAAACAAGATTCACACTTCCAGAAATCAAGTTTAGCATTCGACCAAAACTCCTGAATCATATCTCTGTAGATCACTGTCGGCGTAGCAATGGCATCTATTACTCTGCTTCTTTTCAAAAACTCAATGATGCCGACAAATTCTGTGTGCTTCTTCACATCTCCAAGATATGCACAACAGTTGTGCGCATTCTCAAAATCTAGCTGTTTAGCAGGTTGTGATGAGGATCCTGCTTGTTCTGTCGTCTTTTGCTGTTCAGACATCGTTAAATCTGCAAAACAAACAAAAACACATGTTAAAAATTGACAAAACATCAAATTGAAAATTTTTGGTCAAAAACTCCTCCTTTGCCCAAACGGGGGTACGAAGGTGGTTTTCCATAGGTACGAATGTATTGATTTTGATAAAATGTTTCATTCGCCCAAATAATTCTCTTTCGACCATATGAAACTCTTCCTTCGCCCATTCGATCTGGTCGAATGAAACAGTTCGTATTTTTGAAATTACAATTTTGAAATTTAATGATCCTAAACATGTCCATTTGATTGAAATCAGGCCTAATAATGCCGATAATCATTTCTAAACCAACAGTTTCAACAATTATTGATTGTGTTTGTGTTTTCACCCAAAAACTAGGGTTTAAACAATGATTGAACAATCAGAACTGTTTTAAACCATGTTTTTAGTTCTATCTCCCCCTAAAACACACACACAATAAACCCTGAGCATCAATTAGTGTTATTATGTTGTTTTTAAACAAGATTGGACAATTAGGGTTCGTAATATAAAACAGGGCTTAGATCCTTGAATCATTGATGAAAACCTGTAAATGAGATGGCAAAAGGATCAGTATATGATGCCGAACACAATGAAAGGATTTAAAAGAAACGAGCAATAAGGTGAGGTAATGATGAAAATCTGGAAAAAATTATAAATGGGGTTCGAATGAGAAGATTCGCCCGTTTTGGTCATACGAAGGAGAAACTTTTGTCTCCTTCGACCATATTGAAAGGGTTCGAATGAGATAAAAGGGTTCGAATGAGATAATTATCATGAACACTCTCCTTCGCCCAACAAAACATACGAATGAACAATGAAAATCCCACATTCGACCAACCGAATGGGCGAATGAGAATTGGGATTTTTTTTTTTTTGAAAATTTTCCAAATCTCAAAAACGAGTCCCGGTCCAATTATTTTCCAACTTTTAAGCATCCAACATTCATGTTTTCACATTTTAAAAGTTACAAAGCTCAAATGGTGTATCAAGGTTTAGAAAATCGACATCAACCACCATCAGTTATCAAAAATAAGATGAAAAAGAAAAATCTTTTTGGATTTTCTAAAGTTTATGCTAAAACACACCTAAAATCTTTTTGAGGTTTGTAATTTTTTGACAATAAAATAAAATGCAGAAATGTAAATGAAAAACTGTAAATATTTTTGGGATTTCCGGTAAAGGGATCATATCAGTTTTTGAGAAATCTGATCACACCGTTGATCTTTTTGAAATTATTATCATTAAAGACAATGTGTGATCTGGAAATTGCTGATATTGTGATCCACATAAACTCACATGCAGACTTTTGTGCAGTGCTTTATACTGATACTGATAGTTATAGTATAAACGCAATTGTCTGTGGTTCCCACACACACGACATACTCCCGTATCAAGAAGTAAATGCACAAAGACTCATTGTAAAGCGTGATTATGCTTTCGTCGTCTGTAATTGTACAAGATATAATGCATAGAGGTATACAGGTCAGCAAATTAATGCAGCAAAGTAACATATGCACTATACCAGGTTGAGGACTGATATTAATCATGATTTGCATCAATGATCAATACGATGTAATAGATAATCTTTGATTATCATATAACATGGAAAGTTCCTCAATTCGGTAACTTTAGGATTTGGCATATAGCTCTTTTATAAAGACACCCTGTCTGATCTAGGTCCGTAATGACTTACAGCAGAAGATCAGAGAGGCTATCCCCAGACAACTAATAACATAACGACCCTAAACCTCCGAGTTTTGTACAGATACCCTATCAAACGAAATTACGGTACTAAGACCATATGCCCATGAGGAGTTCATCCACACAACAAGTCGTTTGATATGTATGTATCAGGCACGCAGTAATAGGTCTACGAAGCCTATCAGCACATCGCACAGACTCAGACACACGCCCTATATAGCATTACATTATTTAGAATGTGTCAGATCCCCACTGATGTACTATCATTTCCCTTTATACTCCAGGAAATCATTTTAGAATTTTCTGATTTTTATAGATTTTCGAATTTACTGTTCCCAAGGATAAGCTGGAGCATTTCAAATATGTGACTGCCCAGATATCGTTTGTTCACAGAAATCTGACGACATTAATCTAAGGGAAGAAGATATAGCAGTCAGCAAAGAAATTTTTCAATTTTTATGGATTTTGGAATTTTTCAATCTTTTTGAATTTTCGAAATTTTTCTGAAAAGCAGTAAAAATTTAAACTAAAAAGTGATAGACTGAGGTGGTTATCAGTCCTGTTTTTCTTTAATACCATTAGCTTTCAAAAGATAATCAAATCTGGATTTGTCAAAAGCTTTGGTAAAAAGATCTGCGCGTTGGTAATCAGTGTGGATTTTGACCATATCGATCAACTCTTTAGCATAACAATCACGGATAAAATGATATTTAATCCGGATATGTTTAGCCTTTGAGTGATTTACTAAGTATTTTGTTAATGCGATTGCGGCTTCATTATCACAGTAAATAGGGGTTTTAAGAAATTGCAAACCGTAATCCACCATCTGCTGTTGGATCCAAAGAACCTGTGAGCAGCAGCTTGATGCTGAAACGTATTCTGCTTCACATGTGGATAGTGCAACTGTGGTTTGTTTCTTGCATTGCCAGGTCACGAGCCTGCTCCCCATAAACTGACATCCAGCCGTTGTGGATTTGCTATCTTTGTCACAGCCGCCCCAATCTGCATCACTAAAAGCGATTAGGTCAAAATTATCATCATGAGGGTACCAAAGTCCTTTCGATGGACAACCCTTCAGATATCTAAGGATACGCTTGACAGCTGCAAGATGACTCTGTTTCGGCTTCGATTGATATCGCGCACAAAGACATGTCGCAAACATTATATCAGGTCTTGACGTTGTGAGATACATCAGAGATCCGACGATTGCTCTGTATGTAAATGGATCAGTCAGCTCCCCCTTAAGGTCAACTCCAATCCCGTGATTGGGCTGTATCGGGGTATCCATCGGCTTCGAATCATCCATCTGGAATCGGCTCAAGACTTCAGAAACGTATTTCGTCTGGTGAATAAAGATCCCCGCTGGTCTTTGCTCCACCTGCAAACCGAGAAAAAACTGCATTTCTCCCATAGCGCTCATTTCGAACTTTTCCTGCATAACTTGTTCAAATTCCCTGCACAGAAGTTCGTTAGTTGAGCCGAAAATAATATCATCAACATAAATTTGTACGAGAAGCAAATCATCTCCTGCTCGTTTCGTGAACAGTGTGCAGTCTACCAGTCCGCGTTTGAATCCTTTCGAGAGAAGATACGTGCTCAGCTCCTCATACCATTGTCTCGGAGCCTGGTGCAACCCGTAGAGAGCTTTGTTTAACACATAAACCTTATCCCGGTGAATAGGGTCCTCAAAGCCCGGCGGTTGACCTACGTAAACTTCCTCTTTGACCACACCGTAAAGAAAAGCGCTCTTTACATCCATCTGATACACCTTAAATTTCTTCCATGATGCAAACGCTAAGAACATTCTGATAGCTTCCAAGCGTGCAACCGGTGCATAGATTTCATTATAGTCGATTCCTTCAACCTGATGAAAACCTTGAACTACCAAACGAGCTTTGTTTCGCACTATGACTCCTCTGTCATCCTTCTTGCATTTAAACACCCATTTGGTACCAATTTTCTTTCTTCCAGGGGGTAAATCTGTCAGGGTCCATACACCAAGTTTCTAGAATTGTAATAACTCCTCCTGCATTGCTTCCACCCAGGCGTCATCCAAAAGAGCATCCTTGTATGTCCGCGGCTCGACCTGCGAAACATAACAAGCAAATGACCAGTCATTTTGAAAACCAGATTTCTGAATTTTGGCATATAAAGCAAGGTTGCCAATGTTTTCTGGTGCTTGAGCATTTCTCAGCTGCCCTCTTGTCATTACACTGCTACCAGGATCACCAATAACCTGTTCAAGTGGGTGTATCCGATGTATCCGAGATTCCGGATAATCAGGTACTTGTACTCCCGTTTGAGTTGTCAAATTCTCTGTAGAAACCAGATCATTACCCACATTCGATGTTGAAGCATCAGTATTAGATGGGTTCACTGGTGGTGTCACTGTAGCGTTGTCCAGAATAGCTTCACTTGTTGCATCATCGTCTTCATATTCTGATTCGGATGAATTAAGCGATGTAGAAACCTCTTGGAACACCTCTTCTTCCAACACAGGAGCAGTGGTATCATTAGAAGCTGTTTGGGGGTTTACCGTGATCGGATGCACTAACGGTGAAGTTACGGCGTTTTCGACCTCGTAGTATAAGCGAAGTACAGCTTCTTCAACCATACTATCTAGATTGAATGATTCAAAGAAATCTTTGTAATCAAACATCCAATCTGGTCCTCCACCCTGTACATTTTGTGTATATCGTTGAACTTCGACATTAGTCCACTCCTCGACTTTTCTAGTTCTTTTGTTGAATACCCGTTTTAATGGGGTTGCATATCCAACAAAATAACCTTCTTCAGCCTTTGGTGCAAACTTTTCCGAAGGATTCAGCATTGTACACGGGGCACCAAATGGTTCTAGATACTCCAGATTCGGCTTGCGTCGGTTCAACAGCTCATAAGAAGTCTTGCCAAACTTCTTCACTGTCAAAACACGGTTAAGAGTATAACATGCCGCGTAAATAGCTTCGTTCCAGAACATGACTGGAAGATTTGAATCCGCAAGCATAGTTCTCGCCGTCTCTATAAGAGTCCTGTTCTTTCTCTCTGCGACACCGTTCTGCTGGGGTGTATACGGAGCACTATATTCATGATGAATTCCTTTGTTTGCACAAAGATCCTCCATCTGAGCATTTTTAAACTCCGTCCCATTGTCACTCCGGATTCTTTTGATCTTCAGACCATATATATTCTCCAGACGTGTAAACAGAACCTTCAGGTAGTCAAAAGTGTCGCTTTTCTGATGCAGGCACATTACCCATGAAAATCTTGAATAATCATCAGTCACCACAAGACAGTATAATTCCCCGGCATGACTTTTACGTCTGACTGGACCGAATAAATCCATATGCAAACGTTCAAGTGGCAGTTCAACGGAATTAACTTTCTTTGGTCTATGGGATTGTTTGTGCTGCTTTCCCTTTTTGCAACTGATACACTTGTCGTTCAGATTGAAGTGTTTTACATTAACTCCCGTGACAAGTTCATTCTTCACAAGCTGATTCATTTTTCGCAAATGGATGTGTCCCATTCTCCTGTGCCACATAATCGATTCTTTTTCTGTAGCCTTGGAGAGGAAACACGTGACTTGGCCATGGGTGGTCATTGCTTTGGACATGTCGAGAATATACAAGTTGTTAACTCTCGGTGCCTTCAGCATCACCCACTCTTTTGGTAGCTCAAACCCAGGTTTCAAGATGTAGCGGGATTTGTCATCAAAATACACAGAAAATTGTTTATCACAAATTTGACTAACACTGAGCAAATTATAATCTATCTGTTTCACATAAGATATCCGCTCAAATGTTACGACCCCATTGCTTACACTACCCTCCATAGTAATGTAGCCTCCCTTATTACCAGCAAATGCCACATAACCTCCGTTAATGTTTTTGATGTCAAAGAGTAACGTGAGGTCCCCTGTCATGTGACCAGAAGCTCCACTGTCAACAATCCATAGGCTGCTAACAGGGCCAGCTGGAGCTCCCTGCACATATAAAGTAGATCAATTAGTTCTTTCGGGGGACCCAAGCCTATTTGGTCTTGGGTCTTTGAACAGGTTGTTTCAAAGAATCTTTCAACTCACAAACATCTTGGGTTACATCAACCCCTTTCTTCTCACTAACAACTTTCTTTTTCTCATTCTTCTCACTCTGTGAAGTAGAGGCTCCTTCAGATTCCTTAGATGACCAAGATTGCTCAGATCTTTTCAAGATCCGAATCTGAGATTTTGAAGTCTCAGTCGGTTTCTTTACTTCTTCTTTAAAAGCAACCTTCTTGGTTACATTCTCTGATTTAACAGAGACAGGTCCAACTGCTTGTTTACCATTAGGTTTAGGAGCAACCTTTTTGTTATCAGCAGTTGAGTTCATCATAGGTTTCTTAGCAGATTTATCAGTGGTCATCCGGTTGCGCTTATTGTACATCATCGGACGGTTTTCCCCTTTGTTGTAAAAATTGTTTTGATTATAAAAAGGTTCTTGTTGAGGGAAATACCGTCTCTGTTGATAGCCGTAGTTGTCAACCGGATACTCATGATGTTGCCTCATCTCCACCTCGTGCCTTTTGTGTAGGGGTGTACAAAAAGCTCGCGACTCGAGGCTCGCTCGAAACTCGCTCGGAAAAAGCTCGAAAAAAGCTCGGCTCGAAGAGGCTCGTTTTGTTTTCGAGCCGAGCCGAGCTGGCTCGTTTTGTAATCGAGCCGAGCTCGAGCCAGGGGTGTTCAGCTCGTGGCTCGGCTCGATGGCTCGACTCGTGGCGCGGCTCGATGGCTCGACATATGGCTCGACTTAGGCTTGTGTAATTTAAAAAAATAAAAAAATATACATGACTATGTGTAATTTTATTTAATTTTATTGTTTTTTATTTAATAAATATTTGTAAAAAAATTAAAAAAATATATATCGAGCTGGCTCGAGCCAGCTCGAGCTCGGCTCGAACATTTACGAGCCGAGCTCGAGCTTGACTTTTCAGCTCGATCAGAAAAACGAGCCGAGCCGAGCTGGCTCGGTTTAGGTTCGAGCTCGAGCTCGAGCTGGGCCTGGCTCAGCTCGACTCGGCTCGTGTACAGCCCTACTTTTGTGTCGTACGTACGGGCAGGCGGCAAGTAAATGTCCCCGTTCCCCGCACTTATAACACGCACGGTATTCCTCATAGTTTTCCTTGATCGGCGACTTGGAAAAGCTAGCAATGGGATATCGATCGACCATGCATTGTTTCCTTAAACTCTCAGGAGCTGGGTCCTTTGAGTAAGTCGGTTCAATAAAACTGTTTTCTTTATGAACAGGCAAAACAAATTGTGTGACATTGACCTTAGCTTCTTTATCCGAATAAATTTTGTCTAAAATTTCTTGAGGAATGTCATTGGTTCTTTCAAATTTTGGAAACCAAATCGTGCTTTCCTGCCAGATCTTTTCTATTTTTGAATAATTGACAAACTTAATCGGATATTCATCATCGGATAAAATCTTATCGGAGCCTTGCATCCGATAGAAGATTTTGACAGGTTTGTCACACGATTCGTTGCACACATCATTGGTTTTCTCAGATTTAATCTCATTTTTCTTTTGTACCGGTTTTACCACATTTTTCTCAGTTTTGGTTTCAACTTTCTTTTCAACCGGTTTTCTCACATTTTTCTCAACCTTCTTTACCTCTTTCTTTTCAAAACTCTTACCAACAAACTTTTCATTTTTCTTTACCTCATTTTTACGATGAGCATTTGCCATTGGATGAATGATCTGAGACTGTGAGACAGGCTCAGTAGTGATTATATGATTTTCATCAGGGATATCACTATCACTTTCAACCGTCTCAGATGGCTCATCTTCTTCATCTGAATCATCAGTAGCGACCACACCCTCATTATTTCCCAGTACTGGTCTCACATCAGAATATGGATCCCCGACACTTGAAGTGTTAGGCTCATTTTCTGGTGTGGAATCAGGATTGATTAAAGTCTCCGGTGGTATTGCATGTAAAGTGTGATTCTCAAACAATACCGGAGATGGGACTGACTTATAGTTTGCACTATTTGACTGGGAGGGTTCTTCAATGATATGGTCGACTACATATGCGATGTGCTTGTAACTTTCTAATTTCTTGTTAACTTTTTCCGCAAAGCACTTGATGGTTGCCATTTCCAATTTAGTGTTTTCCATCTCATTGATGTAATTATTAATGGCATGTTGTTTAATAGTTAGTGTCTTTTTCAGTTCAGACACATCCTTTTTATAACCATCAAGAACTTTGTTGAAATCTTTTAAGTCCTTTTGATAAATCTGACAGTTGATTTTTGCACTCTCAAGTTGAACCTTGAGAAGCTTGTTTTCATCAGTCAGTTTTTCAAAATCAGCACATTTATCACATTTAACACACGCTTGAGATTGAGTTTCAGAACTTACCGGCTTAGGAGGTTCTGTCATGGCCATCAAAGCGAAGTGAGCTTCCTTCCCTGCGAAGAATTTGGAGTAGTCAATCTTGGTGCATGCATCATCCACCATACATGACTTGCGGGTCATCAAGAAGTCAGCTTCTGCTAGCAGTTGGTCAATGTCATCATCTAGTGAATTCACACTAGTCTCTGAATCAGATTCGCTCTCCATGTCCGAGTAAGCTGAATCGTATTGGTCTCCAACATCAGTGACAGAATCAAGAATCATCCCCGATTTCTTGTCTTCACTCTCAACAATCACATCCTCATTCACTTCTTCAATCTTCAACTCAGACACTTTTTCAATCACAACCTCTTCCTCCAACTCCTCATTCTCATCCAAACTCATCTGCTGTGCCACACATGCAACATTTCCAGCAGTGATCTCCTCCACCCCCAATTGCATACCAGTCCAGTCAAAACCTTCATCTTTTTGGATTACAAGTGCTTGGTTTTGACTATCAATTTGGTTTTGGTTTTGTGTGTTAGGTGTAGAGATAGGAACAATAGTTCGGTTTGGATTTTGTTGAGGTTGGTTTTGAGTTGTGGATTGTCTGGTGTTGGTGTTTTGTTGACGGTTCTGATAAGTGTTTTGTGGTTGAAAGCTTGAGATGTTTGGACTGTTGTATGACACTTGATTTTGGTTTTGATTTTGTCTATTTTGGTATGTTGAATTGAAAGGGTTTCGGTTACCTTGTTGCGCTGGCTGTGTGCACTCCCTCTTAAAATGTCCCTTCTCACCACAGTTAAAGCATGTAACCTTTGCTTTGTTGAATCCGTATGTGGTGTTGGGAGAGGTTGAGAGATCAGTTCTGCCAGTCTTCTGAATAAAGTCAGTGGCTCTCCTCATAATGCTTGCAAAAGCCCACTGAATGTCCATCAACTCCATCTCCTCTTTGTTGATTTGAGCGTAGTCCTCATTGGTGAGATTGTTGTTACCAATTTGACTCGCTACCAAACCGTTGTAAGAAGCAACCATAGCAGATACAAGAGCAACATGCTGTTGAGCAATTTCAACAGTCACATTGTTAAGGTTTGAGGTTTCTAACACAATCAGGTTTTGACTTGACTGTGCTTGAGTAATCTGCATCTGATTCATTTGAGGAGGATATTGTTGTTGTTGTTGAGGTTGACTTGATGTGTAGCATGCGGCTTGTTGTAAAGGTGAAAATGGTGGAATAAAGTTTGGTGTTTGATAAGGTTGTTGTGTGTATGATGGTGTGTAGGATGAAGTTTGAGCAAGGTAGTTAATGGGTGCTTTTGTTGGTTCAACAACGTTAGACACACATGCTATGTGAGGTGCAACATTAGAAGTGGTGCTTGAAGCAGAAAGAGAGTTAGATGTACCACTCACATATAAATCAGGATTCTGTGGAATCTGAGCTCTCTTAGCTTTTCTCTTTTCCTCCATCTCTTTGTTTTCCAGCTTTTGGATGAACTCGTTAATAGTCCAATACTGGTAAGCATCCTTCTCCTTTAACACTTTGATGTGTTGGTTCCAGTAGGGTGGTAAAGCATCAGCAAATTTATCTACTAATTCCGACATTTGAATGCTGATCTCATAGCTCGACAATTCAGTGAGCAAATGGCAGTACCGGGGAACCAACTCTTTAAGGGTCTCATTACCCATGTAACTGAAGTTTTCAAACTCCTTCCGAAGCTCTTCCATCCTAAGCTTCCTTGTCTTTTCATTTCCATCATGTCGATTTCTCAGCATATCCCATAGTTGTTTGGATGTAGTGCACGATCCAAACTGATGCAATAGATCAGTGTTGATCGCCTGGGATAGCTGAGAGAATGCCTTCTTCTCTATCGCAAACCTCTTCTTTTCATCATCCGCCAAATTCTCCAAAGGGATCGGTTCTCCAGTATTCTCAAGAATAGGAGCAACGTAACCCTTCACAATCATTTTCCATGCCTCGGCTCCCTCAAGTCCTTGTCCCTCAACATGGATCTTGAACTTCGTCTTCCAAGTATTGTACTCCTTCATGTCCATTAGCTTCGGTGGACGATTGTCGCTTCCAGAAGATAGATCATGAATAAGAGTGGATATAGCGTTGGTCGTCTGTGAATGGACTGCTGCTGCTGCGACTCCCCAATAGTTGTCAATCGGTTGTGATAATGATTGAACAACTTGTTGTGGTGCCGAACTAGTCATTGCCATATAATTGATCGGCTGTGATGGTTGACTAGTCTTCTAAGCTGCAATGGACTACGGATCTTGTGTTGTCTGCTGTTGTGGTGCTTGAGTAGGTCTAGGCGTTGTTGGAAAGTTCCACATCTTGTCCTGCAAACGATTAAACACGAAAAGATTAAAAATGTTTCAAAACAGAATGCTCCTTCGTATATACGAACGTGCGAATGAGAAATAAAGTTCTCTTTCGCCCGTTTATGATTGATACGAATGTGAACTAAACAACAAAATCTCCTTCGACCACTTTAGACTCTCTTTCGACCGTTTTTCAGCTCCTTCCACCGTTCGATCAGAAGAAGGTGAAATAAATGGGCGAATGTGAAAAATAAGCAATCAAAGTCTTCCTTCGACCACTAAAACACCTCCTTCGTACACAAAATCCCTCTTTCGACCCAAAGAAATTCCACTTTCGACCAAACTCTCTCGTTCGACCCCTGTGATTTCAAAAACGGTTATTCTTTGAAAATCAGTTAATTTTGATCATGTTTATCAAATGTTGATGGATTTTGATGATCTTAATCAGGTTTTGAATCGGATTTGATTTGGAACAACTTTAATAAAGAGAATTATCCGATTTAAACTCGAAATCAAGGTGTAATCGATCAAAATCTTATCACATCAGTTTGTTTATTGAAAACAGAAACTTTTTGACCAAAATTGGGTCCAAATCAACTGAGAGATTATTAATTTGTGGTTGTTTGATCCGAAATGGCTCTGATACCACGTTGTATGTGCGTGAAAGGATCGATAACAAACAAAGATTGATCAAACAAGTTAGTTTCAGGTGCGGAAACCCTAAAACTATCACAAAATAATAATCAAACAGATTCAAACACACAGATCATCATTTTCAAACGTTTTCATTAATAAAACACTTGTTTACACGTTGAAATATAGATACAATCAAGGTATGAACGAAAAACAAGTTTAACAAAACACTAGAGAGAGTTTCTGAAAGTGGAGGGAATAATAATGATCAAAAGTTACATTCAAAAATCAAACTTGTCTATTTATAGACTGCACATTCGCCCAAACTGTTCATGCGAATGTGCAGGTTCGCCCACATCAACTGGTCGAACCAAGTTCTACTATAATCTAATCTTCATTCGTACAAATCCACTTCCTTCGCACCTTTCAGTCTTCCTTCGCACCTTCTATTTTGCTCCTTCGCACCTTCGACATTACCAAAACATATTATGTTTTACAATCCAAAGCTTTAGTCGCACTTTTGCATCTACAGCTATAATTATGGTAACCATTTACAAGCGAATCAATTTAAATATACACAATAATAATTCCTAGCATAATCATCGACTAATATGAAACACCCTCTAAAATAATTAAAAGAGCATCAAATTCATGCTGCTCTGCATTAGTAAAACTATACCTTTTCCAATCCTGATAGAAACAGAACAAAAAGAGAGAGAGAAGCTCAACAAATCAATCGGTAGTTTATTCAGTTATTCTTCCCGCCAATATATAGACAAGTAAGATCAGTTACAATTTTGACACAATTACACTTTTAGTCCTTCTATTATTATTCTATTACACATTCAGCTCTAATACTAATAACTATTGTATCAATACTTCCCCCTTTAAAACAACAGTCTTGTCCTCAAGACTCAAGGGAAAACATAGGAAATCTAAGCTTGAATTCTAATAAATCCTCCCATGTAGCATCAGTAGGGGGTAAGCCAGTCCAATGAACCAAAACTTGAACAACACCTCTATTACCTTTCTTGACCCATCTCTTATCAATAATAGCAGCCGGTTGATACTGAAACCTGGGCTCTCTGGGTAAAGGTATGACAGTTGTGGGAGGTCCAGATGCTTGTTTTAGTAAAGAAACATGGAAAGTTGGGTGGATTAAAGCATCTTCATGAAGATCAAGTTTATAGGCTACAGGTCCATTCTTTTCCACAATTAAGAATGGGCCATAATATTTGGGTGAAAATTTGGAGTGTTTAGAGGGTCTAAGAGAATTTTGACAGTAAGGATGCAGCTTTACAAATGCTCAAGAGCCCACTTGGAGAATTCTTTCAGTTCTATGCTGATCTGCCTGCTGCTTCATTCTGTTGCTGGCTTTTTGCAAAGAGTGTTTCAAGACATTGATCATTTCTTCTCTATCCCTGTATAATTCATCTATAGCAGCTACTCTTGTGTCACCAGGTATGTAGGGAATGAAAATGGGAGGTGGATAACCAAAAAGGGCTTCAAAAGGTGACATTTTTATTGTAGAATGATAACTTGAGTTATACCACCACTCAGCAAGAGAGAGCCATTTAGACCAATCCTTAGGTTTCACCATGCACATACACCTAAGTAGGGATGAGCATTTTTTTCCGAGTACCTATACCCGTACCCGTACCGGTACCTGTACCCGTGCCGCTTTTGAGTACTCAGTATAGGTATGGTACGGGTACCGAATTCTATATACTATTGAATTTCATTATATGTTTTACTTCGTATAATGGTATTTATGGTATTCGTATCAATTTTACATATTTGGTACATGTACCATATTGGTACCCGTACCAAATTTTTCAATTTGGTACCTGTATAGTATTGATACTCATAATTGTTTACCTACTTGGTACCCGTACGAGTGCTCAAAAAAGAAAAAATAACAAAATGGTACCAAACAGGTACCGTACCGAAATACCGATACCGATACCCGTACTCGTACCCGTACCTATATATTCGGTACGGTACTCGGGTTCCACTTTTGTTCAAATTCGGTACGGGTATTTTCGGTACGGGTATAAGTACGGGTACGGTACCGATCTCATCCCTACACCTAAGATAGGATTCCAGGCATCTGTTTACAACTTCAGTCTGCCCATCAGACTGAGGGTGATAGGCAGTGGACATTGCCAAGGAGACACCCTGCAGCCTAGTGAACTCCTTCCAAAAATTGCTGAGGAAAATGGGATCCCTATCTGAAACAATTGTAAGGGGCCAACCATGCAATTTAAAGATATTGTCTAGGAAAGCTTGTGCTACTGTTGCTGCAGAAAAAGGATGGGAGAGGGGTATGAAATGGCCAAACTTTGTTAGTCTGTCCACTACCACAAAGATAGAGTCTTTACCACCTGATTTAGGGAGACCACTAATAAAATCCATAGTAATATCAGTAAAGATGTGAGCAGGAGTGGGTAGGGGTTGTAACAAGCCAGTGGTAGCAATGGTTTCATACTTCCCTCTTTGACAAGTATCACAATCTCTGATAAACTGCCTTACATTTTTGGTAGCCCCTTTCCATGTAAAAAACTGTTTAAGCCTTTGTAAGGTGACATGAACCCCTGAATGGCCAGAGCTAGGAGTACTATGACATAAGTGAAGAATGTCATGTCTCAAAGCTAAATCCTGCCCAATAACCAACCTATTCTTTTTAGTCAAGAGTTGACCATCCCAATTAAAATTTTTGACTATTTTGCCCTCCTTTAATAACTTCAAAACCTGCTGCAACTTTACATCAGTATCCCATGAGGCTTTGATTCTATTCAAAAGGGTAGGATCATAGGTGGATAGGGTGATTGGTAGAAGGGTAGGGCCATGCACTCTTGACAATGCATCAGCCACTAAGTTTTCACTACCCTTCTTATAGACTATTTCATAGTCTAAACCTAACATCTTTGAAAGCTAAACATGCTGAAGAGGAGTGTTAACTTTCTGCTCCAATAAGAATTTTAAACTCTTTTGGTCAGTCCTTATTAAAAACTTCTTATGAGACAAATAATGCTTCCAATACTTGACTGCAAACATTATAGCCATAAGTTCTTTCTCATACACAGACAAGGTCTGTTGTTTTGGTGAAAGAGCCTTACTTATGAAAGCTATAGGATGAGCTTCTTGCATCAAAACTGCCCCTATGCCCATTGCTGATGCATCAGTTTCAAGTGTGAAGGGTAGGGATAGGTTTGGTAGGGCTAAAACAGGAGGAGAGCTGAGTGCATGTTTTAAGGTTTCAAAGGCTAGGGTGGTCTGTTCAGTCCACTTAAAGGCATCCTTTCTGAGTAAATCAGTTAAAGGTCTGGCCATAATTCCAAAGGATTTCACAAATCTTCTATAGTACCCAGCTAAGCCCAAGAATCCCCTCATTTGTTTCACATTGGTAGGAACAGGCCAATTAACAATTGCTTCAATTTTCTTAGGATCTGTAGCTACCCCATTTTTAGAAATCAAATGCCCCAAATATTCCACAGTTTTACCTCCAAAACTACACTTTGATTTTTTAGCAAACAACTGATGCTTTTGAAAAAGTTTAAGGGTTACCTCAAGATGAATCAAATGGTCCTCCAAAGAACTACTATAGATGAGTATATCATCAAAAAAATACCAGGATGAATTTCCTCAAATGTTGCTGGAAAATGGAATTCATTAGGGACTGGAAAGTAGCAGGGGCATTAGTGAGCCCAAAGGGCATCACAAGGAACTCAAAGAGGCCTTGATGAGTCCTGAAAGCAGTCTTTGCAATGTCATTCTCATACATCCTCACCTGATGGTACCCTGATCTAAGATCAAGTTTAAAGAAAATGCATGATCCTTGCAATTCCTCAAATAATTCTTCCACCAATGGAATAGGATATCTGTTTTTTACAGTAGCATTGTTAAGCTTCCTGTAATCTATACAGAGTCTCCATGTTCCATCCTTCTTTTTAACAAGAACAACTGGTGAAGCAAAGGGACTAGAACTAGCCCTGATTACCCCAGTGTCCATCATTTCCTTCACTGACTGTTCAATCACATCTTTCTGAACAGCATGATATCTGTAGGGCTTCTCATTAATAATTAGTTTGTCATCCTGCAAGTTGATCCTATGATCACACTCCCTTCTTGGTGGCAGACCTTTGGGGGTTTTGAGTAACAAGTCATCAATGGCCTTGTTAATCTTGTCATCTCCATCTGTTTGCCTAACCACAGTTGATTGTTGGAAGTGATCATCATGTTGGAAGTGATCATCATTCCCATTCACCTGCAAACTCAGCAGTTGGGCTGCAACAACTTCATTCTCTTGTTGTAACAAGTGGTCCATTTTTTCTTCTGTGCACAACTTAACTCCATTGGTTGCATACCCCTTTAATTTATGCCATTTGTCATTGATCTGATACCTCATGGTCAGATCTTTGAAATTCCAATTAATGTCCCCTAAGGTCATCAACCATTGAATTCCCAGAACCATTTCATAATTCTGCAATGGTACCACTAACACATCAGCTTTGTACCATAGACCTTGCATTGACCACTGAAAGTCAGGACACATTTGCACACATTCAATAACTTCTCCATTGGCTACTGAAACTTTCATTCCAGTTATCTTAATCAACTTGTACCCCAACTTTTTAGCCAATTTCTCATCAATGAAGTTATGGGTAGAACCAGAATCCACCAAAATGTGTAACTGTTTAGTACCCATTGTACCAATAACTCTCATAGTTGAGAATGAAGGGATACCTGTAATAGCATGGATTGAAATTTGTGGTTCTTGATGTTGCCCTTCCATCACATTGACATTTAGTGACTCTAATTCCTCTTCTAATTCATCATCCAATTCTAACAAGAACATTTGCTTGTTCTTACATTGGTGAGTGGTTGGGTATTTCTCATTACAACCAAAACACTCACCTCTGGCCCTCTTTTCATTCATTTCCTTTCTTGATAGACTTTTGATATTGTCAGGTAGTTTCTTGGCATTAAGTGGTGTAGGAGTAGGTAATAAAGGAAGATGTTGAGTATTAACAGGTGGTTTAAAGGTATTATTAGTGAAAGTTTTATTGTAGTGATTGGAATAACGAAGAGAAGGTCTGACAGACAAAGACTTGTTTGTTTGGTTCTGAATTTTTGCTAAATGGTAGTCTTGACTCATAGTGGTTGGTTGGAACATTTTAACAGGACCACCAATTTCTGGTTTCAAAGCTTTCAAGAAAATGCTAACAGCATATGGTTCAGGAATGGAAACCTTGAGTAGGTAAGAGTCAAAGAGTGTACAGAAATCTTCTAGGGAGTCTTCTTGCACAATAGAAGTAAGTGTACCCATAGCATCCTCATAAAGAATATCTGAAAACCTAGAAACAATGGTTTCAGAATATTCTTTCCAATTAACCTCATTAATTGGTACACCTTTAATCTTCATAACAGATTGGTGCCATTTCACTGCACTTCCTTCCATATGAAGGGCTGCATATCTCACTTTACAATCATTTGGTGTGTCATCAATGGAAAAGTAGTGCTCACACCTATAGATCCAGTCATCCACATTAGTGCCATCGAATTTGGGAAATTCGATTTTACCAAGTCTATGAGTTCTGTTGGATCCATTATTATCAGTTGCCACCATTGTTTTTGCACCATTATTGGACATTGTTCCAGAATTTTTATTCAACTTAGAAATTTCTTAAGTCAACTAAGCCAACACCAGATTAATGTTAGCTATGTTATGATCATTTTTCTGGAATTGTGGATTATTCTTTTGCAGTTGGGATTCAATCTTGATCAAAGTTGATGAATGTTCATCAAGGGTTTTTTTGAGTGTATTATTAGGATCTAAATCAGAACGATTTCGAGTTGTCATTGTTTGGAAAGAAACACGCTGATAGGATTGAAATGAATTGAAACAGTGATTTGATCACAAATTGATCAGATCAGGAACAAATTGTTATGAAATTGAATGATCGAGTCACAAATTAACCAAATCAAAGAGTAGATTAATCACAATTGATTAATCTTCGGTAAAGAAATGAACAGAAGATGAGTAGAAATGAAACGGAACAGGATAAGAATTCGCCGGAGTAGAAAGATTCACCGGAGAAGACGGTGGCGGAACGGTGGTTAATGGCGGTTGAGGGTTGTTAGACGGTAAGAACAGCCGAGGACCAGACTGCTCTGATACCACTAATAGAAACAGAACAGAAAGAGAGAGGAAAGCTCAACAAATCAATCGGTAGTTTATTCAGTTATTCTTCCCGCCAATATATAGACAGGTAAGATCAGTTACAACTTTGACACAATTACACTTTTAGTCCTTCTATTATTATTCTATTACACATTCAGCTCTAATACTAATAACTATTGTATCAAATCCCAAATAAAATGCGTGACCTGTGAAGACGATTCCATACGATCTGCTACTACACAAGATTTTTTTTCTTTTCCAAATCAAACAGCAAAGGAAATTTAACCTGTAACCTCTCATCCGAAATCCACCAATCCCGCCAAAACATAATAGAGGTTTCACTCTTAAGCGTACCTTTCATGCACTTTGTCGAGCCAATATGAAATTTATCAAACAAACCCGGGATAGATGCAATCTGCTTCCAAGTACTACCAATCGAGTTCTTTACCGGTAAGCAATTCCAACCTCTACCATTACCATGAATGGACCAGACAACATTCCACCAAAGGGCACCTTGATGGGTTTTAAAGCGCCACCACCATTTGGATAATAGACTTAAGTTTGCATCTCGTAAGGAACCTATCCCAATACCACCATACTTAATAGGAGCCCTAAGCAGTTAATCTCGGCCGAGACAACTGATATCTCGGCCGATATATCGGTTTTCGGCCACAGGGACTAATATCGGTATCAAATCTCGGCTGTTATCTCGGTCCCGATAATATCCGCCGAGACAACTGATATATCGGCCGATATTTGAGTTTTTATATCGGTAATCTCACCGATTAACGCGGGTTTTGCCCAAATAAAAACAAATTAGGTCAAAATCAGTTTAGGGAAACTAGTTATTACCTCGATTCTAACCAACATCAGACCTGCACGCGTCTCTTTAGGTCAAAATCGAACCCCATATGAAGAATCCATCAATAGATGAAGCAAATTTGGGGCTAGGGTTTATGTTTTGTTGTTGTGGCTGCTATGTAAAATGTAGAAGGAGAATGATGTGCAATGTTAAATATGGTGAGGGATTAGGTTTGTTAAGTTTGGGTATTTTCCAATTTAACCCCCTCCATATTTCACTTGTTTACATATAGTTTCTAAACTTGAATATTTATATTTATGTATAAAAATATATGTATGTAGATTTTGCAATGGCCGATATCTCACCGATATCTCACCGCGAAAACCGATATATCAAATATCGGTACTCGACCGATAACCGATATATTTCCGCATTAACTGCTTAGTAGGAGCCACAACTTTATCCCATGCATACCAACTCATTTTATCAACCTCGTTTGTCCCACCCAAAAAAAGTTGCGCCGTAATTTCTCTAGACTTTCTACCACTTGTAACAAAGCCCGAAAAGGAGAAAAATAATAGAGTGGGAGAGAGCTCAAAACCAACTTGAGTTTTAGTAAAAAATATTAACCATAAACAATATCACTGAATCTAATTGACTATTCCCATCATTAAATATAACATTTTAAAAATTAAATGTAACTGAATGTAAGCAACATTTTCTAAATCAACTACTTGTTTTTACCACATTGATTGCAATAATAGCAATAAAAAAAGCCCTAATCAACTACATTTTTTTGCCACATCAAATAATACAACAAAGGATCCGATAAACATTTATTTGAGATGGGTATATAGACCTTGGTTGCATCGATTGTGATAAAAGGAATAAAATAACCGCGCTCTGAAAAATAAACTTTTTGGTGTCTGTATCTAGGATTTATAAAATGCTCAAAAAACTCATTATTACAACTGTAAACAGCGAAAGCACATCCAAACACAATATACCACAATCCGTTTTGTTAAAGCTTATTATCTGACCAATCACTTTCAAACGTAAACACAACATAAGTAATTCTTACTTCTATAACAAAGATAATATATAAACCCCACACAAAACAACGATTTTAGACATACATGACGAACTAAAACATTTAACCCAAATATTGAAAACCCTAACGATCGCAATTGAGACAAACCCAATAAACCCCACAAGACGATGAACATTATTCAAGATAGAAAAAAAATTAAAGATTCGATAACATACCTAAGATAGTTGGAAACGGGAGATGATAATTTGCACTTTTGAAGTTTTGAAAAAGTCCGGGGACGATTCTTAAAGTTATCATCAACTTTGAGGGTAGAGTTTGTAAAACCACAATCTGCTATGCATTAACAGGTTGTACCATCGCCCTTTAGATCCAGCCCGAACAAACCACCACAGGTTCAAAACCCTAGAACATGTCTGGCGGTTTCTTCCGGGTCAGTGCTTAACATTCATACCAATTTCATCATCAATTACTTGTTAGCTATTACGCTGATTATTATTATTATTATTATTATTATTAATGTTGGTCGTTTTATAGGGCACTACGGCTGATCAAGACACTCGTTTCTCTAACAAGCATGCTAAGCTCCTTAAATCTCACAAGTTTCCACCTGAATTGGAACATCTTGTAACTTCTTTCTTACGTCATCTGTGCTTTTGATTTTTAACTGATGATATATTACATCTGACTATTGACCAGTTTTTAGCTTCAGTAATTATATATTTAGTAATTTAACATCAAATAAGTATGGGTCCATTGATATTAGAAAGACGATTATTATAAAGTGGCAGGTAAGGTAAACAGGCAACAAGCGGCGTCGCGACGTTTATTTGGATAGCAAAACGTATAGTTTGTTTACTAGCTTCAAATGCTTCAGTTAATGATGATTCAACATTAGATGTTAAGCTAGCAATTTTGTAGTTTGTTTACTAACTTTTAGCGTTAGTTTGAAAGGTGACTAGATTTAGGTTTGGCTTTGGCTTGTCTTTCCATGAAAATTGTTATTTTGGCTTGGCATTATGAAGTTTTTAACTAATTATTAGATAGATATACATGTGAACAAAAATGAAAGGATACTCATAACTCGTGTACGTAGTTGTCGATAGCGGTAAATAGCGACAAGCTACCTATATGCTACGAAACGATAGTGACGAAAATAGCTAAGGTAGTAGAAAAAGTAAGAAATGTTTTACATGTATATTTTTATCAAAATTAGCTAAAAATGCTCATCTAAATACGCTCTTTTTATCAATCGTGAAACAGAAAAACCCTAATGGGAATTGCTATTTATATTTATTAAAAAATAAAAAAAATTACATGAATTGTCACTAAACCCTAATGGGCATCACTATTTATATCGTTTTTTCACTTTTTGTTTGACATCTTTTTAAAACAGTGTTGCAATTTTTGTGGACATAAATATGATAAAGGATTCAGTGTTACAAATTTTCTGGCACAGAGAGTAGAATTCAAGCATTATAAGAAAAATGTTTCCCAACTCTACTGACTTCGTATTAAAATGCTTCAGTAGCTGTGTTTTTTTTCTAGTCATGAAGGTATTCATGATAATACTTCGGTCTTTTGTTTAGGTGGATATGTCGAAAGTCAAGATGGATGTTATGCGGCCATGGATAGCTCACAGGGTGACCGAACTTCTTGGATTTGAGGATGAAGTTCTCATTAACTTTATTTATGGTCTTTTAGAAGAGAAGGTAACCTACTACTTTATACAATTTTATATCGACGTATTGCACCATAAATATACAATATAAAGTAGAAGGGTTTTCTATCCGCTAATTATCAAATATCTTGGTTTGGAATGAGAACAGTCTTTATGTGGATCAGCTTTATTGTATTGTTTTGGATTGATTTGGTGTTACATCCCAAACAGAAGAACTCATCCCAAAAGACTAGTCTAAGGGGAGAGAGAACCCATTTGGGTTATAAACCCCACATTTGTTGCCCATACAACCGATGTGGGACAAGTCTCATACCTTGCGATGGTTCTAGTATGTAACATTTAGACCATTCTTATATAAGTTCAAACATGAACTTAGAACAATAGTTGGCACTTTATGTTCTCCAAATCTAGGTACCTTGAACTACTGCTACCATAAAATCCTGACAATATGCTGCACATAAATGCAGGTAGTTAATGGTAAAGAAATTCAAATCTCACTTACTGGGTTCATGGAGAAAAATACAAGTAAATTTATGAAGGAGCTTTGGATACATCTTCTCAGTGCCCAGCAGAATGCCAGTGGTGTCCCTCAACAATTCTTGGATGCCAAGGAGGAAGAAACTAGGAAAAAGCAGGTATTGTTTCTTTCTAATTTTTGGTTAACTTTTGCTATTCTGTATTGCATCTTTCATCTCACAAAACCATCATAAATTTAGGAGGATACGGATCGTATAAACAGAGAACTAAAGAAAGCAAAAGAGAAGGAAAGCCGGGAGCACGGACAAGAAAGAGGGAAGACGGTAATAATTCTTTCTATGCAAGAGTTGGTTACAACAGGGTCAAGTTTTTGGTTTTGACTTCTGATTTTCTCATGACATTCAGCTTGCTTCTGCAATTTTTTGGGTTCATGTCCTTTCCTCAAACTACTGTAGGACAGAGAGGCTGTTGATGTGAAAGCTGCTAATTTGGAGACCCACTCAAGGAGACGCACAAAATTTTCTAGCAAGTGGTCAGCTGATGAGAAAGGGATGGATGAGACAAATGGATCAAAAGAAACTGCCAGGTTGGGGGAACGCATTTATGAACATTTTATATGTTTGGGAGCTTAAGTAAAAAGTTTAATTTGAATGTTTGTGAAAGAGTACACATATACTAAGAGCATTGTTAAAAAGTCCCATTTATTACTTTTTTTTTTTTCATTGAAT
This sequence comes from Ambrosia x helenae, assembly GCA_030844895.1. NCBI lineage: Eukaryota > Viridiplantae > Streptophyta > Magnoliopsida > Asterales > Asteraceae > Ambrosia > Ambrosia x helenae. The sequence goes on along the minus strand of CM061230.1, from coordinate 17,744,932 downwards.
GCCTCGATCTCCACGACCAGCTGATCGTTCTATGTCACCACCTCGGTATCTAATCTTATCATTATCTAAAGCTTCTTTAAGGATCTCAGACCATTAAATGCTTCTGTTTTTTTTCTTCTAGAAATAATGTGTAGTTTATCAATTAATTTTTCGTATTTGCACTTGCTTATTTTGCAGAGGTACACGGTCAAGATCAATTAGCAAATCCTTTTCTAATTCCAGAAGTCATTCAAGGTGTGCAACCATCCCGATCTTAAACTATTGTTATTATATTTTTTTTCGTTAACCGTATTTCCAAGTATCTTCTTATTTTGTCTTCTTTTCTATCCGATTGTCCTCTTCTCAGGTCAAGAAGTCTGTCAACTTCCCCTAAAGCCTTAAGGCGTTTGGTTTCTGTTGGAAGGAGGCCCCGCTCTCTTTCAAGACGATCTTCTACCCCTAATAGAGTGGGCTCACGTCTACGATCCCCATCCCCTGCACCTTCACATGGACGATCACCTTCTCCTGCAAGGCGTAGGTTGCGATCTCCATCCCCAGCACCTTCACGTGGGCGATCGCCTTCACCTGCAAGGCGTAGGTTGCGATCCTCATCCCCTGCACCTTTACGTGGGCGATCGCCTTCACCTGCAAGGCGTAGGTTGCGATCCCCCATACGTCGCAGATCACGATCTCCCTTTTGGCGCAGGTCAAGGTCTCCTGCGCGACGAAGATCACGGTCTCCGTTAAGGCGTAGGTCGCGTTCTCCCATCTATCGAAGGTCACGGACTCCCATCCGGAGGCGGTCGCGATCCCCCGTCCGAAGGAGGTCGCGGTCCCCTGTCCGTAGGAGGTCACGGTCCCCCATTCGAAGGAGGTCTCGATCCCCCGCCCAAAGGAGATCACGAACCCCCATTCGACGTTGGTCACGAACCCCCATTCGGCGTAGGTCACCAACCCCCATCCAGCGAAAGTCACCATCTCCATTTCAGCGCAAGCCACGCTCTCCTTTTCAACAGAGGTCACAGTCCTCTGCATCTCCTTACCCTGTGCATTCTGGATCTCCACCAGTTCGTGGCAGGTCCCCATCTCCTATGAGGCGGCGATATCAAAGAGCTCCATCAACTCCAAGCCGTCGGTCTCCTCCAATTAGGCGTAAGACAACCGTCCTTATGCGGCAGAGATCCCCAAGTCCTAGCAGGTCTTCTTCACGATCAGGGCGGATTTCCGTGTCTCCTACACGTGGTATACCCCCCTCCTATCCGAAAAGGGGGTCACCAAATCGCCAACAGAGATCACCTGTACAATCCCCTAGAGATGGGCACAGGTCATTGAAACTTTTAACTTACCTATTTTCATTTTTTGTTTCTGTTCAGTGCAATGGTTGCTTTCCTATCATTTGGACAGTTCTGAACCACGCAGCATTTTGCAGAATTGTTCAAAGAGATGCTCCTGATCGTCATCAGGCTCCACAGAAAGAGATTGCTGAGCGTCCTATTTCAGTAAGATCCTTAGAAAGAGATCCAAAGGGCAGGAAGCCAGATTTATCACCTTCACCATACAACTCTCCTTCCAGCTCTGTATCTCCCCCAGCTGCTGGGAGAGGTCCTAGTCAGGAGAGGAGGTATTGCAGGCTTTATGTCTTTATTTCATTAGTGTAACATTATGTGTGTTATTATGTGATCTGTTACTTTACTATGTCAAGTTCTGCTATTAAGAGTCCTGTACACCTGTATAACCAACTCTGAACTAACAAATGATACTGTTTTCTGACAGCCTCATACCCCCAAAGAGCCAAAGAGAAAGTATGAGTGTAAAAAACCGTTCAGATCGTGTAGAGGTTGGTGAAAAGACTTCTTCCAGGTTTGTTATCTATTCGATAAATATTCAAACGCTCTTGTACAAAATGTGTTGATTTGGATTTTGGGTTTTCTTTTTCTCAAACGGGTTGAATTGATAAACTTGGACAAACGGCGACCTGGTTGGATGAGTTGAAACTTGAAAGGCACCAAAACTCTTTTTAACATATATGAACAACTGAAATCGTTTTTATTGAAGACTTTTAAGAGTATTATTATTTTTGTACTCATAGTTGACATTTCCTTATCAATAAAAAAGTTGGAAATAATGGACAATAAAGCGTTTTTAAGCCAGCCCAATGCAGCTACCCGGTTTTGCCCCCTCCTAAATAGTAACTGCAGAATATGTTTTGACTAGTTGCCCACCATGACCTGCACATTTGTTTAACCTTTGTTGTGTATCGATTTTAACCTTTGCTTCATAGGATTCAAAATGCATGTCAATTTGTTTTTGATTTATTTACAGAGTGAAGGAAGACAGACGTGAGATCAAGAATCCAGTCAATGATAAACATGACAAGAATAAGTTCTCTCCCGAGAAGTTAGCTAGTCATCACTCCAGTGGCGATCAAGTTCAGAAGAATAAAAGGTTTTTTTCTTTTACTAGTATGCCATGTATCACACTTGATGAGCGGGATGTAATCTTTTTTTTTCTTTTTTTCTTTTTTGTAATTTGACAGTAAGAATGATTATGGAAAGAGGAATTATCCTGAACTTTTACGTGACAGGACACATGACTCTGAAAAAGGATACAAAGCTGATGAGAACCAGGAAACAATAAAAATGTCAAAAGCCGATAGTCATAATCAAAGTGGTTTATTGGATTCTGGCTCTGATGAAAGTGACCATAAGATAAAGCACAAAAAGTCAAAAAGGAAAGACGTCACATCAGATGATGATACTAGTCATGATTCCCGTGGTGAAGACAGAAAGGAAGCGAAGAGAAGACGCAAAGAGGAAAAGAGGTTGAGAAAAGAAGAAAAATACAAGCGACGAGAGGAAAGGCGTCGCAAAAAAGATAGCCGACGGTCAGAAAAGCTAAAACTGAAGGCAGACAAGAATGTTTCTCCATATTTGGATTTTGACAAGAGTCATGACAGTCATGATGAATCAACATTGTCTGATAAGAAGAAACTTGAAATTGAGTTGCGGGAAAAAGCCCTTGAATCTCTTAGAGCCAAAAAGGGTGTCGGTCGTTAGTTTTTTGGTTTATTCAGAGTTTTATCGTGAACGTTTAAACGACTTTCTTCATCTTCTCTACCCTCCTTTTGCTTAAAACGTTTTCATTTTGGTTATGTAATGTATTGTATTATCGATAGCCGTTTAATACTGGTATGTCTTTGCTGATGGCAGCTGAAACGACTGAGATGTTATCTTGAGTGCATTAGGCTGACTTTCTGCTAAGTTTTCTGGTAATAAATGTCTTTCTTTTTGCTGGGGGCTTATTGATAATTTAGCTTTTCTGTGCTTACTACATATGGTAGGTGTATCTGATTTGATGGTTAGGCTGAAATATTTATATATGTATGTATGAATAATGCTGCCGGTGATGATCAGTTTACCAGTAACCGTTGGTTACTAAATTTAATCTATGGTTGACTTTTAGATGAAATGATGACTTGGCTGAGCAGATTTTGTTCTGTAGTATATTTGGGATCATCAATCATCAAAGCAGGTAAGTATTTAGCAGGTCCTTTTGGTTTAATGTTCATTATTGTCTTGACCTTGGATTAACTTTCTAATGGTTGACAGGTTTAAATTTAATTTGGAGCTTGGTGTCTTTTTTGAGTGCCTTAATTAAGCTTCTGTTGATGTGCTGACTGGAAATAGGTAAGAACATAGTTTATGTTGATATCCATTTGTGATGCTCTTGTTTGTATCTTACAACTATAGGTGGCAATTTTGATTCATTTTATACGAGTAAAATCAGGAAGTTTAGCTAACGGGGAACGGGTCAAATGGGCCAAAAGTTACACAAGAGTCTATTAATATAGCTTCCTAAGTTGTGTCAATTATCAAACCACCACTGTGATAGTATTGCTTCTGTATTCATAATTAGTAGGTGAAATATTTAGTGTTTTCGGAGGGGGTGCATTTGTGTCTTAGCTTTGTGTGGACTTTGCATGAGATTGTTTTTCTGCCATTATGTCTATATATGGTTTTATGATTTTATTTATCTGTTTCTGATCTATTTCTTTATTTTTAGATCTGGTTGTTTGTTATTGGTGCTGGGGTCTCTTTCTAGAAGCAACCTCTCTATCCCCTGACCCTTATAGTGGCTTTGCTATTTGTGATTTTCTGGGTACAGTTGAAATATTAGTGATTTTCTGGAAGCAACCTGACCCACCCAGACTCTTTTGATTCTAGTCATTCTCCTAGGTTGACATGTCTCGTCTTGTACCTGTTTTGACCGTATTCCAATCCCCGTGATTAGTCCATGGCATTCCTAAACTGCCAAAATCCTATATCTTTATAGTATTTTGGATTTCTAAATAATTCCTACTTTGTTTCGGTGAACATGCTTGAAATGTTTTATGCGCTTCTAATTTTATGTTGGTCTACCATATTTGTTATCAGCTGATCACACAATTACAGATCGAAATAGCAACCATAAACCATATTGGGGTTATCACTAAATTGTCCAAAGGGCGCCCGGTTTCATGTAGTGGGTGCCGAAGCTGAACCATAGTATCATTTTGCTTACAAGCTTTCGCTATAGCCTTCTTTTCGCTCTATCCATAGTATCGCATATGCACAAAACGTTTTTAGAATGATTATGTATCCTCCACTAACATTCTATATCCATACATCTTGCGGTGACTTATGTATGCGAATTCACTTATGGCGTAATGGATCAATGTTCTAAACTTTACAACAGTTTCAAATGCACTTGATGGTTGGACTTTTTTTGCTATAATTTTCCCATTGGGAATTAAGCAACTCAACTTCATACTTCATTATTAGTACTATAAATGGTTATGATAACTTTCATCGCCAAATGAATACTTTGATTCTTCCTCATCGTGTGGTTAAACAACTTAATCTCAACACTAGTAAAATGTACACAGTTCTCATTAAAATTTAAATTTGGTTAAGACGATATTGAACTTTTATTAAAACAGAATTTAATTATAGGTTAATAAAAATGTCTCAAGTTTATTACTCATTAGCTAAACGGTTAATTTTAGCCACCTAATACATATTAAGCTTAGAATGAAAATTCTCCTGGGAATCAAGCTTGATAAAAGGTTGGCTCATGGCATGCAAACAGCCTGAAGTGAGATAATAGATTAAATATAAATGCTTTAAAATTCACATATCTTAGAGCAGAAAAAAATAGATGAAAACTAATCTTATAATACCCTTAAATAAATTTTATAACAATGTAACCAAAGAGTACAAGATTCAAACTGTTCACGTTTTTAACCGCTCTTGATGCCTATAGCGCAAACTATACGAGGATGGGGAGTTCAAAGCCCATCCATTGTAAACACTCACCAACAAAACAATCTTATTGTGATATCTCATCTCCAACACTTGAATACTCATGAGTTGTGAAGGAGTTCTAGCGAACCTCCATGCTTCCCAATGCACATCCACTGTGTCTTTCCCCTCAACGGTCGCATTCACTCCATCTAATGTTGGTTTGTGAACCCATGGAAAGCCCGTTACCCGTATGGCTAGATCAAAGTGGTTGCGGCAGTGTTCTAGTTGAACCTGCTAAACATGTCGAAGCATCTAGCGAATGCCTCGGGTGACCTAACTCCATCTAGTTGAAGCATCTAGGGAATGCCCGGGTGACCTTACACAAGTATTAAAAAAACTTTTTGGAGTATGCTATTCTTGGATAAGAACATTCTAAAAGTAGATTTCACATGAAGTAATAAAGATGATGTGCTTGAACATGCATCCAAGCCTAATAAAATAGCACACCAAATTCCAAAAATCCAGAGTCACATGTACAAGTGGTCCAAGGGCCATGCGACCAAGACTTAGATGAAAACATATTTATTACAAACGAAAAACAATTTTTATGTTTTCACGAGTAAAAGCATATACACGCCCATAAAACCACATATCTTAAATGACTATATTAATAAATATGAAATGAAAAATAGGTATCGCTAATGCAAAAACTAGCAAACTTTATTTGCGAGAGGAAAAGTATATTATTCATTGAACTTTAGTTATAAATCTTTTATGAGAAAATTACCCAGTTAGTCCCTGTGGTTTACCTCTGGTTTCACCTTAAGGTACTAAGGTTTCAAAGTTTCAGGCTGGGTGTTTAACTTAAACTTTTGTAACATAATAGGGGTTTAGTGCTAACCACCGTTAAAACTTAACGGATTTAATTAACACGTGAGAAAAACGTGAGGGCAATAATGTCTTTTCAGTTTTTGTGTCTCTCATAATAATATACCAGAAGCATAAAAAACGATCAAACTCCCTCCCTCTCAATTCCACTGTTACATTGAAGAATCATCAGACGAAAAAAAATTTAGGGTTTAACAATATGGTTACAAACTGGTTGATTAGGAGAGAAGACGATGATTTGGATTACGATGATGATATATATCGTAAGTATTTTCATTATCAATGTTAAAGAGTGTAAAAATGTTGGTTTTTTTTCTGTTAATAAAAATACGATCTTTATATGTTTCAGGGATATATAAAGACCTGTTTTGTCTTAAGGTACACCATGGTGGTGTGTTTACAGACTTTCCAGGGATAGAATATGTGAATGGTAAGGTGAGTCATGTTGATTTGCTTAACGTATCTACATTCTCTGTTTTGGAAATGCATGACATTGCAAAAGAACTAGGATATGATGGGTGTGTTAGGGCTTTCCACTATTTGGTACCTGGTGATGATCTAGATTTTGGTTTACGTCCTTTAATAACTTATCATGATGTGGGTAGTTTGGTAAAGCATGTGCCTAAGTATCAGGAGTTATGTGTTTACATTGAAACTGGAGAATGTAATGTAATGATAAAAGGGGCTGATAATGTTCAAGGTAGGGAGGTTATTGATTCAGTATTTGAAGATCTATTTTCTGCTGTGATGAATCCTACAAATAACTGTTTGCATTTAGAGAGTCATGCTATTGACAATAGGGATGCAGAACAGGACAATGGGGATGAAGAAGAGGAGTATGGGTCTGATGATGAACAGGACAATGGGAATGAAGAAGAGGAGTTTGGGAATGCAGACCAGGATAATGGGGATGCAGAACAGGAAAATGGGTCTGATGATGAAATTGTTGATGAATCCAATGTAATAGATGAAGAGGAAATAGACATGAGGGATTTCAACCCGAACCTACAAGAATCAAACCAAGAGAATGAAGGCAAGGAACTAGTTGCAGTAGAGCATGTGGAATTTAAGCCCAATTTATTTAAAGGGAAGGAAGTAGATGTGGAAGATGAATACAAATTGTTAGATGATGATTCATTTGATAGCTCATCATTAGGTGATGACATTGTCAAAACAAGGAAAAGAAAGTTAAGGAAACTTAGGCAGAAACATAGGGCTGAGAACTGTTTGTTTTATGTGGGTCAAACATTTGCTAGTAACACAATAGTGAAGGGTTTAGTGAGAAGGCATGCAGTTGAAACTAGGAGAGAGCTTAAGTTTACTAGAAATGATAAAGTAAGGGTCAGGGTTAATTGTAATGGTTTTGTTCCAAGGTTTAAAAAACAAAATGATGTTAATCAGGGTCCAAGTAAAGGCCCAATCAAAGGTCCATGTAAAGGCCCAAGTGAAGCACCAGTTCTGGGCCCAAGTCAAAAGGATGGGGGTAGAAAAACCATTAAAAATGCAGACAAATGTCCTTGGGTCTTATATGTTTCAAAGTTAGAAAATGAGAGCACATGGGAAGTACAAACTTATAACCCTGAACACAGATGTCTTCAAAGTAGATCTATTAGGGCATTCACTTCTGAGTGGCTTTCAAAAGAGATAGTGCAGCAGATAGAGACAAATCCAACTATTCCAATTAAGTCAATTCAAGAACAAATGCAAAGAAAGTATGAAATGGGAGTCTCAAAAATGAAGGCAACCATATCACCATGTTCCAATTGGGAGGCCAAAAAAACAAAGGAAGAAATCAGCATTGGAGAAGGATGACAATATGGTGGCTGGTGGAAAGCTGAGTAGGAAAGGGAAGACTGTAACTTGTAAGAAGTGCAAAAACAAAGGTCACAACAGCAGATCATGCAAGGGTCAAGGTGCATCTACATCAAAGAAAGGAACAGGAACTGAGGCAACCAAAATGGATCAACAACAACATGGGGCCCCAAGAACTGTGAAATGTGGAAAGTGTAAACAACAAGGCCACAACAAAAAAACTTGCAAATGGCAAGGTTGACTTCTGAATGTTATGTTTAGACTTTGGTCTTTTTGTTTACTTTGGTATGTATTGACTTTGGTATGTTTTGACTTTGGTATGTTTTGGTATGTTTTGACTTTGGTCTGTTTTGACTTTGGAATGATAAATCCTGTTTTGACCCATTTGTCAATGTTAATCAGCTTCAAACAGCCTATATTTAACCTGTTTTGACCCATTTGTTAATGTTAATCAGCTTCAAACAGCTTTGTGTTACTCTGTTTTGACCCATTTGTTAATCAGCTGTTTTGACCCATTTGTTAATCAGCTGTTCAAACAGCTTCAATCAGCTGTTTTGACCCATTTGTTAATCAGTTGTTCAAACAGCTGTTCAAACAGCTTCAATCAGCTGTTCAAACAGCTATGTTAGCTGCAACAGACTCATTCATATCTGTTTTGACCCATTTGCAACACCCTGTTTTGACCCATTTGCAACACTATGTTTACCAATGTTTGTGATACTGCATTTACATCATCATCAACATCAACATTATATACTGGAAGCAATATGATAACCAAAATATCAGTTTTCATTCATGATAAAACTGGATTACATTTATACTGATTTACATCATCATCATCATGTACCACTAAACCAACCAAAACACCCTAAACCAACCAAAAGACCAAAAGACATCACCAACCATAACCCCTAAACCAACCAAAAGACCAAAAGACATTCCCCACTTATAAACCATCTAATACATGAAATACATAACCAACACAACAACAACAATAAGCCTGGTCATGAACAGCTGCTTTTTCTTCCTTATAAGTTCTTCTTGAAGGTTCATAGCATGCCTTTCAATCATGTTTCTACCCCTCAATAGCCCAGGTATAACTTCCACAGCCCTGCGACACATTGGGGGATCTACCCAAACAAAGTATTGGCACCTAACTCCTGCCTGAAATCAAAATCAATCGATTAAATGTCAAAAAATTACAATGTGGGTGGATTTTAGGGTTTCAGATCATACCAGTTGGGGACAACACTTGAAACGACGTCCAGGGTTGAGGTCAGTCCACGACGTTTGAACATTAGCCACCATTCCACAGAAGCATTGATGATCCATTGTTGATGATGAACGATGACGAAAGATGACGAACGATGATGATGTCTGGGTTGTGTTGATGATGAACGATGATGATGTCTGGGGTCTGGGGGTTTTAAAAGGGTTTAAAGATATTATAAAATCATAAAAACTGAAAAGACATTATTGCCCTCACGTTTTTCTCACGTGTTTGTTAAATCCGTTAAGTTTTAACGGTGGTTAGCACTAAACCCCTATTATGTTACAAAAGTTTAAGTTAAACACCCAGCCTGAAACTTTGAAACCTTAGTACCTTAAGGTGAAACCAGAGGTAAACCACAGGGACTAACTGGGTAATTTTCTCATCTTTTATTTATGTTTTTTTTTTCTAATTTCATTATTATAAAGATATTTTGTTTTTCTCATGTAACTTTTAAAATATAATATTTAATAAACCCTCAGTATAATATTTTAACATTCTTATATTTATCCACGTTTCGACACAAATTTTACTTAAAATTAAGTTAAAAATAGTAATGTGCATGTGATCAAAGGAAACGCACAGGTAATCAAAGCTAACTCAAAGTTCAATGTTCTTTTACATAAAGTAAGAGCATTTGATCTTTCCGTTATTTTAATAATATAATATAATGATTTATAAAGTCTTTAAATACTTTTGCAACATGCTTATTTTTATCTACGTTTGAATAAAAGTTAATTTTTTATTTAGCGTAACGAACCAAATCCGATTGAACAATATTGATATTATCCGAACCGGTTCAAGTATTCGTTTTTTTATGGTTTTCTGTCGAGTTAAAAACACATGTCGATATCATCTTGGGCATATCTTTATCGGTTACTATACCGAGTGTTGGTATCGTAGCGATACTGTAATAAGCTAAACCAATACTGACGTAATATCTGCCACAAAGCGCATGAATCCCACTAGTTTTTACATGTTTTCTCAATTTTTATCTTAATTCAAACAATCTTTTTATCAAAATTATTGTTACAGGTACATAAGCTACTGCTCATGGTTCTAAGGGTGCAAACAAGTCGGCTCAGCTCGGGCTCGTCAATCAAAGAAACTTAATTTTAGATTTGGGCTCGACTCGACTCATTACTAAACAAGTTTAAATAATGGTAAATATTAATAAAAATTAATATTACTATAAGGCTCGAGCTCAATAATTATACAAGCTTTGTTTTAAGCTCAAACTCAGCTCGGGCTTAATAAAGCTCAACTCGCATCAGGTTTTAGTTGAACCAATTTCAAGTAGCTCGTGAGCGGATAGGCTCATTTGCACCCTAGTTGGTTCCTAATCATCCTCAAGTCCAAAGAAAAATCTACTGAACAAACAAAAAGAAACCTTCACCCCATAATCCCACTTGTGTAGCAATGTGTGATGCATTTATCTCACCATCTTCTGTATTAATCCCAAGAAAGCTTCCAATTCCAACTCCCACAAATGATTCATTCAAACCCTCAATTAGATGCAGCTACACAAATATTAATGCCTCAGTGAAACAAAATAATTCCAACAGATGGTCCCTTCAAGGGATGACTGCTCTTGTTACTGGTGGCACCAGAGGAATTGGGTATCTTTTATTTAATATGGTTTCATGTTTTAAGTTAAATAAACTTTGATTTATGATTGGAGCCCTAAAATGATTTGGGTATTTTGTGTATAACTTATATGAGTTTTAAGTTTAATATAAAGGTCCAGTTTTTTTAGGGATTTTGTGGATATTCAAAAAATGGAAATGTGATTCTTTGAGTTTGCAAGTCTGATTGTGCTGCAAATATAATATTATGTTTTGAAGGAATATGTGATTACATAGAAAGACTATGTTGGTGCAAATGTTTATGGAAATAAACCGCATTTCAAGATTTGGAATTGATATTCATGCGAACAGTATTGGTTTTAAAATGTGCATAATGCGCGATGCATGTGGTGCGCTGATGAGATTGTATCGTGGCTGATGTGGCGCCTTATGTAGTTGACGGGCATTTGAATTAATTAGACCATCGATTTGAATGGGTTTGAGTTTCCAGACCTAATTGAATAATGGTGACCATCTATTGAGCAATAGGTTTGAGTATTTGAACAAATTAGATCATCGATTTGTTAAATTTGGCCAAAGATGATGTGAATATGTTATATTATAGTGTTAAAAGTTAACAAGCTAAAATAATATTTCTAGTATTTTTTTTTAATAATGACTGCCTCGCGTACATGATGCGCACACATCACGCATTGGCTTTTGGGACCAAAATGCATTGGAGTGCCACACGCTTTTTAAAACCAGGCAAACAATTGGGATTTGGGCTTTGTGTGTAATGTATAAATGAAGGTTGTTTCTGCATATAAGAGCTGCGTTTTGATTTATGATGTCAGACGCCATGTGCATATGATTAAGTTTAGAGTTATGTATTTTGCATGTATAGACGCGCAATTGTGGAAGAATTGGCTGGACATGGGGCGATCATTCACACGTGTGCTAGAAACGAGTCAGAACTGAATAGCTCTTTGAAGGGTTGGCTAGATGAGGGTTTTAAGATCACTGGTTCAGTCTGTGATGTATCTTCACCGCATGATCGTCAAAAGTTAATGGATGATGTATCTTCCATGTTTGGTGGAAAGCTATGTATACTTGTAAGTACTTAGTTTCTTTCTTTCGTTTGGTTGGTTGCGTTAATGTTAATGTTTATATGGTTATATATCCTGGTAAGGAAGATGATAAAGTTAGTAGCTTTCTTTTTATTTCAGATGAAGTTTAGATGAGGCATTCTTTGAATACCCTTTGTAGCGATGGAACTAATCCCTAATAAATTAGACTAGTTATCTAATTATCATCTTTAGAAGGTATCTATGCAGGGGCGAAGCTTGGTTTTTGAATCGGGGGGGGGGGGGGGGGGGGACTCAATTTTTTTCCGATATGTAGTGGCAAATCGGCGGGGGCTGAATTCAACCCGAACTCAAATTACCTACGAAAATCGCAAATTTATACCACTGCGTCAAAAAACGGGGGGGGGGGGGGGGTGGCCCAACATATCCTTCGCCCCTGTATCTATGTGTAATGTTATACTCTATATATATAGCCCTTTAGACTTATGTGACACTGTTTACTACACAATCAATATACAATTAGTCTTCCTTGTATAACTCGGTATCATAGCCAAGTTTCTTTACCTGGCGAAAGCCCTAGCCGCTTACAAAAGTTTAGGTATTTTTTTCTCTGATCTACACAATACCAGAATTACAAGACACGACCTACACGACTGGTCTGAAAGTTTTATTTCAGTATATTATAATTTGAATCAGTTTTAACATTTTATTCGCCCCGCCTTTAGAAAAAAAATGGTACTTAATTTGTAAATTTTTAGACATATGTAAACCGCTTGTGATCTTACAATGGTATAACTTTTGTGAATTGCATCAGTAGGTAAACAATGTTGGGACAAATATTCGGAAACCTATGGTGGATTTAACAGCCAAAGAATTTTCCACGTTGATGTCAACAAATTTTGAATCTGTTTTTCACATCTGTCAACTTGCCCATCCTTTTCTCAAAGCATCGGGAAGTGGCAGCGTTGTGTTCACCTCCTCTGTCTCGGCCTTTGTCTCACTCAAGTCCATGACACTCCAAGGAGCCACCAAAGGTAAATTAAGTTCTCATAGTGTCGTATGATAAAACATATGAATGGAAAAATGAGTGGGTCGTTAAAGTGTTAAAACATATCGGGGTTAAGGTGGATCATTTTTTACGAGTCGGTAGGGGTGTAAATGACATGTAGCGGCTCGAGAACTACCCGGGATCAGCTCGGTAAAAAGCCCGAACGAGTCGAGCCTTAACGAGCCCGGGCCCGAGCCCGAGCCTAAAATATGGCTCGTTTAGTTATCGAGCCCGAGCTCGAGCCCTAAATACAAAGCTCGATTGGGCTCGTGAGCCTAAACGAGCCCAAACATAATTATAAGTTATTTATATATCTCTTATAATTTATAGCCCACATCTCCAAAGCCCAAGTCCTTATTTCATAGGCCCATTTAATAACACTCGTGAGCCGAGCTTTTGCGATCTCGAGCCGAGCTTTGAGCTCGTTAGAGATTGTTCTCAAATCACCTCGAGCCGAGCCGAGCTCGAGCTTTTGATTTTGCTAGCGAGCCGAGCTCGAGCTCGAGCTTCATAAAACCATTACGAGCCGAGCTCAAGCCCAGTCAGGCTCGGGCTCGGCTCGGCTCGTTTACACCCCTACGAGTCGGGTTAAGCCGACCTGTTAACACTCTTTGTTTTTGGATTTTATAAACATATCGTTTTTGAATTTTATTTTTTTTATCTTTTTATATTATTATATAACAATATTATCTTTTGTTAAACGGTTTTGGAGGTTTGATATTTAACCGTTTGACCCATTGGAGATAAAATAACAACCAAAATCAACCCACTTTAGGCACATTGGTCAACTTGCTATCATTACTACATAGATTAGTGGTTGTTGATTCGAGCCGGGGGTCTCACTGGAAGCAGCCTCTTTATTCCCACGGGGTAGAGGTAAGGCTGTCTACATCTTACCCTCCTCAGACTCTACCTTAGCTTTTGCTCTTGGTGGGATTAACTGAGTGTGATGATGATGACGATGATTAGTGGTTGTTGATGAAAAGTTATCTCATTTACGTGCCATTAATCGGTTTTAGGAGCTATAAATCAGCTTACGAAAAATTTGGCTTGTGAATGGGCGGAAGATAATATTAGAAGCAATGCTGTTGCCCCTTGGTATATCAAAACCTCCATGGTAGAACAAGTAAGTTCCTGACTTATTCAATGGTTACATTTATGTTTTCTTTTCTTCAAACAAACCACCATTTTTTATTTTAGTTTTGATAAAACACAATTTTAGGTATTAAGTAACAAAGAGTATGTTGAAGAGGTCCTTCATTGCACGCCACTTGGACGACTCGGGGATCCAAATGAGGTATCATCACTAGTTGCGTTTCTTTGCATGCCGGCTTCATCATACATTACGGGGCAGATCATATGTGTTGATGGCGGGATGTCAGTAAACGGTTTCTACCCGCGACACAGCTAAGTTTTTTTATGTTAATCCTGCTTCTCTTTAATGATCTACAAATTGTGCAAATTTGTTCATTCATTGAGATTTGGATGTGATGATCGCGATCATGTTACTTTTATAACTGGTTTATCTTTCTTTTAATCATTTTTTTGTGGATTACATTATGAAACTAGCAATATTGAATAACTATGGGCAAATATATATATGTTCATTGTCTTTTTATGCAGATGAATTTACTAGTTTCTGTTGGGGGAATTCTTGAAATAGCACTTGGATAATGTGCAGTTGTGATTCTTGTGAATAACACTTTCAGGTCGCAATTTGATGGTTCAATCGAGTTTGTCGATTGGATAAAAATCAGACAATAATCTGCAAGAAGTACGGAGTAGTACGTAATTTGTGTTTGATTTCGAGAACCAGAGTAATGGCCGAATTGCGGAGAATGCGAGTTTAGGGATGGGGGTCAGCCAAGGGTTTTACCCCGGATGCAAGGGTTGCCGCCCCTTGGAACTCTCGTATGTGAAATCATAATAAATTCAACCAAGCATGCATTACACACTCTTCTAACTCACTGGGTTCATGTAAATCATGGAACGCTTAGTCAATAAGTCAACTCAATTACACTAAAATATCTAACAATTTCCTCAAAATCTTTTATTCTTGTTAAAATATACATTAAGTTGGCCGTGTTTTTGTTACTGGTAATGTCATTAAAAAAAACCGGAAGTCGTAGGAAGGATATCAAACGAAGTCTGATTGAACTCATTGAAGCGACATTGAAACCGTCTCATCGAACTCTACGACCTTAGTTTTTAGGTTTTTAATTTTGTGGTTTTTTAGCTTGTAGTTCTTAAAAATTGTGTTATATCATTGTGTCTTTTCTTTATGTTTATCATTGTGTCATTTATAATTCATTGTATCTTTTTTCTTTAGCATTATGTTATATTTTATGACCCATTGTGTTATATCTCATGCTTTATTATATTTTTTGTATCATTCTCATTTGTTTGTTGTGTAAGATAACTTGACCCTTTACTTT
This sequence comes from Ambrosia x helenae, assembly GCA_030844895.1. Taxonomy (NCBI): domain Eukaryota; kingdom Viridiplantae; phylum Streptophyta; class Magnoliopsida; order Asterales; family Asteraceae; genus Ambrosia; species Ambrosia x helenae. Next base: position 17,729,568 of record CM061230.1, on the reverse strand, counting down.
ATTAATAACTAGTTCAAAACTGTGTCGAACTTGAACTTTGATTGTGCTTAGATCATTTAGTTATATATTGGTAGATATAGTTATATTGTGTACACCCAACATTAAGTATATTATGTTGATATAACATGATCATGTATAACAATACTTGTTATCTACTTGTATGTTATACTATGTTAGAAACTCGCATATCACACAAGTTGAATAAAGAAGAGTGAAGTCCTATTTGAGTCCATGTGGTTTGCCCATTTTAACTACTTGAGTCCAAAATCAAAATGTGTCTTGGTCCGAGTCCTTAAAGTTTCTAATCTTAACTTCTTGAGTCCAAAAGATAACCTCTGTTAGATTTTTTCAGTTAAATTTTAGGAAATGACTTAAATGCCCCTGGATAAAACCTAGCTATAAAAGCCCCTTATCTTCTCCTTCCTCATTATCAACCACAAGATGAAACCCTAGCCACTCTATCTCTCTCTCTCATCTCGGTCTCTCTCTCTACATCACGATCTCTCTCTCTCTTCCCTCCCGGTCCCTCTCCATCCTCTCAGTTGCAGCGGCCGGCCACCACACAACTTGGTGGTGGCGGCGCATGGTTTTAGGCCCAAACTAGGCTGTGGTGTTTTCCGATCGTTCGATTGCGAATGGCTCGATGGTGGTGGTTGTGTGGTTTTGCTGATAAGCGACGGTGGGAGTGGTTCGAGTGGTGGCTGGATAGGCGTCAGGAAGGGTTCGCTAGTTAGGTGGGTTTTGGTCCAATGGTGGTGGTTGCTGCGGGTTTTGGTCTCGGGTCTTGATTATTAGTTGGGTCTCATGTCTGGTACGGGCGTGGCCGACGAGTCCCTATAGTTGGTTATGGTTGTGGCTCGGTATGGTTATGGTTCAGCATGTGGTTGCTGTTTTGGTGGCTCGATCGTGGGTTCCTGGTTGGTTTGGTCATGGCTCGGGTCTGTGTTCTTGAGTGTTTTGTTTGTGATTTGTGGTTTTAGAAATTATAATTTGGATAATGATGATGATGATAATGGTTATAATAAAAACACACTTTAAAAAAAAAAAAAAAAAAAACTGATGTGGAATAAAAAAAATAAAGAAACAAAAATATAAACCAGGGGCATTTAAGTCATTTCCCAACATTTAACTCAGAAAATCTAACAGAGGTTATCTTTTGGACTCAAGAAGTTAAGATTAAAAACTTTAAGGACTCAGATCGAGACAAGTTTTGATTTTGGACTCAAGTAGTTAAAATGGGCAAACCACAGGGACTCAAATAAGACTTCACTCAATAAAGAAATAAAAAATGGTTAGTAATAATGATTTAGGAATTATGAGACGATATTTATAAGCTAAGATATGATTATCGCACATTAGTTACTAACTAATAATTTAATATATTATATTTCATTGCTTTCGTTTTTTAATTAATTTTTTTAAATTAAGAAATAATAAAGGAGAAATAAGTTAAGCGGAACAAAGAATTATAACATGCGGCGTAACTATTACTTATTTATCATGTATAGATTAGATAATATATTTAGGTGCACTTATATGTTGGTTTAGACTTTTAACCTAATTAAACATGGTATATGGAGGTTGAGTTGTTTTATTGAATAGTTTCAGTTTAGGTCGACTTATTAATGTGTTATACACCATTTACTTATACAGTTTACAGACGCTTGGGTGAAGGTTAGTCCCATTTGTTTTGTAGGCCTTTTGACTTTTTGGTTAAGATGTTAAGTCATCCTTTATGTCATATATATTCTTCTCAGAAAAAAATAATATTAACACAAACTAAAATAAATAAAAAACAGTTTACTACTTTGGGAATAATCATAAGACCTTAATAATTTTCAATATGTTAAGTATGAGTCAGCTAATAAGTTGAATTGATTTTACATGGAGGATGGAGTTGGTTATCTACTCTTTACCTTTTTTAAGTTCTTTTTCTATCACAAGACATAACATATTTATTTACCATTCATTATGTTATTAGTGACATATTATTATATGTAACATACCTTGTTATTTGTTAACATAACATTATCACCGGTTTAGTATTTTTCTAACAAACTGATAGTAATAATTGTATTACATGGTATTAAAAAAATTACATATGATAGTAATGATTGTATTTTCTAATAACATTGTGTTTTGTTTTTGTAAATATTTTTTTTATTCATTTTTAACCCGGCTCTTTCCATCTTTCAACATACTTTTTATGTTTTACGAATTTTACGGTTTACATTTCAGTATGAGTATTGCGAGTTAATACACTACAACATGCGTGTATGGTGCAACGTTTTTACGTATATGTTTTCCCATGACGGCTATCTCACCACCGGTGGGTCATAGATCAACTTAGTTATTATATTCTATATTTTACGTTATGGTCATTTTTGTGCTTAACGTTACGGACATGTGCGATTTATCGTTTTTACCTCTGTCTGATTTAATGATCCTGTCGCAAGAGTTGGGTCCTAAATTATAGTTTCTTTTTAATGTTCTCACTTTTTATGAAGTTTATGAAGATGGCCTTTTTTATCCTTTTCAGTTAATGCCGGTACTTGTCATTGGGGTTGATGGCCCAATGATAAAAGCAAAGCTTCTAAGAACACCTAAAAAAGAGGTCATGGGTTCAAGTCTTAAAGAAATTGCCGGTACTTAGTTTTAATGTAATACAATCAATGAACGTAAAAAAGAAATAAGGAAGCATGTAATAATATCTTTAACCAAAGTATATATTATAGAAAACTTTTAGAGGATATTATTACTCATGTGAGAGTGAGACCATATAGAATTCTTTGAGCCTTTTTATATTGTTGAGAGGGACAGGTTTATGCCAGCACATAATCGAGACCGTGACGCAGCATCCTACGTGGGTCCCACTCTTATCTCGCCGGTCCCACATGAGATACTTACCACCTTTGAGAATAGATCATGTTCATTCTCGCCCCTTCTTTTTTCACTTTTTCCAAATTTGGACTTTCTATCTTTTTCCATTTTAGTAGTTTTTCTATGAAAAGATTTTTTTGAGTAAAGATGAAAAAAGTACATGTCTTGGGTAGGTTTTTTGACTTTATGAGAGAGGTCTAGTTTGTGATAAATAGGTGATGCCAATAGAAAGTCCTAGCGGAAGAGAGAAAGAAATAAACCGTTACAAACTGTTACGTAACAGAGTATATGAGAGGAGGAAAGAGGGATGAGTGCATTACGTAACAGAGTATATGAGAGGAGGAAAGAGGGATGAGTTCATTGTTTATAAGGTGAGTTATGCACAAGTGCGACATGGCTTCGTTCATGGGGCATTTGATTAAAGAAGCTCTAATTAATACGATTATCTTTAAACTTATGTTTAGAGCAGGGTATCCTATTCTGGTTTTAAAGAACACTACCATTTACGTTGACATGGTACATGCTAAGGAATTCAATCTTCTAGCACTGCACGATTTCTAAACAATAAGGGACAAACCATATCAAGTTAGCATCAATTATAATGATAACTTAGACTATGCTATATCATCTTTTGTGTTAAGTTGAATACAAATGGGTTTGGTTCATTGCACACAATAGAGGCTCCTTTTCAACTTTATTACATCAAATAAAATAGGCTGCCACAAATGAAGTCTATGAGAGGGGATGAGAGAATGAGTGGGTTGCGTTTGTACCCGTTCATGAGGCAAACTTTAGGCTGATTTAGCGTGGCATCATTTATGGGGCATCCCAATATTCCATTGTAGAAGCTCAGATGGTATGGTGTACCTAACTTTGATTTTATTTTTTATGTTGAGAACCCATGGTCTTGAATCCTTCTTTTTAAAACTCAGGCATCTATGCCGACACGTAGGTTGAGGAATTCAAGGCACTAAGTCCGAGGTCATTAGACCCATGGGTATGGAACCGGCATAGGCAAGGCATAGGCAAGTCAAGGTGTTGCCGGGCTGGGCAACACCGCCCCCTATGGGCCGGCACGGCAAGCACGACAGGACAAAGACTTCTACGCCGGGCCAATATTACATTTGAAATTGGAATGTAGCCGTTGTGTAACGGCATTTTTGACCCTTTAAAAAAAAAGTTTTCATTATTTATAAATACAAACCATTCAACCCCAATTTAACACCACGTTTACCTACAACTTTTATACAATATATTTTATAAACACTCTCACAAACACTCTCAATATATTTAAACCAACCCACTATTTATAAAAATCCAAACCCTCAAACAACCATGTCGTTATCATCTTCTACGTCGTCTTCGTCTTCTTCGGGTTCATCATCTACAAACGAAGCCGTAAATTTTGTGGTAAACATCGTGGCGCAAGCGGCGCAGATCATTGCGGAGGAGGAGGGAGATGAAGTCGACTCGGTACCTAGAACTAGGCAAGCGGCTATAAACAGAGACCGAGAAAGTACATTTTATATTTTTTTTACATTATTTACGTATATTATATTTATTTTTTTTACCATTGTAGTTTATTTATTTATTTATTATTTTTTTTAAAGATTGTAGCTTTTTATTGTGTTTATATTTTTTAAAATATGTGTAGGTGCCCATGATAGATTGGTAGCCGATTATTTTGCCGACGAACCCTTATACTCGGCGGAACTATTTAGGCGTAGGTTCCGAATGAGTAGAAGATTGTTCTTACGTATAGCGATGATGTGGCGAACTTTCATCCATTTTTTACCTTACGATACGATGCTAGAAAGAAAAAGGGGTTCACCACACTACAAAAATGCACAGCGGCACTTCGGCAACTAGCGTACGGGACTAGCGCGGATGCGTGGGACGAGTATTTAAAGATGTCGGAAAGAACTGCAAGAGAGTGTCTGTACAAGTTTAGCAAGTGTGTGGTGAAGCTTTACAGCAAGAAATATTTGCGAAAACCAAACTCCAGTGAGGTCCAACAGTTGTATCAGTTCCATCACCAAAGACATGGTTTTCCAGGCATGCTCGAAAGCATTGATTGCATGCATTGGCCTTGGAAAAATTGCCCGGTTGCATGGCGTGGCGCGGAATGTTTAAACGAGGGGATCAAGACTATCCTTCAATAATCCTGGAGGCTGTGTGTTCACAAGATCTATGGGTTTGGCATGCTTTCTTTGGCATTCCCGGATCGAATAACGACATTAATGTCATTAACCAATCGGAGGTTTTTGACGATGTCATAAAAGGAACCGGTCCGGATACCAGGTTTACAGTATCGGGGGTGGAGTATAGGCGCGGTTATTATCTTGCTGATGGGATCTACCCATCTTATGCGACGATTGTTAAAAGTATTCACCACCCGTTTGATGAAAAAAGAAAGAAATTTGCCAAGTATCAAGAGGCGGCAAGAAAGGACATTGAACGGTTATTTGGGGTTCTACAAGCAAGATGGCACATCATTGCAAACCCGTCACGTATGTTCACCCCTAAAAGATTGCGTTACTGTATGTATGCGTGTATCTTGTTGCATAACATGATACTCGAAGACGAAGGCAACGCCATCTATGAGTATGACGAGAATGCCCCGCCGGAGAATACCGTGCCTGTCGACCCACATCAACAAGATTTAAACGACTTCTCGTTACATAACGAGTACACACATCACAATCTTCAAGCGGACTTGGTTGAATATATTTGGAACAACGGACAAGCGTAGATTATTTGTAATTTTTTTATGTCGAATAGGTCATTTATTTTTAGATGTTTTTTTTTAATTATTTGTAATGTTTTTAACTTTTTAATATTAATATTAGAATATTAACTTTTTTATTTAATATTAATGTTATAATATTATTTAATTAAAAAAAAAGGAAAATGCATTAGATGGTGATGGGCCTCCTCCACACCCCTTGGAGTATCATCCCCATGATTGTCCTACCCCACGTTGACGTGGCAGCTGAGGTGGAGACAAGGCATGGAAGATGGGCCTCCTCCACACCCAAGGGTCTAAGACCTTTCGGTGTGGTCACGGCATTGGGGCGGCATAGGGGAGTCATGTCGTTGCCGGCCCGGGCAACACCGCCCCCTTAGACCCGGCACGGCATGATCAACAAAGAGACGATGTTGATGCCGGGGCTGGATTTGAACGTTGGGACTTGTTGGAACTTGTACTAGCCGTTACAAACGGCTTTTTGACCGTTACAAACGTCGTGGCGCAAGCGGCACAGATCATTGCCGAGGAGGAAGAAGATGAAGTCGAATCGGTATCTCGAACTAGGCAAGCGGCTATAAATAGAGACCGAGAAGGTAAGTTTTATATTTTTTTTAGATTATTTATGTATATTATATTTATTTTTTTAACATTGTAGTTGTTTATTATATTTAAATTTTTTAAGATTTTGGATTTTTATTGTGTTTATATTTTTTTAAAATATGTGTAGGTGCCCATGATGGATTGTGGCCGATTATTTTGCCGACGAACCCTTATACTCGGCGGCCCTATTTAGGCGTAGGTTCCGAATGAGTAGAAGATTGTTCTTACGTATAGCCGATGATGTGGCGAACTTTCACCCATTTTTTACCTTACGATACGATTCTAGATAGAAAAGGGGGTTCACCACCCTACAATATTAATATTAGAATATTAACTTTTTTATTGTAATATTAATATTATAATATTATTTAATTAAATAAAGAAAAACAAAAAAGAAAAAGAATTAAATGATGATGGGCCTCCTCCACACCTTTAGACCATCATTCCTAAGATGCTCTTACCCCATGCTGATGTGGCAGCTGAGACGGAGGACCATCATAGAAGATGAGCCTCCTCCACACCTAAGGGTCTAAGATAAACGCACGATATTTTTGAAATCACGTTAAAAGATACAATGTGAAGGGCATTCAATTTTCAAACACTACATGATTTTTGAACAAAACACAAAAATCTTATAAATTTATATCAAGTTAGTATCAATTATAGTTATGTACATCAGAGTGAAATCATTTGCCTTTAATTTAGTTATAACTTGAGACTATACAAGTGTAAAGTTGAATGAAATTTGGCCCACTTCGCTACACCAAATAAAAATTTAGTATAGTTTTATGTACACGTAGTTGCGATTAATGCGAATTTAAATACACGTTATTATTATAGTTAACTTTAAACTTTAAAATTCAATAATTAGCATTTACTCTTTTTTTTTTTTTTGGAACAGCACACATGCACCGAACTAAAATATATTCTCTAAAATTACCCAGTGTAAACTTGAATCCACACCATTAACCATTTTAACGAGGATAATTCGCTAAACACCTACCACCAAGAGGCCATCGACAGTCACATTTACTTACAACTACAAGATTTACTCAAAACTCATATTCATATACATAGTATAAGGTACAAAGTGAATAGGTGATAGACGACATAACTAAAACGCCCATGCACTCGCCATCATATTACAATCTATCGCCACGGCTCACTTTAGTTTCCAGCCTCATAAAAATGTGTTTGTACACTCATGTTCCTACTTGGCCACTATACTATTCAAAGTTCAAACTTCAAACCACCTGCTTTCTTAGTACATCCACAAATGCAAACAGCCAAATACCATCTCCTCTTCGTCGCACTATCAATATGACAATTTTGATGCTACCATTCCCCTTTTATGTATCGAACACACCTTTTGTGACACTTTTCCTCGGTTTATGCATAACTTGTCAAACATTATAAAAAAAAAAAATAAAAAAAAAATTGTTCCATCACTCATTTTAAAGTTTAAGTGCATGATTTGAATATTCACATACTATATATCGAACAATGTCATGTTTCATGACATACAAATGCCAAATAATATCCAAACGTCTCCATCACGTTTGGCATGATTCAAACAAACATTAATGTTTTCTGGTGAGAGTCCAATTCGATCAAGGATTCAAAACATAACTTCTTAACGTGTTTCATATTTCAATCACTATTTGTGTAACATGCCCGTGTATTATTCAACGGATAATCATTGATATATCACTTTTCAATGTGTGGTTTAAGTAATCGAGCTGAGCCGAGCCCATTTATGTTACGAGACTAAATGTTGGGCTCGGCTCATTTAAAACCAAGCAAACCAATTTATTTTTTTTATATTTTTGTTTTTTATAATATTCATATTATATAAGAAATTGATATTTTATTTTTATATTTGCTTATGTTAAATCACTTGACAAATAATGCGAAACAAATGGTTTTTGAACTATAACCATTTTTATATTTTTGTTCTTATTTCTCCATTGGAAGATAAAAAAAATGGTCATATATAAATGAGTTATTTGGATATTTGACTCATAATGTACTAGTTTATACCCCGGGAGCGTTCCGGTTTGAGAAATCTAAATAAAGTGAATAAAATTAGAAGTATCTAAACTATAAAAATGGCTTCTGCCAATATATGATTAATGATTATTATTATTATTATTATTAAACAAATCTCTGCCATAAGTTATCATATTCTAATATAAAAAAAAAGGGTAATTGGGTCGGGTATCACCTAATCCCAGGCCCGACCCAAACCTACAATTTTTTTAAAACTAATTCCAAACCTGACACATTGCCTGTCGGGTTACAAAAAATAGTCGTTTTTTTCTCCGTTTTTTATATAGCACTATGGTACTCGTTGGAAAGATAATAAAACGCTCGTTAATTTGGTGTAATTTTTTGAATAACCTGAACACTTTGTGTTTTTTTTTTCCTGTATGAACAAAACCACACAAAAAAAATAGTCGTTTTTTTCTCCGTTTTTTATATAGCACTATGGTACCCGTTGGAAAGATAATAAAACGCTCGTTAATTTGGTGTAATTTTTTTCTTTAAAAAATCTCGTATATAAAAGATATTAACGTTTAAAAGTTATAGGAGAAAACATTAGAGATAAAAATCTAATTTTGTTTTTAAATTTTAAATTATTATTTTTCTAAAATAAAGCCCTTGCCACATGGGATAACACATGCACACTCAATGAAGAGAATACCCTCTTTGAGTGCCATGTCATTAAAATGGCTTTGGTTTATTATATGTATAGATAGATAGATAGATTTTTAGTTAGTTCCTATGTTGTTGTTTTTTTTGTTACAATTTAATTAAATTGTAATTTAGGGTTTAATTTAAATGGACGAGCCATGAGACGAACTTATATTAGCTCAGGCTCGGCTCCTTTACAAACCGAGCCGAACCAAGCTTGTTTAAGTCTAGTTTTTTTTCGAGCGAGCTTATTTCAAGTTTTTTTTCGAACAAGCCATGAGTCCCGAGCTTTTTGAACAACCTTAGGTTTAACAAGATATTGTTTTTATACACATTAAGCAAAATTGAATCTAACTCCGCATTTTTTTTTCTGTTTATGGTTAACTACGTAACAGTTGACGAGTTTCTCTTTCAATCGATGTTATGAACAAAAAATGGTAAACAATATTTCAAGGAGAAGAACAGAAAATACACCGAGAAAAAGAAAAGAATTCTCAAATCGATCGCTACTCATTACGCTTCCTGCTCGTTTATTTAACGAACTGTATTACAAATTTACAATAAAAATTTACCATTACAACCCTCGCTGTTCCCAACAATTGACTCATGACACCCTATACTATTTAACACTTAACAAATGACCGAAGAATTGGATTAGGGCTGTAAACGAACCAAACGAACACGAACAAGGCTTTGTTCGTGTTTGTTTGTTAAGGTTTCTTGGACAAACGAACCATTCACGAACACACTAACGAACATAATTCTGTGTTTGTGTTTGTTTGTTAAGAAATTCAGTTGTTTGCGAACTGTTCGTGAACACGGGTTTTGAACACATACAAACAAAAACAAACATTTAATATGCAACTAACTAAAAAACATTGTTAATATTAACCGTTAGACAAAGTATATCTAGTAAACGATGTCGATAAGTCAAATTGTACTAACTTAGACATAATTATCTAAAATTACTTAGGCATAGGCATGAATACATGATATTCCTAATTCAAAAATTCATAATTATCCTAAGTTTTAATTAGTGATCGAACATAAACAAACATACACGAATGGGTATAAATAAACGAACGTAAACAAACTCATTGCCGAACGTTCACGAACGCAATCGAACGAACGGGACATTTGTTCGTGTTTGTTTGTTTAGTTAATCAAACAGAATTTTTTGTTTGTGTTCGTTCATTTATTAAACAAACGGACACAAACGAACTTCCCGCCGAACGGTTTACGAACTGTTCACCGAACGTTTGGTTTGTTTACAGCCCTAAATTGGATGGTAAAAAAATACACTTTTGACCTTTGAATCATAAACTGGCTTTTTTTTAGTTGTTATTGGCTTTTGACTTCTACTTGCTTCGGTTTAATCTCCCAATCCTATTTAGCAATATAAATTTTCTTTCAAAAGAGGAGCCTTATTTAAGAAACACTAGTTCGAACAAGAGGGCATAGTGTTCGACCATGGGACCCTACGGTATGTCAGTGTGAGAATAAGTATAGGTTTAGATGAATACGAATATTCAGGCAAAGCAAGCATTTAGCGAGAGAGAGCAAAAGTGCATGCATTATTACCTTTGAGGTGAATGGCTAAAATGGCTGGATGTAGGTGAAGGACTGAGCCAACTGTCGTCATCAAGGAATATCCTTTTTGTCTCCTCTGCCCTTGCTTGTTGGCATCCGCAGAGTGGAAACACGTCCGCGAGCCCTGATTGGCCGAACATCACTATCGGATCATCCTTGATGTTAGCTTTGCCATGAACCGTTAGTGGGAGTTTAAGGATACTTGGATCCCTGGTGGCCAGTCGTAAACATAGCAACTAAAACAACAAAACTCTTGAACCTCCCATCTAAGTTTACAACGTAGAGGGACACCACGACCTGCGTTTGGTGAACCTAAACCCTTTAACCCTTTTACCTCTGTAGGACTCTACACTAGCGTCGGTTCAATATTTGTTGTAGCAACAGTATCTATCCTACTATTGCTACTATAATATGTTGTGATGATCTATTCACGTTACCTTATTACTTGAATATATTAATATAGTATATGGAAGATTTTTGTTGGTCGTTTCTTGTTTTTTAGAGTGGTAGACCTACATACATTCTAAGATTAAAAAATTAGTGTAATTAGTAAGCAAAAATCTCAATCGTGTACCTTAAAGTTCAATCAACCCTCTGATCGCCACTCTAAAAATAATTATTGGGTCTACCACCGGTATTTCATGGCACTTTCTTCTTATCTTTGAGGTATTGTTCTCGTAATCTAAGTAAGTTCTAAAAAGTAGTTCTTTGTTCATGGTTAGTTTGTCTTTTGTCGTGATTTCTTGACTTGTATGCATCATTGTATATGTCTATTGATTTGATTACTATCACAATGAGATTCAAACGTTTGCATTCTATGTTTGTTTTGCTTGTTTTTCAAATTTTGACAAGTTACTACCGGTAAGGGTATATGACGCACAATCCAAAGTCCAATACCATACATGATTGTATGCTCACATACCACATGACCTTGGATCTGCATTGATAGGATTAAAATACGTTAGGCAAGCAAAGTACATACGACATACAAGTTAGTGTAATCTTTTATATAATGAGTATAGACTTTATTTTCTGCTAACAAAAAATACGGAGGTATAAATCTTCCCAGGAATGACTTTTAATGTTGATGAGAATTGTCATTTTATTGTTCTAACTATTAATAGATGAATGGATTTGAACAGTGATTTCTTCTGATTAGACTGTGTGGCCGGTCCCTTCCTCGTCATACAACCTAGACACGCGACAATTAGCTATCCTTTCTTCCCCATCTTTTTTCCCGAGCCACATACCACATGCATCTCATACACGAGGAGCACAGCACGACACCTACACCCTTTGCACAAGGATTTTTCCAAGAAACCCATTAATCAAGTTCGTGTTTTTCGTCTTTAAATCATCACCATCGTTTACTTTTATTCTTCATAACCAGCTTATCTATTGCGATACAATATTTGATTATTCGTGTCAAATAACCAAATATAATAAACTATGTTTGAATTTTACATTATTAAAAAAAAAGGGAAATGTGTCCGGTTGGATTTACACTAACATGCGAATTTTGTTATCTGAAATTTATGAAAAGTTTATATACACAAATTTAAAAATATATACAAGTTTTATACATAACTTATATACAACGTCTTAGATTTTATTATATTTATTTTTAAATCTAAAATAACTTTTAAGTAGTTTATTAATTTTGAAAGCCACCAATGGGCTTATAGCCTAGTGGTACCCACTACCAATGATAAGTGTTGGGCATGAGAGGAGACAAGTTCGAATCTTGTGAGCAGCACTTTGAGGTATTTTGCTGGGATCATAAGTTCATAACCCTTGTGAGGTGGGATGATCGGTATCCAATATGGATACCAGTACCAGGGGCCAGAGGGTCTCCTCTACATACCCTTCTTTTTTTTTTTTTTTTTTTTTTTTTTAATTTTGAAAGCCCGAACACCCTCTCTACAAACGGCAATTAACATACCCATACTCTACATTCATAGTTCATACTACAATGTTATATCCGTGAATGTCACATGTCCCACCTAAGCATCATGTGCTACATTGACATACACTTTTCTTTTTCGAGAAGAATGCGTTAGCCCATGTTTTTTTTTTCTCCCATAGTAGATAATTTTGCCAACAGAAAAATACGTTACTGTAATTAGGGCTGTTCAAATCGCTCGTCGTTCGTGGATCGCTCGCCGCTCGTTTGGAAAATGCTCGAAAAATGCTCGTTCGATTGCCCGCTCGGTTGTAAATGAGCTGATCGGCTCGGTTCGGTTTGTAAACGAGCCAAGCACGAGCAAAGGTCCGCTCGGCTCGGTTCGGCTCGAATAAATTATTATTTATTTATTATATATATAATTATATATATACCCACAAATCATAGTAATATTTACAGATTTATACATAACATTTGGCCCAATATATGCAAATAAAATATGAATAGTTCGCTTTATCAAATAAAAATTTAATACTAAGTTTAATAGTAAAACCTTAAGTCGTAAAATGACAACTTTGACTTCTTTATGTTATTAGTCGTCCACCCCTAGTCGTCGTTTGATATCATCTTATGTTATAAAGCGACAATTGTTCTCTATAGTATGTTTATTGCCTAAACCTAAGCCTCATTCTTGGACACTCGGACCTCAATATTAGTGTCCTCATTGGACAGTTACACCTTAATTGTCACTCGACTACGAAAACATTGAAGATAACATCCCAATTTCATGGTTGTCTAAATTACTTTTCGCTCGTTTCTCGCTCGACGCTCGCTCGAAAAAATTGCGCTCGAACAATGCTCGCTTGTTTTTCAGCTCGATTGTAAACGAGCCGCTCAGCTCGGTTCGGTTTGTAAATGAGCCAAGCATGAGCAGAGGTCCGTTCGGTTCGGCTCGTGAACAGCCCTAACTGTAATGCATGTCTAAATTGATTACTCTTAAAATTATAATAATCTCTTGATTAACATATATAATACTATTTAAATTCAAATAATTAGATTTGAATGTTTCATGGCATACTTGAATATAAATTTGATCAAACAAAAAAACTAAAAAAATAGGATAATTAAGAAAAACACAAGCATTTAATTTGATTAAGAATAATTACAATGGTCTAAACTTGGATTATCATTAAAGATTAGGAAGACATTCTTTTCCCCCAAAAGACTACAAAGGTCCCTAATCACCACCATTTCATTTCTTCCTTAGATCTATAACCACCACACTAACGTTATCCGAGCTCCGTCGTGCCAACGCCAACTTTGTCAACAACATGGATGCGTCGGAGCACGCTTTGTCCCACTTCTCCGACCCTGGTTCTTCGTTCTCCACCTTACTTTTCAAGCTTGCGGACGGTCCCTTGCCTTTCAGACACATCCTTGCCACTCCACACGCTGTATCGTTTGAAACCACGTCCCACAAACCATCACTTGCTATTATCAAACACTCGTCCTCTGATGTACGCTCTGTAATCGTCACCTCCGGCTCACTACTAACGTATGGTTTCAAATAATTGTCACCTGAAACATGTGATAGTAGATGATTTTAAGATGTGTTTGGCATTAATTGAGTAAGTTAAAACTCACGAGCAGATATTTTTTAACAACAATTTCTAGATTTTTTAAGATACATATATACACCACAACATACATGCATTTACATACAAGATTTGAACTCTTGACGTTTTGATTACTGACTACACCACCCATATTATTTAACAATAACATAGACCTTAATACCACAAAGCAATGTTTTAAAAACCGGTCATACCAATTGTGGAAGCTCATTTGAACCGGTTTAAAAACATTACTCACAAGAATTTGAACTCACCATTTCTACATAGTAAACATCGAATGATTAGACCACTAGGTTATCCGTATTCTTACGGGCTTGTGGCTTGCAGTACCGTCCAGTACCAAGATGTGCAGAAAAGACGTCCCTCGTCTACATTAAAAATAATAATAATAATAATAAATCATTTAAAGCTCACCAATGGCTCTTGACATAGCAAGAACTCCAAGAACTCTAGCACCATCCCAATATATAACTCTCCCACCAGCAGCTTGAATCCGATTTAGCTCATCAGGCCGATCCGGCTACAAATTCAAACATAAAAATAAAAATACATGTAAATTTCCTAAAATTATTATTATTATTTACAACGACAAATCTTAACTATCAGCAACCAACCTTATGATCGCTCGATAGAGGTATTGCTTTTCCATTACGACAAAGCACAGCTCTTGAATCACCACAATTTGCAACAATAATTTCATCAGGAGTAGTGATCGCAACCACAGCCGTTGATCCAACAGCGTCAGAATCAGGTGCTTGAAGCTCGCAACGACAATTACCGCCAACTGTTCCTTTGTTCCAATCAATTACTTCTTTATCCATCCGTTTAAAGCTTCTCTCCATAGTCTTCCTCCATTCACTTGTATTAACCTTTTTATCTAATTCTTCTTTCACCAACAAGTGTAACCGATCCTTACACCTCGTCGCCACCTACAACAATCACACGGAAAACTATTTTCAGCATTCGTGAAGTTCGTTGCACGTTTTAATAAGTTTCATATCATGTAAATTATTATTATAATAATTATTTTTATACATACGTGAGAACATCCATGACCATCGTATACACCAAAATAATGCATGTTAGAAGTTTGATCATCGTTTATGGTTATAAACGAAGGATGAATAGCAACAGCGTCTTCCATATCTCTTCGCCTTCCACAAACCGATGCAACACCGAATTTCGGTGCCTTTTCACCGTCAACAAACAAAGCTGATCCCAAGGGTTTTAAAATAGCGGCAACTAAAGGAGTTTCAGCCTTAAAAGCCCCATTATCAGCATCATCAACTTGTTGTTTTGGTCTATGTATAGATTCCGTACAGTTACAGTTACTAATAGGTGCGGTGTTGCACTCACCACGCGAGAACGAGGACAAACGGGGTTGCTTAACCCCGTTGTTGTCCGGTTCTAGCGATGGAACTCCGGAAACGAAATTAACGCGCCGGAGTTCCATCCGCTTTCGCCTGGTCGTCGCTTGTGAGTTGGACTCACAAGCGACGACGGACGAGGCGTCGTTCTCGCTCACAACACCGCAGCAAATATCAGCCATTTTCATCCACCTCCCCCAGATGCACAAAAAACTAGTTAAGTGCTTCAACCATAAACATAATACGAGATTGAGTAACCGACTGACATCACTGTGCACAAAAACCTACACGAGAATGTTAAAAGTATTACAAGTTGAAACGAAACGAATTGAATGCATAAAAAGCACAAGAGAGAAGTGTATAAAGGGGACACCAAGGGAAACAGGAGGGACCTTAACGGAAGCTTTTTGGTGTCGCCACGGGGTAACTGCCCGAACTGCCCAAAAATAATATCGGGCAACGGGGCAACTGAACGAGTGACGTGTGGGAGTATGTTATGAGAGTGGTTCCCTGCCTAAAAACCTATCTCCATGATCTGGGCCGTTGGTTTGTGATCTAAAGGGACGCGTGTGCTGTAAACTTTTCCGTGCGGGCGACGTGGGCCAATCAGGAGGGAACACGGCTGATGGAGAGTAATTTCACGGTCTGACACGCATGTGGTCTTTGTATTGGAAAAAAACAGCTTTCAATTTTTATTTTTTTTATTTTAGATATTTTTATTTTTATTTTGGGTGGCGAAGTCAGCCTATAAAGAGGGGTACGTGGCGAAGATCGTCAAGTACGAGATTGTGTAAAGTTAGTGTTTTTATTTTAACAACTACTAATGATCTGAAAATACTTAATACCAATTACAGGTGGCTATTAATCTAAAATTATACTAATTTTTTTTATAACGGCAAGTTTCATTTTTTTCCTTCCAAATTATTTAGAGTTAATAGCCATTTTCGTCCCTGAGGTTTGGGCCAGTTTGCTACTTCAGTACAAAAGTTTTTTTTTTTTTTTGCAATTCATTCCCTGAGGTTTGGATTTTTTTGCTAAACTCGTCCTTTTCACTAACCCAGTTAAAAAAGGTCGTTAGTGTCAGGGGTATTTTTGTCTTTTTACCCCAGGGACGAATTTGGCATTTAAAATTCAAGGATTTTTTTTTTTTTTTTTTTTTTTGCCAAATTCCCTCTCTATATAATTTTTGATTTTAAATGGTGAGCATTTCTTATGGAATAATGTGTAACCGTCTTGGGCAAGGGCGGATCTACGGTTCCCTAGGGCGTTCTCGGGAACCCGTTCGATTTAAAATTTTTAGTGTTATTACATATAGAAAATTCTGTAGGAACCCCTAAATATATTTGAAAGGAACCCCTAACCAACTCAAGTGATTGCTCCAATGGTTATTCCTTCCCTTTCAAACCTTCAAGTCCCAGGTTCAATTCCGGTTCTATATTTCAAACCTAAATATATTTGAAAAAAAAAATCTTTGAATTTTAAATGCCAAATTCGTCCCTGAGGTAGAAAGACAAAAATACCCCCAACACTAACGACCTTTTTTTAACTGGGTTAGTGAAAAGGACGAATTTGGCAACAAAATCCAAACCTTAGGGAAGGAATTGCAAAAAAAAAAAAAAAAACTTTTGTACTGGAGTGGCAAACTGGCCCAAACCTCAGGGACGAAAATGGCTATTAACTCAAATTATTTACTAGATTGTGAACTAGAAAGGGTTCTAGCTGGAACTAGATACATCACTAAGGAACATCAAATTACAATGATCAATCACCTAAACCATGTAATTAGAATGTCAAAGGCGATCAATTTCTCCCACATCCAACTTGTATCTTTCGCTTTATGTTTCACCCATGAGATTTTTGCCGCTTGTACCTTGCCGAAGAGCCCTTCAAAGTTTGGCTTTTTCCCTTTGAATATCACCTCGTGACGCGCCTTCCATAATGTCCAACTCCGAGGTAGCATAACCATACGAATCAGCTTTCGCTTGTACGTTGAAGCGTCGATAACCTTGTGTATATTCAGGAGGTTTCTCACAATGAATGCAAAAATCGGAGGGATTTTGCACCAAAAGATGATACGCTACCATAAGACAAACCGTTGCGTAGCAAGAAGTAAGTAGATGTCGCGCGTCCGCCTCGCCTTCTCCGTGTAATCTGCAGGCCGTTGATCTGTGTAGTATTTTCCTCCTCTTTAAACCTTTGAGAGTTGGCAGCCTTCCACGACACTTCTACTACCCATTGGAATGGAAAGAAAGGAACAACATGTTTGGATAGCAACTTTATGCAAAAAGCAACCGAAAATAACCCATTAGGACTGTCAGTCCAGGCCCAACAGTTGGCCGGAACTGTGCACACAACATCAGCAATAAGCGCAGATAGTTGCTGCAACTCAAGCACCTCCTATGAATCAGCCGCCGATCTTTTCCAACCCCATCCTTGTAATCCGGTTACCACACATGTCGTCTTTACACTTTCAATGGCGAATAGAGCTGGGAAACGGTCCAATAATGGTCCGTCTCCAACCCAATAATCAATCCAAAACCTGATGTCTCGCCCGTTACCATGCTTCCCTTTTATCATACTCCTCATATTAAGATTCACTTCAGAGAACTCCTTTTCCAGCTTGGAGATTGAAGACCATGGACTCGAGATACCGGTTTTAATCGGTAGATAAGACCCCGCATTGGAACTCAAATGAACTGCAGCAATAGCACGCCTCCAGAGTGCTCATTTCTCATTCTTGTATCTCCACCACCATTTAACTAAGAGACTAATATTCATATTTCCAAGAGAGCCGAAACCCAGACCACCTTTTTTTTGTAGGTCCTATGACACGCTCCCAAGCAATCCAACTAGTCTTCCCTTCTCTTAATCACCCCCCCCCCCCCCCCCCAAAAAAAAAAAAAAAAAAGAAGTGTCTTCTCAAGGACTCTAAAGATCAATTAAACCATTGGGGCCTTGTATAGGGAGAAGCAATACAGCAGTAAGCTATGTATGGCTTCTTTCAACAACACAACCCTCCCACCAAAAGACAATTTTTTTGCTTTCCATTTGGAAAGTCTTTTCTTGAAGCAATCAATAATCCCAGTCCAGAACCTAATCTGATTCATATTCGCCCCAACCAGAATACCAAGGTACTTGCAAGGAAAGTTACTAGCATTACATTTAATATGGGCTGCCATCTGTTCCACCGAGACTGTAACACCCCAACCGATGGCGAAAACATCGGGATGTCACGTATTGATGATTGTTCAGTAGCTCATGGTAAATAATAAATTTCAATAATTGATTTAATTACATTATATACAATTGCTCTACAAGAATTCGTACATCAAAATGAATAATACTAAGTACACATCTTCAAGCATTAACTCAAATCTTCAAGCAAGCTATAACCTGAAACATGTTAAGTTTGAAAATATTTTGGGTCAACAAAAGTTGGTGAGAATACATAGGTTTTCGAATATAATAGATAACAATAGTTTGTACAACAATCACAGTTGTATAATGATAGAGTATGAGTCCGACATGTAACAATGCGTCTTTTGTACAATCAAACCTTGTGTCGACTGAGACCTAACTCGCAAGTTAGTAAAAGTGTAACTGTTATCGATCATCCCTGAATTTATGCGGGGGGTGGGTTTGTCAGACCTATAGCGCTATAATCTAAACAGGCGGCTTGATCAATGTTAATGATTGTACTGTGTCTTTTTGTTACAGTCAAATGATAGAATGAGTAAATGATAGTATAATTGAATCATAACTTTCAACAATGTAAGAATGAATAAATGATAGTGTATAAAATGTTTAAACATGCTTCACCCCAAAAATGTAAAATAGAAAAAGGGGCTAGGTAAACTCACCTTAGCAAAATGTTAAGTCTCGTGAAAATAGAATAAGTGTAGCCCAACGATGCCAAGTATTACCCTATAATTAAGGTAATAAATATGTCTAAGTCTTTCTAGTCTACAAATATTTTCTAGGGTTTCGAATTTGGGGATAAGTATTTGTTTGATTATTAATTAAATACTTTTTTTTATATAAATATTTTCATTATATTAGAAAAGCAACAAGAATTACAAGTGAGGCGCGGGTAGACGGGCAACAAGCTGCGCCGCAACCCCTTTTTGAATAGCAAAGCCTATTCTATTAAATATAAAGCTTGTGTCCTTGGCCACAGGAGAGGTACTCTGCACCACCTTCTGCACTCGATCTAAAAACCGGATTGCATCGGGAGCAAGGCCCCCAAATGTGTCAAAAGCAAAGGGCACAAAGACGTGTTGGTTTTCAAGACAAGCAGCTTCATGTTTGTCAACTTTCTTGGATTCAGCTTTTAAGACTGCTTGCCCTGCCACAAACCCCGAATCCCGAAGTCCCACTAAAGGAGACACCCCTGTGAGATCAACGCACGCGTGTTTTCCCTGTGCCCACCCGAACACAAGGACATCCGCTGGTCTTAGGGTGGACCGCCCCTCAAGTGGATCCGTCAAAAAATTAACCGGGGCTTCTTTCCTGGCTGAAATCCCTGCTCTTCGTAAGACGTCCCATAAGACATCCCTGACCAGGTCATGCCTGTATTTAAATCCTGGCAGCTCCTTACAGTGAAGGGCATGCTCCCCAAATTTGTCTAAACATGCCTTTTTTGCAAACTGGACACGGCTCGATAAATGCCTTAATTAAATTGTTTAATAAATAAAAGGAATTCGATAAATAAATAAACAAAAGTCTTTTTGTAGACTTTAGATTAAATATGGTCACATTATAAGGTTTTAAGTATAAAAATAATTTTTATAAAATTATTTTCTTAAAAATAGAATATTTAGTCTATTTATTTCTATTTTGCCAAAATATAACTTTAATATCAAAAAATATTAAAATTAAAGAATTTTTAAATTAAAATTTGTATTTCTGTTCTAAATGGACAGAAATAATTTATATAAAATTTTGGTGCAAAAATATTGAAAAATGAATTTATTATGATTTATTTATGATTAAAATAACAAAAATCGATTAAACATATTAAATAAATGATTTTTCAAAAATAAAAATCATTTCTGGAATGTTTATTGTTTTATAAACTCAGAATAATTTTTGTGGATATTTATAAAATCGTTTTGATATTTTTATAGAATTTTATAATTATAATAGAATAAACTTGAAATATTTATTATATATAATAAATAAATAATTTTTGGAAAACTAAAAATTGTATGATGAACTTTTCTATTAGAAGATCATAAAATAATTTTTGTAGAATTTATAAAGAAATTTTAGTATTTTAAAACCATTTTTAAAATAATAAAGAATATATAAGTAATAAAGGTTTTTTTAAAAAAAGGTTTGTGTGTGCTATGGCTCGAACCCGCGTAAACCCGGTTCAGGGTTTTAAATCACAAGCCCAGACCAGTTGGTCTGGACCCTGAGAACGAATATTCTTGGTTAGAAATTAATTATATAGTTCGAATTTGAGAGATAAACATCGCAGTTGACTTCTCATAAGTCAACTGCACTATTAAACGCGTTATAAATATCTTATAAATCAGGGTTAGAACAAGTTAAAGCTGTAGACCAGTTGGTTAAGTCATGTGTGTGTGTGATTGGACCGGCCTAGGGCACGTGTTCGAACCCCGGCCCAGGCATTTATTTTTTTTACAATTATTAAACCAATATTTAGATAATATAAGCTTATAGTATGGTACTAGGGGTCCAAAAGTGTTACGAAACATTTTTTAAAAGGTACGATAATGATAAAATTTCGATGTTTTATTAATAAATGTCGTAACGTACATAGAATTAAATGTGAAATGTTACAGAGACATTGTCGACTTTAACCCCGAAGAGACTTGTCTTGTAATGATTCATTTTAAGCCCGGAGATCAGGTGAAAACACCTCATCAACCGGATGACATTCTTAATGTTACCTTCCCCCCATTCGCCCATGAAAACTGCATCGTCCGCGTTCATAAGGTGTGTCATGATTAGTCCGTTATTAGGAAGCGTAATACCTCTTACAATACCTAACTCATTATCCTTCGAGATGAAACCCGATAATCCCTCCATGGCGATTATGAATAGGAAGTGTGAAATTGGGTCCCCTTGACGGACCCCCTGAAGCAATCAAACTCCCATGTGGGTGAGCTGTTTATCAAGATTCAAGACCGAGGCCCTACCCGACTCCAAAATACCTTTAACCCACATCATCCATCTCTTCGGGAAGCCCATTTGGAGGAGTATGGCAAAGATCAAGTTCCAATTAATAGAATCATACGACTTTTCCATATCCACTTTCAAGATAAAAGCCTCCGAGTTCGACTTCTTGAGCCAAGCAATAATTTCGTTCAACATGAGAGGCCCATCCAAAATGTTCTTAGGCGCCAAAAAACTTGATTGAAAATCCGAAATAACCGAATCAATGACCATCTTAATCCAATTAGCCAAAACTTTAGATATTATCTTCAAAATGCACCCAATAAGACTGATAGGTTGTGCTCAGCGGGTCTGGATATTTGGGGATTAGAGCGAAACGACGACCGCAACCCCGGTTTATAACACCATTAGCAAAAAGGGCCTCCATAATTTTCATGATGTCCAATTTCCAAATCTCCCAAAAATGTTTTAAGAAACCAAAAGTGAAACCATCTGGACCGGGCGCCTTTTTGCTTCCACATTCCCACACGTCAGCCTTGACTTCTTCAGTTGAGAACGAGATCACCAAACCATCCGCCTCAGATTGAGAAAGATGCTTAAGATTAGGACAAGAGAATGCAGGCCGATGCTAAACAGGTTCACGGAATTTGAAAGCAAAGTACTTCCTCGCTTCATGCTTAATCTTCACCGGGTCCGTGACCCATACCCCACCGACATCAATACCACTTATGCGGGAAGTACCGATGTTTCGATTAATAATACCATGGAAAAAGGCAGAATTCTCGTCAGCTTGCATCGTCCATTTCACCCTTGCCTGCGGTTTCAAATCTTGTATAATCTCAATGATAACCTCTTCCAGATTCTTTTTGCACTCGGCCCATACAAGCAATTCATCATCACAAAGCATCCGATCCTCCATGAGTTCGTCGAGCATCGATATTTTTTGGACTGTCTTGATCTTCCGGATCTCCCTGATGTCACGATTCTGCTGAAACCAGGTCTTTAAACGGCTTTTAGCAGCTCTACGTTTGTTGGCAAAATAACATCCGGGGGGCAATGAATTGCTCCTGATCCACCGCTTCCATTACAACTTGATGGGGACCAGACTTGCCAAGACATGAATTATAAAACCGAAATGGCATAGAACCAAGGTTGTTAGCCTCAGTGCTCAAAGATAAGGAACTGTGATCTGAGACAAGCCTAGCATAGGTGGTAACCGAGGCATCAGGCCACTTGTTCCAAAAAGAGTTGCACACCAGCATACGGTCAATCTTGATAAGTTTATTCCCATCCCCAGCAACCCTTGTGAATTTTCTACCACCCATGGGATATTCAAATAGACCGTTTTCCTCAATGAAGATGTTGAAATCTATCACACAAGACAGACTAAATTCAGTATTGAACCTCTCCTCTGGGTATCTAACAGCGTTGAAATCACCCATTAAGACCCACACACCCTTTAAATTCATTACTTCGGATAATATACTCCACAGTTCTCTCTTCAGGTGGATCGGTTGTGGAGCATAAATGTTCCCAATGTTAATAACGAGTTGTGTTTGCCCGCATGTTGCGGCGGGATATTGATTATGAATGTTTTAGTATCACCATATGAGATGCGAAAATTCTTAAATTTTATTCAAACCATCTTTCATTTTTATTTTTATCTTTTTTTGCATTATCCCTAACCTACAACAACACACCTAAATCATTTTACTTCAAAAGACAAAGTGTTTTAGGAAATGTCCCGAATTTTGGGGTCCTAACTTTGTATGTTATATATTTTTAAGTTTGAAATTGCCTTGGTCACAACATACAAATTACATCTTTTGCATATTTTAAAATATAAATAAAGTTTTGCATTTATAGACATGATAACAAAATAAATTGTCCAAGTAAAACCTAATTCAACAACAAAAATCTCCAATTTCAGCGTGTTAGATAGTTTAAGAAATATGATTAAGTAAATTATTTTTTTAAGTAAACTATTTCTTTTCTTTTTGTGGCTTTATTTGTTTAGTTGTTTTTTTTTTTTGAAATTAGAAGTATTAAAATTTCTATTTTACTAAAAAAATTAAGCACTCATAACACTATGTTTTTTCCTTCTATATTTGACTATTATTTTGACTTGCGATAAATTAAAAACACCGCTCAAACTCTTTTTCTGCAAGGCTATTTGTGATTTTCATTCCGACAAAATATTGATTTTTTATGATCGGTTCGAAAGTTTTTCTTTTGATGCTTTATGATTAAACGAAATATGATTTTTTTTGTTTCCACAAAACACCGATTTGGTTTTAAACAATATTATCGAATCAATGAATTCCGGTGATAAGAACAATGCGATTTTCCAATTCAAACGAACCAATCTTCATATTAGTCTTCAAAATCAGACCAAGACCAAATAGGAATATGCACCCTCAATTATTATATACTTATAATAATTGCAGACCAGAAAAGGAATTGAATGAGCGATCTTCTTCGATCAGTAATTATAATAGGGTATACATAATATGGCATAGATGTTTTTATTTGGGATTGCCGACCAATTCTACGAGATTAAAGTCACGGTCTCGTGGTGAAAAATTCTACTTTTTATGACTCCAATTGTGTAAGTATCCGGTGATTTATGAGTGTAACAGTTATGTGGTAATTGATGTCCCTTTCTTGAGGATGCTACCGGAACAAACGACATTTCCATAAAAGATGCAACACATAGGGTAGGATTTTACAATAATATGCGCCTCTTCATTGGTTTTTTAAACTTATTCGTTATTCAAAAGAACAATAAATTAGAATAATTACATGAAAGATGACTCTGGAAAACGGTTGCAAACAATCATAAATTGTGTTTTGTTAAAAATGAGATATGGAAAGGACACATGTTGGAGCGGGTTATTAAAATCAAATGGATTTGGAAATAAGAAAAAAAACCTTGCAAGTCAGAATCGGTGCTTTGTGATATGCTTTGTTTTTTTATATGTATTGTTTCCAATTTATATATATATATATATATATATATATATATATGCGGTAGTAAAGCACGAGTCGTATGATGTTGCAAATTGTATGTATAATAATTTGTGAAACGGTGGGGAGTGATGGGGAAGGGTGGTGACTCTTAGAAGTTGCCCAAATTGCTAATTGTAGGAAAAGTCATGACTCTTAGAGGAGATTAATGTTGATAATTAATTTGTGAAAATATGCCAAGTGATGGAGAATGGTGGTGACTCTTAGAAGTGACCAACAATAAATTAGAATCCTTACATGAAAGATGAATCTGGAAAACGGTTGCAAACAACCATAAATTGTGTTGGTAAAATGAGATGTGGAAAGGACACATGTTGGAGCGGGTTATTAAAATCAAATGGATTTGGAAATAAGAAAAAAACCTTGCAAGTCGGAATCGGTGCTTTGTGATATGTATTGTTTCCAATTTAAATATATATATATATATATATATATATACACACACGTGGTAGTAAAGCACGAGTCGTATGATGTTGCAAATTGTATGTATAATAATTTGTGAAACTGTGGGGAGTGATGGGGAAGGGTGGTGACTCTTAGAATTTACCCAAATTGCTAATTGTAGGAAAAGTGATGATTCTTAGAGGAGATTAATGTTGATAATTAATTTGTGAAAAGGTGCCAAGTGATGGAGAAGGGTGGTGACTCTTAGAAGTGAAACAACTAACTAATTTGTGAAATGGTGCTAAGTGATTGAGAAAGGTGGTGACTCTTAAAGGTGGCCCAACTATAACTAACTTGTGAAACGGTGCCAAGTGATGAGGAAGGGTGGTGACTCTTAGAGGTGACTCAAGTTGCTAATTGTGTATATATATATATATATATATATATATAATATCCCCATTTTGTTTCAAATAGCCTGATAAAACCAGAAAATAACGATGCCTAACAACATCAGATTTCTCAAAAAAAAAAAAAAAATGCAGTGTCCCAACATGACAAAAGACCCCCTGACCTACCATCGGCATTCACCCATTCGAATTCGACTGGACGGTTCCCCCATACCTTTTTTACTTGAATTCGGGACCCATCGCACATCATTGTTTCTTGAATTGCCACAAAATTTGCTCTCTGATTTTTAATCACCTCCCCGATTGACTGGATCTTCCGTTCCTCCCCTATCCCCTGACATTGAATGAAAGGAACTTCATTGGACCATAGGAAGGTCACCTTCCATTCGGATCGAGTCTTCCAACTAATTACCGAAACCATCCAATAGGATACTAATAGCTCACAAAATTAACATATAAAACAGGCATAAACAGTCTCATAATAAAATACAATTAGGGTTATATTATTGATATTTGATACTTAATTCGTTCCTATTTGTATTTATCAGGAAAATGGAGCTCCAAGATGGAAAAAGAGGATTTCGGGTAAAAACGAGCAAAAACTGGAGATTCCTAAAGATACGAGACTTCCAACCTGTTCACTGTATGTTTGGAGACAATAATGGGACTTAAATAGTGCTAAAATCAGTCCGGGAGTGACCAAGCACGCCCACACACACTTGCACGGAGGCCCTGCATGCTAGAAGACAATGCAACAAACTTGGAGAACAAGAAAACGTATTGAAGACACTTGCACTCCCGTGCCACATCACTTGGCACGCCCATGCTATTTGAAACGTGTTCCCTAAGACTTAAACGACAAAATCTGACAATATACTGGGTTTCACCCCCGTGCTCATGCACTTGGCACGCCCATGCTCAGACAAAAAGTACAGACAAGATAGAACTGCAGCAACAGAATGTACCTGAGACAGTGTGCACGCCCGTGCTGCCCATGAAGCTCTATAAATAACAAGCTAACCCCCACCATTTGATCATCCCTTCTTGTTCTCTCTTGGGGCCGACTACCAAGCTTCTCCCAGAGATCTTGGGGTCCTTTGGGAGGCCTTCTGGTCCTCCTAACATCCCTCAATGGTTAGGCCTCGACCTACCTTGATTAGCTCGGCTAAGAAGAGGATCGTAGAGTAGTATGAACTAAACATCGAGGGTCGTGAGGATCATGAGAGTTACATATCACTTGAAGATGGAGAGCTTGTCTATGAGCAGCCATGATTCTTGTGTTGATCATTTATATGGTTGTATCTTTTCATTATTCACGAACCCGCTTCAATTTGTAGACTTTTATTATTAGTAGTAGTAATAAGTTAATCAATGTTTTTACACAAAATGGTTTAGATAACATAAAGCAAATGTTGTTGACACCAACTAAACCCAAACACAGCATTACCATTGAAGAAATTGATGAACCTAGACCCTATGCAATAGTCCCTGCTAAGCTAAATTTAGTCAGAAACTTAAACTTTAGTGGATTAGGCAAAGGTGTGGAGTCTAGTGGGGCTGGTCAAAATTGTGATGGTTGGGATTCTAGTGTGGTTGGGAAGGGTAGTGTAACTCCATTAGAGGTTAATGATGACATGTTTTTTAATGATAAGGGACCATTGCCAAATCAAGATGATGACATGTCTTTGAATGATAAGGGACCATTGCCAAATCAAGATGATGACATGTTTTTCAATGATAACGAACCATTGCCAAATGAAGATGAAGAGGTTATAGGTAGTGTAACACAGTCCAATGATGATAATTCTGAAACTGTTTCTATGAGAAATGATGAGGATAGTGATAGTGATTTTATAGTTGATGATAATTGTATGGCTGACCATGAAGTGGATATGAGTAACTATAGGATGCATGTTGACCTTGATGTTGAAGAAGAAGATTTAGGTAGTCAAGAACATGATGTACAGTCTAATGATGAGGATGAAGTGTTGCAGAATGATGCTTTCTTAAGTGGATCAGAGTCTGATAATTATGAAACTAGTGCTAGGAAAAGACACCTAAAAAAATTCAGAAAGGCAAATCAGAATAGGGATGAGAGCAGAGTAGTTTTTTATGTGTCCCAAGTGTTTGGAACTAAGTAAGAAGCAAAAAAGTTGATTAAAACTCATTCAGTTGAGACAAGAAGGAAAATTGTTATTGTGAAGGATGATAAGCAAAGGGTTAGGGCAGTGTACCATGGCAGTTTACCGGAATTTGAAATTGATGATTTTGGTGTTCATGTTTCAAGTCAACCAAAACCTAAGGGGGCATCTGGGAAAAAGTTAAGAAGTGCAACAGCTGCTGTGGACAAATCAAAAGATAATGGGCCCATTATGGACAAGGGTAAAGTTAGGGGACCTCCTGTTAATAAGGGTAAAGCTAGAGGATAAACCAATGTAAATGTTGGTGGCAGGGGTTACAAGACAAACCCTACTGAACACCAATGTCCATGGGTAATTTTGATTTCTAAAGTTTCCAATGAAGAAAGCTGGATGGTGAGGAAATTAATTGAAGACCATAAATGTGTACAGACAAAGAACATTACTGCTTGTACATCTACTTTCCTCTCTCAACAACTGATGGATCAGATCGAAGAAAACCCAGATATTCCTGTGAAAGCTGTTCAGGAACAGCTTCATAGGAAGTATGAAATTGGAATATCAAGGATGAAAGCATACAAGGCTAAGACAAAGGCTAAGACAATGATGGAAGGTGATTACACATCATAGTATGCTATACTTAGGGATTATGTGTTAGAATTGTAGGATAAAAATCCAGGTACAACTGTTAAGATAGAGGTTGAGTTACCTAATCATCCAGATGACCCCACAAGGAAGTTCAAAGAATATATGTCTGTTTGGGAGCATTAAAACAAGGTTTTAAGGCTATTGGTAGGGATGTTTTGGGTTTGGATGGTGCCTTCATGAAAGGACCTTATCCTGGTCAGATTTTGAGTGAAGTGGGTATTGACCTAAATAATGGAATCTACCCAGTTTGTTATGCAATTGTTGAGGCTGAAAACTACAACTCTTGGTCCTGGTTTCTAGATCTGTTGGGAGATGACTTGGATTTAGATAGAGAGTGAAGGTTCACATTCATGAGTGATAGACAGAAGGTATGTTCTCTAATTTTTATTTAGTAAAGTATATAACATTCATTTCATCTTCATGGACTTATCCAATTTTTTTAAACAGGGTCTACTTCCAGCACTTGGAAGGTTGTATCCTTATGCTGAGCATAGATACCGTCTCAGGCACATTCATAAAAACATGAAGCTAAGTTTCGGAGGCAAATTGTATAAAGACTTGTTGTGGAAATGTGCTAGTGCAACAACAGTCCCTGAATTCACTACTGCAATGAATGAGTTAAAGGCCCTTAACAAGAAGCCCCATCTGTGGTTGTCAAAAAATCCACCTCTATACTGGACCAGGTCTCACTTTTCAGGTATGTTCTTTATAGCTCTATAGCTAATGCTTTTTAGATTTAGATTTCAAAATTTTGATATACCAACATAATACAGGTAGGGGATTGACCGATATGCTACTAAACAACATGTGTGAAACATTCAATGGAAAGATAGTTGAAGGCAGAAACAAGCCCATCATTAATGCATTGGAGTACATCAGGGAGTATTGCATGAGTAGGATTGTTTTAGTGTTGCATGATATAGAGACCAGTGAAGGTCTGTTGACACCTAAGGCCACACAAATGTTTGAGACAATCAAGAGAGATGCAACCTTCTATCATGTGCAGTGGAATGGAGAGGATAAATATTGGGTTAGTGGTAAACCTGGTCACACACGTGTTGTGGATTTGGCTGACAAGACTTGTGCTTGCAGAGGTTGGGAAATAACAGGTATATCTTGTTCAATTCAAATGTTGTTACTTTCATTCATTAATGTTAAATTTTGTTACTTTAATGGACAGGAATGCCCTGCAGGCATGCAGTGGCTGCAATTTGGTTTAAAGCTACTAATGGAGGTAGAGTTGGGGCATTGGAGAGTTGGGTTAATCCAGTGTATACAATGGATAGGTGGAGACAGGTTTATTCCTTTAAGATTAACCCAATCAATGGCAAAGCTTTATGGCCTAAGTCTCAAGTTCCTACAACTTTAACACCACCAAATCATCACACACAAGTTGGAAGACCCAAGAAGGTTAGAAAGAGATCATAATTTGAAAAGGATGATCTAGTATCAAGGGGCATACTGTCTAAGAAAAACACCAAAGGAAAATGTGGCAAGTGTGGGAATATTGAACACAATCAAAGTACTTGCAAGGGACAGAGTCAACAAGTTCAAGGTAGTCAGGCTAAGTCCGGAAAGAAGGGAAGAAAGAAGAATAGCAACAAGGGTACCACTTACAAGGTTCAGGGTAGCAAGGGTTAGGATGTTTATGTTTGTTATGTTTGTTGAACATGTATTTTGAGAACATTAGTAACTTATGTTTATGTTTGTTGAACAAGTAGTAATGCTTAGGCTATGTTGAACATGCAGTTAATGCAGTTTATGTACTTAATGCAGAAAAAAAATGTTGCAATTTTGGTTAATGGGTTATTTGTAGATGTTTATTAAATGTTGCAGTGTATTATAGGTTTGTTATTGGTTAAACACGGTTTATTACATGTTGGTTAAATGGGTCAAGATCTTTCAAATTATTAAATGGGTCAATATCTTTCAAATGGTTAAATGGGTCAATATCTTTCAAGTTGCAGTGAATTACATGTTGTAATTGGTTACAAACGGTTTATTGGTTTGGTTTATATCTTTCAAATGGGTCAATTTGGCTGAACATTTAATATGCAGATTGTCAAATGGGTCAATTTGGCTGAACATTCAATATGTGCATTTATAAGCACTTTCATTATCATTAACCATTAACCATTTCTTACAAGGTCTTAATAGGTGCATTATATGCACAGTTCAACTAAGAATACAAAAATATATACACTAAGAAACCTAGCCAACTACAAATCAACATCCTTTTCCATTTGCTTCCTTGACCTTTCAAAGCTTTAGCTTTGTCTTCAAGTTGGTGGTTTGCAATAACAAGGTGGCCAATTAAACTTCAAGGTTATTCTTGGCTTTTAACAAACCTGGTATGATGTTTGTACACCTTTGGCACTTCAATTCATCACACCATCCAATAAATCCACATCTTGATAGCTAATTTGACATAAACAAATCCATCAGATGCAACATTATGTAATGAAAATCAGAAACTTGAGTGTATAACGTACCTGGTCAGGACAAGCATAAAACTTTCGACCTACGTTTCTACTTGTCCATGATGTACGTACAATTGCTGGTTTTCCACAATGGCAATACATAGGGTCCATTATCGATTGAAGTGTTTGCCCTAATTTGGGTTTCTTGAAGAACCCTAGAGGATCTGATCAATCTCCTCTAATTCGTTATAGATATATAGGTGGAAGATGAATTAGGGAGATGAAATGACGAAGTTACCCTTACGTGCCAGGCATATGATCAGATTTAACGTTAAAAATTAACCAAGTTAGTGCCTTAAGACAGTGGGTGTAAGATTTTAGATCGTTAAGGATGAATCTCAGCAACTAAAACGCGAAAGGACAACCACTGAAAAAGGGCTCAAACCTAAATGACGAATTCTGTAATTTTTCCTTTTTTTGTTTTAATTATTAAAATAGGTAAAAAGACCGATTTACCCTCTACTTAACGGTTAAAATTAACTTGGTTAGGAACAAATGACATACCGTGTAAGATTTTGAAACATAAAGCACATAACTCATCAATTTCAAACGTAAAGGACATGTATTAAAATACACTATAAACATAAATAACAAAACTTGTAATTCAATGTTTTATAAATGGTTTATTAGATTTATTTATTTATTTCAATTGAATATATAGTAGAGTTTTATTTAATGTTTTTAAATTATTGTATGTCTTTATGTATTTTATGGCTTAAATTATCTGGATTTATTGTAATTTAGTTTTTTTTTTTTTTTTTTGACGCCGATTTGGTTTTTTATATTATTCAACTAGATATTTGCCCGCGTTGACACGCAGTTTACCAACGTACGATTATTTGGAGTAGTATAACGTATAAGAAAAAGTAAAGTAGAAACATTTTATTAAAATTTAAAAGCAACGAATACACAGTTATTCAAATATCGCTAAAAATTTCCTTATAAACAACATTTTTTGTTTTAGTCATCACTTTCCCATCAGCATCCAGTATAAGTAACTTCACGCCTGCCCTGCTTTTAACTCTTGATAATGCGACATAAAGCTGGCCGTGTGAGAATACAGGGTTTCTTAAATACAATCCAACCTTTGATAAAGACTGTCCTTGGCTTTTATTGATGGTCATTGCAAAACATACGCTTATTGGGAATTGACGCCTTTGGAACTTTACTGGAATCTTGATATCAGATGGTATCAAATTTATTCTTGGAATAAGAGTTTTGGTACCAATGTTTCCACCTGATATGATCTCGGCTTCAATAACACGCTTTGCAAGTCTGGTGATTCGTAATCTCGTTCCATTGCACAAACCATTTTGTTGATCTATGTTTCGCAACAACATGACGGGTACACCAACTTTAAGTGCTAAACGATGGTTAGGTAACCCAGAAATTTTTAAACCATTAAGGACATCAGGAGAGTATAAGTCTTCCTGTGAACGGTTATTACCATTCTCAATCTGACATATACTATCAGAGCTCAGATACTCGACTTCATCTCCAGGAAACAATGCAAGAAGCCTTTCATTTATATCATGTACGACTTCATTTGTAGGTGCAAGTATTGCTCGTTCTCCAAAGTAATCCTTATCTTTGTAAAGTTGGATAAGTGAAGGGTAGACGAAGTCAATTAATCTAGAAATCGGATCTGATGTACCCTTAATAAGTAGATCATCTGGAATGTCCACATCAAACTCATCATCATGAATTGACTCACCAACTTTACCCTCACCTAATTCAAGAAGCCAGTTTGCAAATGCCTTTGTTTCATCGGATTCAGACGTGTTGTTACCTAAAGTTAACCTCATGTTTTTTGTTAAAGTGAGGACTTTGCAACTATTCCAAATAGGAGAAGAAGTTATTGATGCATTTAAAATATCTCTTCTACTACCGTTTGGAACAACAGGAAGGATCTGTCTAAAATCACCACCAAAAACCATAACCTTACCACCAAAAGGCAAATCAGAATTAGGTGAAGAATTTGACTGCAGGACGTCTTTCATTGTACGATCAAGTGCCTCAAAAGCATGCTTGTGAATCATTGGAGCTTCATCCCAAATAATTAACTTAGTTTGCTTCAATAAATCAGCAATATCACTATTGGGCTTTATACCGCACAATGATTGTTCAGTAACATTCAAAGGTATACGAAACCTAGAATGCGCTGTCCTTCCACCAGATAACAGCAGAGAAGCAATACCACTGGATGCAACGTTCAAAACAATTTGTCCTTTAGATCTTATGGCAGCAGACAACGTTTTCCATAAAAAGGTTTTACCAGTTCCTCCAAAACCATAAACAAAGAATAGCCCACCTTTGTTACCATCAACCGCATGAATGATTTGATTAAAAATTGAACGTTGCTCATCAGTTAAAGAACGTGAATAGGTATGAAATTCCTCAGCCAACGTACTTACTTGATAATTCAGCTCATCAAGAATCAAACGGTTATTTGCAGATGATATCGAATCATTATCAGGATAAGGCATAGAAGGAAACCTACGCAGGCTTGAGTTATTCCGAAGCAACTGTTTCTCAATTTCAAGCAACGTAAGGTTCTTTAATTGTTCATCAGGAAGAGACAAACCTAAAAACGAAAAAGTTTGGAACATTCAATTTAAAATAAAAGGGACATTAAAAAAATAATTTCATTAAATTTCGAAATTAAAATTTGTTACCTTCAATTTGGAATACGTCTTCGTGTCTACGCATAATACCATCTGACAGATACTTCCATGATTTTTCCCAAACATGCTCAGGCCTAGATAAGGTATTAGACAGCAACATCATCGCAAACAAATTACGAAGACAATATCCAGAACCTGTATAATGAGCCTCTTCAATAGCTTCTACATATTCTTTGTCATCGTCTAAGAGGCCAAGAGCATAACATGCATCACGAAATGTTGGTAATATTTCTCCATTGACCGTTCTTATCTCCTCAAATGATCTAGGGCCTTTTACTTTATTTAGAAGCACTCTCAAAAAATACGCCTCGCCCATAGATGGATTAACCATGTGAACACGACCAATTGCCTTACCCATCTTTCGAAAGTCCCATTTTTTTTCTTCCTCTTTCCAGACAAATTTACTTGGGATTTCAATGTAACTTAGTTCACGTGCCACAGCTTCGTTTCGGTTCAGTTCCATCCATTTTAGAAACATTGTTGCAGCCACCGTTGGTTTGTCGAGCACATTTTGAATATTTTCTTTTGGACCATATACAACACTTTGCTCACCAGGCAGATGAAATGGAAGCCTTATAACTGGAGGGTATCTATAATGCACTTCATTTTTAAATATTCTCCACGAAGCTTCACATGCTGAAAGGAACCTACAATCAAAATGTTTTTTGATTTCATCTTTTTGCATCACTTCTTCACCTTCTCCATTATCTTCTACAAAAGCAACTTTAGCCATATCAGGTCCTTTATTAATGTATTTAAATAAATACTTAATTGAAGCGGCCTGGTTACACCATTCAACATTGATATGAGCTTGGTAACGCCTTAAAAGTTTTGCATTATAAGGGACCACATGTCTATTGTCTAACGTAGCAGTTCCTTTTTCAACAAATATCCCTGACTCTCTTCTTCTATAAACCGGATATCCATTTGAATCTAACGTTGAAGCAGGAGAAAACTTCTTTGGAAATTTCTTGGAGCACTTACCGTCAAGCATGCACGGACAGTTCGGATATTCACGCCCACATGGTCCATGCATCATAAAGTCACTCACAAGACTAAACAACTCCGGATCAAGATTCTTATCAGGGATTTCAGCCGAAACAAAACGATCAACGTGTTCAATTGTGGGTAGCTTACTGGCTTCTTTAAGAAACAAACAGATATGAGCATGGGGCAGTCCACGTTTTTGGAACTCTATAGTATAGACAGCTGAAACATAAAGTAAAACAATATAATAAAACACGTTACTATTTAGAAACAACAAATAAAAATTGTATTAATATAAGTGAATAAAGATGCTAATATATGAATATATATTGGAAGTTTTTTTTTTGGTAATGAATTTTACCTGCTGAAGTTTTGCCCAATAGTGCTTTTTCACGTAAATCTTTCATGATTGAGTCTAGCTTAACTTTGAATAGTCTAGCTAAAATATCTGGCCTGTCTTCTGGATTTGTCTTCTTGTCTTTAAGAAACCGTCTAATTTCAGGCCATTTTGGATTGCATGTGATTGTAATAAAAAAATCAGGGTATCCATGCCTTTTACAAATAGCCATTGCATCAAGATAATTTTCCCTCATGTAGCGTGCACCACCAGTAAAAGAAGAGGGTAAAATCACAGGTGTCCCTACTTTTGCCAAGTCAGTAGGTCCATTTTGGTTCAACGTTTGAAGATTAGTATAAGTTTCACACCTAAGTTTACTTTGCTGGAAACGGACATAAAATAAGCGCTCACTCTCAATCATTGTATAAACGTCAACCAAAAACTGTTGAAGAAGCCGCCTAGCATTCAAAATCAATGAGAACTTACCAACTCTGTCCTGAATATGATATGCAAAATACTCTCTCATTGAACACTTTGAATCCACCTTCTTTTTAGATTTCCTCTCTTCCCTATGTGGTATATCAACCCTATAACAATCTTCTCCAAACGGAATAAGCAATGGATACTGCAAGGCTAGATACGACGGATGAAGTTCAGATATACGCTGAAGTCCCTCTGATCTTGATTCCACGACAATATCTCTATTGTCAAGCTGCTCATCATTGTCTGAAAAAATAAGAGCAGCGATTTCTGACGAAGTTGGTAGGTTGTATGTTCAGCCATCTTTAGTTCTCCTACCAATAAGACGCAACTTAAGGGTAACTTCAGGATTTTCATGAAATCGATCCCGTACACTCCTATAACTTTTCACAAGCTCATTATTTGAGTCTAACATCGACTTCAGGTACTGAATGATTTCAATGTCAAGGAGGTCAGAAATATCCTTACACTTTTCCTTTTCCTTACTGAAAAGAATGAAAAAAAAAATTTTTAATACATTAAAATTTATATACAGGGCTAAAAAAAAGTAGAATAAAATTTTTAGAATATTACCTATAAATGTTTTTTCTGTTTGAAACTTCATTTTCAGTGTCATATATATATAACTGCGAAAACTTCGGTTTCGAACCATCATAAGGAAGAAGACCACCCATCGTGTGATAATTCTCACCACTTATTCTGTATATGAAGGGAGCCTTTCCACTATTGATATTTGAATCAACCTTCCCTCCCATTGAAGTAAAACAAAACATAGAATTGAAGCGGCGAATGTGCTTTAAGAAATATTTGCTCTTTAATTCTATGTTCTTGAAAAGGTTCTGATAATCTAAATTGCTCTCTTTGAAATCTGGAAGTTGTACCTTTCCATAACCACAACATAGCATATAGGTTGTTCTTCCACAAACATTTACGCTTCTAATAGCTTCTGACCTCCACAACTTTGCATTACACATTTGACATACAACCGTTTGATCACCATGATCCAGATAATCTTGCAAACAGAATAAATAAAATAAAATTAACTTATAAAAGAAAAAAAAAAGGCTTTTAAATGTTTTGTAAATTTAATATTTACCTTTAGAGACACCCTTAAATTGCAAGCCTTCAATTGTTTGAGGTTCCACATTTTCTTCGTCAAACAAACTAACCATTCGGACAGGCGAGATGCAACGTCGATTATTCCTTGATGTATTAATCGGTTCTCTTTGAGCAGAAGATGATGCAAGTGAGACCGTATTAACATCAGTAAGTCCACCTGTAATTAAGAATAACATTTAAAAGTTAGTATTAATAAGATTCAGAAATTCATTACATTAATCGACACAAAGCAAATTGTACCAGATGGGGTTGGATAAGTAGGAGTTCTTAGCGTGTCATCATTTGAACACTCATGTGCAACAGTGGGTTGTTTTCGAGGTCTACTAACAGAACCAACTTTACGTCTTTTTGAATCTAGTTGTGCTTTTCTAACGTTTCGTAACTCTGCAGATTTTTGTCTTTGGACTTCAGGCACGGAAACTATGGATAAAAATAATATCAGTTTGTATATTCAATGAACGTTTAATGTTAAAATAAAGGACTAATGTAAAAATAAAACGTGTATAACATAGTATTATGATACCGTTTGTAATATTGGACAAAGGAGTTCTTTGTGTGGAACCTGATAATACATAATGAAATAACAAAGAGACAGTGTTAGAGTAAAAAATTTGTCATCAATTTAAAAAGTAAAGCTATCGAATATTTAAATGTCATACAAATTTATTACCAGAGAAGGATGCGTTAAATGGGTTGTTGAAGGTTGATCTAAAGGATGGCATATCGATTGAAACTAAAGTACTTCTGGATGTTGATGAGTTTGAATTTTGACATTGATTAGCATTGACTCTCTTAAAATCCATTTGTAGTTTTCTGGATTTTGGACACTCCGTTGCAATATTTTTATTGACTTCAAGCGTAGAAACAACGTATGAAATAGTATTAGTTTTTATAATGAAATCAATAAGAAAATAGGATATTCGTATACAGTGAAACATGTAGTTTAAATAAATAAAAATACCATTTGATAAATTAAACAAACGATTTTGTTGCAATTGTCCTATAAAAAAAGACGAACAAATAAAATTGACTTAAATTATAAATGTGGAATGGTAGTTCAGACTGTATAGAAAGACTTAAAAGTAAAAAGTGTTATTCGTTGATTTACCGGGTGTAGAAACATTCAATGTACTTTGGAAAGATGAGCTTTGCTGAATATAATGGTTGGAACGTTCAACGGAGTAACGATTAAATATTGTAGTTGGCGGCACATTTTGAATTCCATTATTATGATTGTTCACCTTGCATCTCTTTGCATCCAGTTGTAATTTTCTATATTTACGACACTCGGCCGCGTGCTTAACTTTTTCTTCATGGGAGATAACTATGAAGAATTACGTATTAGTTACATAAGTAAACGATAATATAAATAAAGACATATATAACTACGAAATAAGTGTACCGTTTGAGATATTAGATAATGGCGTTCGTTTGTCATCACCTTATAAAAAATCGAAAAATTAGATGACAAATTAAAAATAATAAAATTAAAAATACATTGTATATTTATGCCAAAAAAATTACCATTCGAACTGTTAGAGAGTCTTTTACGTCCCATTTCAACTAAAAGGATGCAATTCTACATAAAATGCATTATAAGAGTTTAACAAAATATAAACAAACTTAAAATTATGGATGATAGGTTTATATATATATAAACATTCAACGATACATAATACTTAACTAACAATATATTATAAATCAACATAAAGTACGAATCATCATGTTATGCGAAAATATGTAATATTGAAATTAAAGAATTACATACCTTCAACTTCTTTGATGGAACAGTAGAGAAAAAACATGTAGATAATCATGTTATGCGAAAACATGTAATATTGAAATAAAAGAATTACTTACCTTCAACTTGTTTGATAGAAAGTAGAGAAAACATAAAAAAGCAAAGATGAACCCTTGAATATTTGAGTCTTCTGATTTGTCTGTAAGACTGAATGGATTCGTTTATATGAAAGGTGTTGGTTTGATTTATAGTAGTAGGGTTTTATAGATTTTTAAAAATTAAATTTCTAGTCAAAACTTATTTAATATGGTTAATTACTTACCATGTTTAAATGAATTTAAGGATTTGAATTTTTTGGTGTAATTACAATTCAAATTTTTCGAAAATTTGAATTTATGGATATGTATAGTTTTTTATTTTTAGCAAGTGTGTAATTACAAAGAATTTTAATTAAAAATTTTATTAATAAGCTTAAATACTTACCATTATTAAAGAAATACTATTTGAATTTTAAA
Organism: Ambrosia x helenae; assembly: GCA_030844895.1. Taxonomy (NCBI): domain Eukaryota; kingdom Viridiplantae; phylum Streptophyta; class Magnoliopsida; order Asterales; family Asteraceae; genus Ambrosia; species Ambrosia x helenae. Next base: position 17,691,060 of record CM061230.1, on the reverse strand, counting down.
GAAAACGAAAAAGTCAACTTAATTATATTTAGTATTTTTTATGTTTTTTTTTATTAAGTATGTAATTAGAATACACTTGTTTAAATTAATTGTACTATAGCAACTTTGTAATTTTAACATAATCTTTAGTTATAATACTTAGAATTTTATATTAAAGTAACTTAAAAAAATGTTTTTAAAAACGTAATATAATTAAATATTAGTCATATTTTGTTGAATAATGTTATTGAATGTATTAGAACTTTATGTTTGATAAATTGTTTGAAAAAATATAAATATGATAAAAAAATGTTAATTATATATAGGTGGACCTATGAATAATGTTATGATTCTTATAGACAATTCAACATAACGTATAAATAATTAAAATTTATTCAACAACGAACAATTATTTGCCAAAGGTAAGGAAAAAAACATAAATGTTCAAACCAACAACTAATTCAAATGAAAAATAGTAGCAAACATCAAACAAACCATAATAAAAAACAAATTGTCTCAAACCATAAACAAACATTCAGAAAAAATCCCCAAAAAAATAGCAAACAAACGGATAAATGTTCTTATTTTTCAAGCTTTGGGATCAACAGGGGGATCTCAACTGATTTGTCGGTGCAAACTTTCTTATCACCCTTACGCACTTTGGTAGTAGACTCACTTGCATCATCTTCTAGACCGTAAACTTTGTCGAGGCTACGCTTCACTTCCTGCTCGTCATGGACCAGACTAACTCTGCAAGATGATTCTGGAGTGTTGTTATCTCCAACAGAATCCTACAAAAGTAAATGAAAGGTTTAAAGTTTGATAATAGTAGCAATTTAAATTTAATTGCGGGAGTGATTTAATAGGTGAAAAGAACCTTAAGAGAGACTGCATTTTGTGTAGACGATTCAACTCCATCCAAGCTTTCAAATCCAGGTTGATCCACCTAAAAACATTAAAGGATTTGTATGTGTCAGATTATATAGTAAAACAATAATAAATTTTTATAAAATCAACCTATAAAGGAATATAGGATGGGAATAAAAAACCTGAATATCGGAGAACTTTTGTTCTAGTGAAGAAAGTATCGATGACTCATTCGTAAACTTGCGTATACTATATCCGTCTAGGTGCTTGTCAATATTGAATTGACCCACTTTAATTTTGAACGCAAACTTTTTGTCTTCAAGAGCATGAAACTCAGTTGGAGTTGTTTTTTCTTCACCAGAAACCTTAATAACAAATGACATAAATAATATAAAGCAAAATAACTAATTTGTTTTGGACTGAGTATAAACAACTTACTTGCTTAGATTTTTCTAAAAGTTGCATTGCTGACATTCCCAGCAATTTCTTTGCTTCACGATCAAATAAAGTAAGGGATGTAATACCAGTAAAATCCTGAACCCTTAAAGGTACTCTGAACCTACATTTACAAATTACAAAATATTATTAAACAAATTTAATACTGTTTTACTTTAAGATGTACATATTTAAGATAAAGCATACACTGGATCAGCAGAGACGATGTGCTTTGGACATTCTCTATTGGGGCAAACTAACACCTGTTTAAACGAAGTAACATCTGTTTCTTCATTATCATCAGGTAAACTTAAGGTCGGCTCCACCTTGTGATTACAGTGCTCACATCCCAAATAATACCACTCATCTTTATCATCGACACCCTTAATGGTTCCAAGAACAATGACCTGTTTGTTCACCTACAAAAGAAACAGGAATCGGTTAAAAAATGAATTTTAAATAAAACTTGTATATAATGATATGATAAATCAATTGAATCTTACCTCTGTTATCAAAGGAAGATCACGAATAGTGCTGAAAGGGGTTTTATTCAAGAATTCATCATTAATATTCATACTACCAGACGATCCAAGAGATCGTTGTACAGACGATGATTCCGTAGATAAAAACTTTTCAATATAACTGTAAGAATAAAAAAATTAATATAACATATATATAATAAATCAAATATTTATATATATGTAAATAATTACAGGATAATTTAAACATATCACCTTTTCTTAAAAGCACGAATATCGTCAATATCTTCGTTGATAAACAGGCGAGTTATATTGAACCCATTTTGCAAACTTACATTACCTTAAAAAAAAAAAAAAAAAGCAAGCGTTATTTTTTTTAAAAAAGTAATAAAAATGTCAAACGTAATACAAATTGCAAGAAATGACAAACCTTTATAATTGGTAAAGCTACCAAATTGAACAATAAGAACTACATGGACTTCAGCTTCGTTCTGCTTGATGTACTCAAACATCTGCTCACTATATTCATCCCACAAAGAACATGACATTTTTACCCCACTACATACAATACATTTTTTATTAGATCATGCATAAATTTCAAACATTTCTTCCTAAGTATTAATCGTACAAATGAGAAATGAATATATCATGAAAGATTATGAGATAATAAATTATGAATAGGAAAAATGAAACACATACTCTAGATCAATCAAGAGTAGGTTCATTTTCATTTTCAATCCAGCTTTTGTTTCGATAGGCTCGGGTGGACTCCATTCTTCAACAAACCCAATGAAATCTAAAATATTTAAAATGTTATCTCAACTAATAAATAAGAAGACAAATTAAAAGAATAAAAATATATAAAAGATTAAGGCTTCGAAAACTACCAATCCTTTGTTCTTGAGAAAGGTTACCAGACTTAATAGACTCAAAAGAAGAGAAATTAAAACCATATTGGCTACCATCAAATCTGTTACACTTTGTAAGATTTGTTTCAAAAGTAAACGATAATATGTCATTTTTAGAAAAGTGTTTAACAGATTTGTTATCCGCTAGTTGTGGTCTATAGATATAATATGATTCATTTTCACGTAGAAATTTTTCATGCTTCTTCATGTATCTATTCCACACAATCGCTTGCATTTTAGAACCCTGCGTAAAAATATGTAATTAGAAGACATTATTTGACCAGAAAATATTAAATCGAGTTTTGGTAACATATATGTGACAAAGGAATTGATGATATCAAATCTAACCTGTTCATCCATAACAACCATATCAATGGCAAGAGTTTCACCTGGTGTCTTTCGATTTGCTCTCTTCCAAAGCCTAAGTACCTTAACTTTGATTGTGTAATTACTCAGCCGCCATGTTATGTCATTCAAAAATGTTACATTATTTGGATCCATCTGCCTGCACGTGTGTAATATTTATCACAAATAACTGCGAACTAAAAAATGTTAGTACTCGTGTGATATATAAATAAACAATGTAAGAACCTAAAGTAGTATATACTACCTGCGAAATGTAGAAGAAAAAAACTGAATTATATTCGATTCAATTGTACATGTATATATAATTTCGTATACCTATTATAAATAAGGAAGAAATGTTGTATTTTTAGTATAGATTATATAAATAGAAACAAAATATGAAATGCCAATCTAATTGATTAAGTTTAAAGGTTTCCATAATACATTTTCAATCAAATTAAGTGGTCAAACTTTCCGAAATTATGAAAATAAAAGTTGTTTCTTAAATCTTATTGTAAAAAAGTCAAAGACTAATTTTTTGTCTATCCAAAAATATTGTTTGTCAAATTAAAACTTTTTTAATTTGTAAATTATTAATTACTTGTGAGTTTAAAATAAAGAGAAAACGTTTTCTTTTGTTTTAAAATGGTACTGGATAAATTTAACATTTTCAAATAAAACGGTTGACTTTGTTAATAAGCATTCAACAGGTAAAACACACCAATGTATGTAACCACTAACAGTTAATCACAATCCCAAAAACAACCATACCAAGGTGGTAACAGTTACACAGCAACACTATTTTAACAGGAAAAAGTCAACGGCATAAATTAGGATGTAAAAAAAGATAAATTATAGGTTTGAATCAACCATAAAAAGTAGTCAATTACACATTGTTAATTGATTGTCTTTCCAAAAATCTTGTTTCTCAACATAAAACGGTTTGAATTTGAAAATTATTAATTACTTGTGAGTTTAAAATATTAAAAAACGTTTTTTTTTTTTAAATGTTATTCGAAAAATTTAAGATTTTCAAATAAAACGGTTGACTTTGTTAATAAGCATTCATATGTATTAAAAAAAAAGAATATCATAAATCTATTTCTCAAAAGACATATCAACAGGTATAACAAACCAATGTATGTAACCAATAACAGTTAATCACAATCCCAAAAACAACCATACCAAAGTGCTAACAGTTACACAGCAACACTATTTGAACATAAAAAAGTCAACGCCATAAATTAGGATGTCAAAAAGACAAATCGAATATAGGTTGATTGAAACCATAAAAAGTAGTCAATTACACATCGTTAATTGATTGGCTTTCCAAAAATCTTGTTTGTCAACATAAAACGGTTTGACTTTGAAAATTATTAATTACTTTTGACTTTAAAATATTAAAAAACATGTATATTTCTTTAAAAATGGAAACTATTAAAACTTGGGAATTTTTCAAAAAAAAAGTCAAAGTTACGAAATTTTAGTATGTTAATAATGAGAATGTTTAATGTTAATGTAATGTAATTTACCAAATTTAAGTTTTAATAAACAATATTAACAAAGTCAATTTGTAAAATCTATAGTTGTCTAAATTTTAATTCTCATTATAGCAAATAAATCATATTAAGCATATTTACCTATTGCTAAAAAAAACATATTTCCCAAATTATTGCTAACAACTATTAAAACATAGAAGATCATATGTCGTAAATACAAACCATAACACTGATATATTTTTCAAAACACATATCAACACAAAAAACAAATCAATGTATGTGACCACTAACATTAATCATCATCCCAAAAACGACCATAACCATCGTGTTAAGAGTTACCCACAACCACTGTATTGAACCAAAAACCACCACGACTTAGGACCAAAAGTATGTGATTTATATCCAAAAAACTACCCACTGCCTCCCGTCCTAATTACCATCAACCCTAACTACTTTAGAGAGCTTGAACAGACCTCGTTTTTCAAACCAACGGAAATGCACCTGATCACCAGCCTGCAAATCATTGTCAGCAACAAACACAGACATACCTTTGATGTAAAAACGCTTACTCGATCCCCTGTCTTCAATACCTACAGAAACACCCCAGCTATTTTGCTCAGCATCCTTAATTGTCAATGAGCGCGGCCTGTTCAAGCCATTGGCCTTCGCCCATTGTGTCTTCATCCGCTAAAACAAATAACCATACATGAAATTTGTTATAAAAAGGTTTATTTAGCATCAAAATGATTATAACATATTGCTTTAACATATAATACTTACAAAATGCCTGTCAACAACAAACACAACTGGAACGGCCCAATCTTCTATATCGGATACATCTTCATCCGATCCAGATTCATCATCATCAGTTTCCATATCATCTTCATCTGAATACTCTTCTCCATCATCATCAGAAACCACAACTATTTCCTCCTGATTATGGTGATCATCCTCGGGCTGTTCAACGTCCTCCCACAACTCCGGAGGCAGGGTCAGCTTGTTTTTCTCAAAGATGGACAACTCCAATGTTTTCTGTTAATTTTACAATGAAACACATGAAAAGTGTACAAATTAATGATCTAAATCTCAAACAAAATTAATGATATTTATTGAAATTTCGAATCGACAAACAAACCTCGTTGTAAATTTCAAACACCATCAGATGATCTGCTGTTATGTTAAACCTCTGTTTCATGTACGGCCATCCCTGGGTAATGAAAATCTCATCACCATCGTATTCAAGTTGGATCTGGAAAACATGGCCTGCAAAGAAGATGAATTTCCAGCATACTGTTATCATTATGAACATCAAAATTTTAAAAAGTCTTATTATCTAACAAATAATTATATACATGAGATTACCTGGAAATGAGCTAACCATAATCGGTTCCATAGGAGGGTTTCGATTGTACAAACCATGATGAACGAAGGCACTTATATGCTGGAAAGTTGAAAAACAATGTTGAAACATTACTACATATTAATGTATTTAAGGCGTTATGTCATGTTTCTACACATCATTTAAAAAACATACCAGGCGATTCAGATCACTGAGTGGGTCATCAAGTTTGCAGTAGAAATACTTGCCCGGTGCAGCTATGGCATCCTGATGAAAAGTATACATATTAAAACAGTTGAGCATTTCTTCGAACTCAAAAACAAAGTGACAACCACTTGGGTAATTTAGCGTTGTAATCATGTGCTTCCACCCATTGTAAAAAAACCATTTCCCAGCGATATTCATCACTTTAACTTCGAATGATCTCTCATCCAAAGTATGAATTCTGGTCATGCCAGTAGGGAATCCATACTTAGTAATCCATTCCTTATAATCTCCGGGCAACGCCTACAAATCAATACCAAAAACAGTTGATTATAAATTAATCTATTGGATTTTCAGTTAATAAAGATTATCCATCCGAATACTGTACAGTGATCAATGAACATATAGTAACAACCAACAGATTTTTAACGCATAAGAAAGGTCGCTTACCATACACACACGTTCTCTGCCCTCTGATTTAACCCAAAATCCAGAAACCATTCTGAGACGACCTTTAGAGCAACTGTATTATCAGTAAAAACAAATTAAAACATGATATCATATAACTAAAATTGCATCATTAGATGAATACATAAATGACAAATCTGAAAAATCTTAAAACCTATTAAATTTTGAAAACAGATTAATTTTTGAAAAATCCCAAATTGAAAACTTTATATAATCGAGTCATATTCACAATGTTCATACAAACTTGATTAAAAAAAAACAACAATCTAATCTTCTGAAAACCCAAGTTTGACCTAACATCATCAATGGCAAATCAAAAAGAAAACACTGTCTGAGTCCATCAAAATCCATTCAAGAACCCTAATCAAACAATCAACAAACCTAATCAAACAATCAAGAACCCTAATTAAGGGCAAACGAAGGTTTTCTTTGTCGTAACATAAACACACAAATCGAAACATAAAAATCAAATGAAAACAGGGAAAAACAAACATTCAATCGACAAAGACATTACAAAAAAACGAAAAAAAACACCGTGAAAATGAGGGATAAAGATGGATTGAATGAAATAAGAATGAAAGAGAGATTACCTTTGATTGGAGATGAATCAATGGTTGAATCGCCTAGAATCCTCTGATTAGGGTTTGCAGGTTTGAAGGGAAGGAGGCGATTACAATGAGATAATATGTCCGCGTGTTTTTTAGGTTAGTATTTATATTTTCGGTTTTTTTTTTTTAAATGAAAAAGTTTATTAAATCCCACAATGAGACACTTGGCACAATATGATTGGCTACACAATTGAGGATGAATGTGGGAGTGCCAAGTGTTCTCATGGACTTTTGTTTATTAGATGTATAGATATTAAGTTTTAGTGCTAGGTGTATGTCTATAACCTATTTAAATTTTGATTATATTTTTAATAATAACTTGTCTTTATTAATTTAATTAAAGAGTCGAATACATGACTTTGTTTCGATACAAGAGAGCTTAGATGGATAAATAATTTGATGTACATAATCATCACCAAATAAAACTATATCAGTTGTACGAGTTTTTAGTATTATTATTTGTTACATGATGTTGTGTCCACCTTCTATTATTTATTTAATCTTTAAAAGAAAAAAAACTACTAAAATAAATGAATTGATTGCACTCAAATTACACATATTTGTATTTTAAAAAGATACATGTATTATATAAAGACATGCCATTTGGCATTTGGTATGCATGAGTTGAAAAGAGCACCTTGCCGCGTATAATTACGAGTTAATGTCATATTTTTCAAATATATTTAAAGACATCTGGTTTACTTAAAAACGATGGTTTCTGATTTATAGATTAGTTATGTTGTAATTTCAAAAAACCACATGAATGGTGCCATGTTACTATCTGAAGTTCTGAACAGAATGAATGTCATTGGGGGTTAAAAGGAGTCAGTATGCAATGTAGAGAACATTAGACTAGTCGGTATACAGACGCACAGCCTGCCCCGTCCCAGTCGCTACACCGCCCCCCATGCCCCGTCCGGTCTAGCCCCGTCTCCCCGTTCTCTCTTGGACATGAGGGACGGACCAATGGGAATTTTTCATATTTTTTTTTTTATTTTTTTTGAAATCCAACGGCTAGTAACGGTAACTTTTTTTTTTTTAAACTTTCCAACAATATATATACACAAATAAACCCAAACCATCCAAATAAACCCCCATAAATCAACTAAAACCAACAAAAAAAAACTCTCTACTTTCTTTAAAAAAATAACAAACAATGTCATACCTACCATTGTTTGATTCCTCATCTTCGTCGAGCGAAGAAAACCAGATTTTTGTTAACTCGATTTGGGAAGCGGCACAATTAATCGTGGCGGAGGAAGACGAAGTGAGCTCGCAACCGCGACCTAGGCAAGCGGCTTTAAACAGAGACCGGCAGGGTAAGCGTATAATTTTTCTTCAATTATATACAACAACTATTTTTTTTTTTGGAACGTATAATTTTTCTTCAAATATATTTTTAAAATCGTTTACAACATACGTGTAGGTGCACATGAGCGATTAATTAGAGATTACTTTGCCGATCACCCGGTGTATACGGACGAGATGTTTAGGCGGCGATTTCGAATGAGTTGTCGATTGTTCGTACGTATTGCCGATGATTTGGCGAGTTGTGACCCGTATTTTACATTACGGTACGATGCTAGAGGCAAACAGGGGTTCACAACTTATCAAAGAATCACGTCAGCGTTGCGGCAATTAGCTTACGGGACGGCATCCGACTCGTGGGATGAGTACTTACGGATGTCTGAAAGAACGTCACGTGAATGCTTGTATAAGTTTTGCAAGCGTGTTGTCAAGATCTACAGCAAAAAATATTTGCGAAAACCAAACTCCAATGATATCCAGAAGTTGTATCAGCACCATCACGAGAAGCATGGTTTTCCAGGGATGATCGGAAGCATCGATTGCATGCATTGGCCGTGGAAAAATTGCCCTAATGCGTGGCGTGGCATGTTTTATCGCGGCGATCACGGTCATCCAACAATAATCTTAGAGGCTGTCGCGTCACAGGACTAATGGATTTGGCATGCCTTTTTTGGTGTTCCCGGTTCCAATAATGACCTTAATGTTCTCAACCAGTCTTTGGTGTTTGATGATGTTAGAAAAAGAAACGGTCCGGATACAAAATTTACTGTTTCGGGGGTTGAGTACAAGCACGGGTATTATCTTGCGGATTTAATATGCCCAACCTATTCTACACTCGTTAAAAGTATTAAGCACCCTCACGACGAAAAAAGACAGAAATTTGCTAAGTATCAAGAAGCGGCGCGAAAGGATATTGAACGGACATTTGGTGTTCTACAAGCAAAATGGCACATCATCGCAAACCCGGCACGTGCTTTCACAACAAAAAAAAATACGTTATTGTATGTATGCTTGCATCGTGCTGCATAACATGATCATCGAAGACGAAGGCCGAGCTATTTGTGAGTTCGATGAAAACGCGGTGGAGGAGAATACTATTCCGGATGACGAAGCGCAACAAGAGTTAAACGATTTCGCGTTACGTAACGAACACATCCATCATCATCTACAAGCCGACTTGATCGAATATATATGGAACAACAGACAGGACGAGTAGTTTGTATTTTTTTTTTTTTAAGTTAGGATGGTTTATAATTTTTTTTAATTTAGGATGCTTTGTAATTTTTATTTTAGGATCCTTTGTACTTTTTTTTTTATATAATTTAGTATTTATTTGAACATTATTTTATTTATTCATTACTTTTATAAAACTAATTACAATTAATATTAGAAAACAAAAAAAAATATTAAATGCTTGAGACATGGGTTTTTCATGTCTGCACACCCCACTCATGTCTCAAGAATGTTGAGACACCATTTTAATGATGTGGCAGCCTACGTGGCACTGAGACATGACATTTTTGGTGTCTGCTCATCTAGTAGCCTTATAAACACTAACTGTTGTATTTAAGTAGATAAGTATGGATTTTTAACTTTTCTATAGTGCCGTTCAAAAAAATAAAACTTTTCTATAGTCACCATTTAATTTTTTAAGTGGCATGTTCATCATTTAATTATCAGTTCAATATTGTTGTAACAAATTATAAAAGGCTATTTGGTAGCATCTGATTGGTCATTAAGAAATTACCTTTTAATGGTGTTCTTAGTCTTTATATGTTTAAAGGGTAATCATAAGTCTTAATGGTAAAGAGGTAACATCTTAATGACCATTCAGATTTAAGGTTAAGTTACCTCTTAACCATTAAGGCCATGAACTATCAATAGATAGCCTCTTAATGACCATTCAGAGACAGAGACTACCAGTGACGCAGCATAGTTGGGGCGGGGAGGGGCGGCCGACTCCCCGGATTTTCGCGCAGAAGTTCCGATTATATAGTATTCGTATAGAAAATTTTGAAAATATAGGGTTTCAACCCCCCGAAACTGGTTTTCGACCCCCCGAAACTAATGACTTCCGACCCCCCAAACCTTCGGGTCAAGCTTCGCCACTGGAGACTACCAAACAGCCCCTAAGTAATGCCGTCGATTAAGTTGAGCGCCAAACGAGGGTCTTCTCTTCTATGTATGTAAAAGTAACATACGTCACACTGACATAGAATTTTTTTTGTTATGGGGATAAACAGTATTTAGGTAGGGGAATTATGAGAATTACTTATGCAATTGATGCGCCGGAGGCGGTCTATAAATATAAATAACATAAATAAACTTCTTAAACTTTAGACTCTTTAAACTAAGTGTACCTATCAATATAGTAAAGACAAAATAAATTTGAATATCGAACCCACATGATACAACTAGAAAATAAAATAAGACTCAAGTCAGTGACGAATTTTGACCCGAGACTTCGAAGAGTTGGAAATCACTAGTTTCAGGGGTTAAAAACCACTTTCAGGGGGTCAAAATCGTATATACCAAAAAAATTCTATACGAATATTATATAATCGGATCTTATAAGCGAAAATTCGAGGGGGGGGGGGTCAGCTGCCCCTCCCTGCCCCTTAAAAGCTATGCACATGACTCAAGTAAGACTTAGAGGGTGTTTGGTAGGGCTGGCAATGGGTAACCTGTTAAGACACGATAAGACCTGTTTGACTGAAAAGTACACTATTTGATTTTTTGACTTTTTTTAATACTTAGAATTAAGAGACAAAAATCTTTCATTTCCCTTTTTTGGTACATAAAACATAAAACTGTGTTATAAACATGAGATATAAATGAGTTAAACGAGTCGTGTTCATGTTTAGAACTTGATTGTTCGCGCGTGTCAGAGACCTGTTAACCTGTTAGGGACACGATTTGCCAGCCCTAGTGTTTGGGATTGAGTTTCAAAACAACTTATTGACTTATTGGCTTTTCCAAAAAGCCAATAAGTCAATAAGCTGTTTGTGTAACCCAAAAGCACTTTCTGTTTTGACTTTTGGCTTTTAGCTTTTAAGGGTGGAAAAGCTGTTTTTGAAAAGTTAGAAATCCTGGCTTTTGGCTTTTGGCTTTTGACTTTTGGAAAAAAATTACAAATCTACCACCCATACAACCAATATTCACAATAAGTTAAGCGAAACACTTAAAAAAACAACAATTTATTGACTTTTTGACGTTTCTCATCTCAAAAGCTAATCCAAACACTTTTTTTAAAACTCCTTTTCAAAAAGTCACAAGCCAATAAGCACTTTTGACCAAAAGCACTTTTGCATCTCCAAACTCAATCCCAAACACCCTTTAACATATTGAAACAAAGTCTTAGAAAACAAAAGCAGTATAACACACTATCAAGGATTGAAACCACAAAGGGTATGTTTGGCAAAATTAGCTGGAGGCTGGAAGATGGTAGTTGGAAGCTTTTTAAATATATTTTGGTGTTTGTCAGAGTAGCTGAAACTTTTAATAAAATGTATAAAATGACTAAAATGAGCATAATTAAAAGCTTGTAACGAAAGTTTTTATTTTGTTTTTAAAATAGAATGGGTATTTGTGTCATTTACTAATTAAAAGTTTGTAGCTAGTAGAGCTTCTTCTTAAAAGCTAGTAGTAGTAGCTTTTCACTATAGAGTTTTTTCTCATAACCTAAAAGCTTGCAACTCTTCAACCAAACAAGACTTTTTATTGAGTAAAAGTTTTTAAAATAAAAGCTTGAAACTTGAAGCTCCTAAAAGCTCATTGTCAAACATACCCGTCGTTGAGCTTTGAGCAAAATAACCATTTTCTTTCAAAAGTTTAAAAACATTAATTTTAATCCAAAAGTTTCATTATTCCTTTCAATTTGAGTCTAAATAATAAAACCTTGAACTGAAATTGAAATAAATGATAGAACTTTTAACTAAAATTGAGACAAGTGATAAATCTTGTGGACTAAACTTGATATTTATAAACTTTTAGATTAAAATAGTTATTTTTGTCAAGCCTTAAAAACTAAAATCAAATTTAACTTTTGAATAAAAGTTAGTGTAATTAACTTAAATGAAGAAAATTTATTTGGGCAAAAAAGTAAAAAAAGAATGGAAAACGTGTAAATAGGTGAGGGGTGAAGTAGAGAGGTGGGACCAATGGTTTGACGGGCCTTAGGAAATAAGTACACTTTATCTCGATCGTAGAGAGGTGGGTGGGTTGCCTTTTGGACACCTGTCCTCTTTAACATCCTTTAAATTTCTTTATTTTTCTCATCAATGATATAGGAGAGGGCAAATTTGTACCGAATACAAGTACAGGTTTGTAAAGTGACCATATGAAAATAAAATAAAATTAAATTAAATAAGTTGAAATGTTAAATGATTTATAAAAGGTTACAAAAAAAATGGGGTAAAAAGTAAATGATTTATAAAAGGTTACAAAAAAATGGGGTAAAAAGTAAATAAGTTAACTACAAAAGAAGTCCAAAACTAAAACAGTTTAATATGTTAAATGGGTTAATACCTATAAAAATATCCATTCATAGTGGTGGAGTGGTGAATAGGCCTTATGTTCACTTAGGTGATCAAGGGTTCAATTCCCACTTCCAACATTATGGTTTGGTATCCGGGTGAAAATCGAATACGGGTGGCGCCGGTTCGAATCTGACGGGCGGCGAGGTTTTACCGAGTTCTATAACACTGTCGTGCCTTCGGGCGGGTGGGGCTCGGGTTTCCGCGCATCGGGAGAAGGCGGGGGCTGTTGGAGGTCGAGTAGTCGATTCTTGGGCACGGCGCCCCGCAAGGGTGGTTGCCACACAGTTGTTCGCCGATAAAAAAAATGTAAAAACCAAAATGGATTAACTATTATAAGGAATAAGATGATTTTGTAATAAAGTGAAAAGAACTCAACTTAATTCTAAGTATAAATTTTAGCATAATTAGAGTTTTCAAAGAAAATTTTGGATATATTATAAGGAAATAATAGATAATGTATTTCTAGAATGATTTGAATTGTATTTAAATTGTATTTATCACTTACCATAATAATGTGTATTATTTATACCCATCACAATCAATGGAAAAGTCAAGGGATTACCTTCTTTCATGTTATCATTGACCAGGCTCCTACCCTAGTTTCTCCTAAACATCCCTGCTGCCGTCGCTACCTCTCTTGCGGCCGGCCTCCTCCTTTTTTCTGTTACACACATCTTTCGGCCGATCCATCCCTCTTCTACTTCAACATGTCTACCACCTCTTCTGCCTCCTCCACCATCATCCCCTCTCTCACCGTTGAATCTAAACTACATCCCGCCACAACCGTCTCCAACATCAAAACTTTCATACCCTTCACCCTTGAAATCGAATCCTCCCAATACTCATCATGGGCTACCCTTTTTCGCCTACATTGCAAAGCCTTCCTTGTTGAAGACCACCTTAAACCACGGCCCCAACCCACTGAACCAAACCCAGCCGAACCTTCCACCCCAACCGTAGATGATTGGGACCGTATTGATGCCATTGTTTTACAATGGATTTACAGTACGATCTCTAATGATCTGCTACACACCATAATAAATAATATCTCCAACGCCCATGAAGCTTGGGTAGCCATCGAGGATCTTTTTCACGATAATAAAAGCACCCGGGCACTCTACCTTATGCAGAAATTTACCAACACTAGATTTGACGGTTTCCCCTCTATGTCCGCCTACTGTCAAGCATTAAAGGTGCTTGCGGATCAGCTTGCTAATGTGGCTGCCCCTGTGGAAAACGACCGCCTTGTCCTTCAATTGCTTGCGGGCTTGCCCGAGCAATATGAAGGCATCTCCACCATCATCCGCAACCAAGACCCCCTCCCCTCCTTCTACAACGCCCGCTCCAAACTCATACAAACTGAAACGGACAAAGCTAAACGCGCATTACATGCGTCCAAAGCTGACTCCACCGCCCTCTCCGCCACCACCAAAAACACCTCGCCCAACGAACCCTCCCGTGCCCAGGACCGCCCATACACGAACGACCAGCCCACGTACCACCGTGGTCGTGGCCGTTCCAGCAGACGGGGAGGCCGTGGCGGCCAGACTAGCTTCGGTTGTGGTCGGTCTTACCCACAGTATGGCTGGCCTCCATCTCCTTACTATCCTTGGGCTCCTTACTAGCCCACTCCTCCAGCCCAGTTTTACTCCCATCACAACCCAACAGCCCAACAGTGGAGTCCAGCTCCCTGTCCATATCCAACCTCCAACTCGCGGCCCACCTACAGCCTAACAAACCACTCTGGTCTTCTCGGCCCAAAGCCACAGCAAGCCCACACAGCTTATTGCCCAACGGACATAGAACAGGCCCTATACACCATGAGCCTCCAACAGCCGGACCCGATACAATACATGGATACCGGAGCATCTTCATCGGCGTCTCACGAGTCAGGTGATTTTCATTCCTTTTCTAATTCTTGTGTTTCTCGAAATATTATTGTAGGTAATGGTGACTCTATACCGGTACTTGGTCAAGGCACAAAATACCTACCCAAACCCTTCCCACCATTTGTCCTTAAAAATGTTTTATACTCCCCCCGACTTGTCAAAAACTTAATTTCTGTTCGTCGCTTTACCACGGATAATTGGGTTTCCGCTGAATTTGACCCTTTTGGTTTTCTTGTGAAGGATTACAAGACCAAGGCACCACTCCTCCGGTGCAACAGCAGCGGTGATCTTTACCCCTTGGTACTCGGGCCGTCCTCGAACCAACCCACTGCCCTCGCTGCTATTTCATCTCAAATCTGGCATCACCGTCTTGGCCACCCAGGACGGGATTCTTTGAATAAATTAAAAACTTCTAATGTTTTAGACTTTGATTTTATTTCTAATAATGTATGCCAGTCTTGTATTTTTGGTAAAAGCATTCGGTTACCTTTCTTTGCTTCAAATAATTCTACTTTGCATCCTTTTGATATAATACATAGTGACGTGTGGACCTCACCTATAATAAGTTCATCGGGCCATAAATATTACGTACTATTTCTTGATGATTTTACTAATTTTTTATGGACCATGCCACTTACTCACAAATCCCAAGTATACCAAGCCTTTACCCAATTTGCCACCAACATCAAAACTCAATTCAACACTACCATTAAAACATTTCAATGTGACAACGGTCGCGAATACGTTAACACATCATTTCAAACCTTTTTTACCACCAACGGTATCCAATACCGTCTATCCTGCCCATACACTTCTTCCCAAAATGGCAAGGCCGAGCGAAAAAATTAGAACGATCAATAATATGCTTCGCACTTTAATGGCCCATGCCTCTCTACCCACACACTTGTGGCATTTTGCCCTTGAAACTGCCACCTATCTACTAAATATATTACCCTCCAAAACCACCAACAACAAAACACCTACTGAACTATTATACATGTCCACACCCACTTATGATCACCTTCGCGTCTTCGGATGCCTATGCTACCCTCTTACCCCACCCACTACCATACACAAACTTGATCACCGCTCCGTCCCTTGTGTTTTTCTTGGTTATCCTCCCACTCATCGAGGTTACCGATGTCTTGACCTCTCATCCAAACAAATCTTCATATCCCGTCACGTCGCCTTTGACGAGACAACATTTCCATTTGCCCAAACCATAGGCCCCGCACCATCCTACAAATTCCACACCACTTATGCCCTCACATTGCCCAACCTAAGCCCGCCCCTACATCCAGCCCGAACTCATAGCCCATTCCACCCCACAGCCCAGGCCTCAACTCACAAACCACACCCTCACCTGCTACCTCCCACGGACCCTCCCTAAGCCCAACTTCCACCTTACCACCCTCTCCCACTCACGGCCCAACCGACCCACCGTCTCAGCCCACACCTTCAGCTGTATCAAACAACCCACAACCCACCCGCACAATACAAACCCGTTCAATGAGCGGGATCTTCAAGCCAAAGCAACCCTTCACTCTCCACACCACCACTACTCAATCTATCCTACCCATCCCTAAAACCCCAACCGATGCCTTGGCCATACCGAATGGAAATCCGCCATGACTACCGAGTTTAACGCACTAATTAGAAATGGCACATGGGAATTAGTTCCTCGTGATTCCTCAATGAATATTATCCGGTCTATGTGGTTGTTTAAACATAAATACAGGTCTGATGGGTCTTTGGAGCGGTATAAAGCCCGCCTTGTCTGTGACGGTCGTTCACAACAGGTCGGTATTGATTGTGGAGAGACTTTTAGTCCGGTTGTTAAACCGACTACCATTCGTACGGTACTTTCACTTGCATTGTCAAAGGGGTGGGCGGTACATCAGTTAGACGTCACCAATGCATTCTTACACGGCAACCTACAGGAAACTGTTTACATGCATCAGCCGATGGGGTTCCGGGACCAAAATTTCCCCGATCATGTGTGTCGGCTTCGTAAATCTCTATATGGTCTGAAACAGGCTCCCCGTGCTTGGTACCAACGGTTTACTGATTATGTTCTTCACTTGGGTTTTCACAATAGTAGGTGTGATGCTTCTTTATTCACCTTTCATCATGGTGGGGGACACGGCCTATCTACTACTATATGTTGATGACATTCTTCTTGTCACATCCTCTGACCCTCTGCGTCAACGTTTATTGGCGAGTCTAGCTTCCGAATTCGCCATGAAGGATCTCGGGCCACTTAGCTACTTCTTGGGCATCTCTGTCTCTTGACACGGTAACACTATGTTTCTCTCTCAGCAGTCCTACGCGACTGATATTATTGCTAAAGCCGGCATGTAGTCTTGTAACCCCGTTGCTACACCGGTTGACACTAACACCAAACTGGGGTCAACACCTGGAGATTTATTTCATGACCCTACATTATACCGCAGCTTAGCCGGGGCTCTTCAGTACCTCACCTTTACCAGGCTAGACATTACTTATGCGGTACAACAGGTGTGCATGCACATGCACGCCCCACGTCAGGATCACTAGAATGCTCTCAAAAGAATACTCCGGTACATACAGGGCACGACTTCACTTGGGTTATCTTTGGGACCTACGGCCGGAACCACATTATTAGCTTACACGGACGCCGATTGGGCCGGGTGTCCGGACACTAGACGGTCTACCAGTGGTTATTGCATTTATTTTGGTGACAATCTGATTTCGTGGTCATCTAAACGTCAACCAACAGTCTCTCGCTCCAGTGCTGAAGCTGAATACCGGGGTGTGGCTAATGTTGTAGCCGAGATTTGTTGGCTTTGGAATCTACTACTTGAATTATCGATTCCACTTTCACGGGCTACTATGGTTTATTGCGATAACGTCAGCGCTATTTATTTATCAGGTAACCCGGTACAACACCAGCGTACCAAGCATATCGAGCTCGACATCCACTTCGTCAGAGAACAGGTTCAACGGGGTCATGTTCGGATTCTTCATGTCCCGTCCCGCTACCAGATCGCGGACATATTCACAAAAGGTCTCCCACGAGTTTTATTTGAAGATTTCAGATCCAGTCTCAGCATCCGGCTTCCTCCCGCTTCGACTGCGGGGGTGTAATAGATAATGTATTTCTAGAATGATTTGAATTGTATTTAAATTGTATTTATCACTTACCATAGATAGGAGATAATGTGTATTATTTATACCCATCACAATCAATGGAAAAGTCAAGGATTACCTTCTTTCAGAAAACTCAAAAAAGAGAATTTTAAGGAAAATGATATAAGGTTTTTATTTTGTTTATAACAAATAACTCACTAACACACACAGTGGTCCACTAATCATACTCTTAGTTTTACACATTTTCTTTTAATTGAGAACTTGTTATCTTTGTTTATCATTTAAAATCATTACAAATTACATTAAGATAACGGGAAGGCGGACAATAAACTGCGCCGCCACCCCTTTCTAAAAAAAAAGACTAGAATCCTAAACCATCAAGAGAAAGACACCTTTTATTACACACTTATCTTGAGAACGCTAAATATTATGAGAACCGTGAGAACAAGTAAAAAAAATTAATCAGAATCAAAATTTTTTAATACAAATCTCATTATAATCAAAATACAACATTAATAAATGAATTTTCTTTCCAAATTATTCATCTTTTCTTGCAAAAACACTTTCAAATTAACTTTTTACACATGTGTAAATAAAACAGTTTACATATGTATAAACAGTAAATTTAAACATGTGTAAAAACAAATTATTTCCGTATACGTTTGAATTTTTACGTGTAAATTATGTTTTTGAGATTGTATTTTAGTAATAAAGACAAGTGTAAAAAGAAATTTTGAATTTCAATGGTTTTAGATGCCCTACTCACGGTTCGCACGAAATGTAGGTGTTCTCAAATTAACTTTCCCCTATATATATATATATATATATATATATATATATATATATATATATATATATATATATATATATATAGGGGAAGGTTCAATTGAGAACTCATAGTTAGGGAGAGAACTCGAGAACTCCTACTTAAATTAAAAAAAAAATAATAACTCAAAATTTAAGTCAAAAACCAAAAATCTGGTTCGGAGCTTCTCTTTCCCACGTCATCCCGGTTCAGAAAAAAAATAAAAAAAATAAAAAATAGGCGACTTCTAATGCACCTGTGTAGTAAATGTCCGGTTAGCTTTAGGTTTAGTTTTTGGGTTTAGTTTAGCTTTTAGGGTTAGTTTTTTTTAGTTTAGTTTGTAAGGTTTAGGTTTTTGGGGGTGGGGTGGGGGTGGGTAGGGTGGGTTTAGGTTTTTGGTTGTGACGGGTGGGGCTTAGGGTTTTGTAGACGGTGGGTGGGGTGGGTTTAGGTTTTTGGGTGGGGGTGGATTGGTGGTTTAGGTTTTTGGGTAAGCGATTTAGGTTTTTTAGTGAGGGTGGGGGTGGGTGGGGTGGAATTAGGTTTTTGGGTGGGGGTAAGTTGGGGGTAGGTGGTTTAGGCTTTTGGGTTATACCACACATGTGCAGTAGCGTTTTTTAGGTGTGTTTTTTTTTTTATTTTTTATTTTTTTTCCGAACGGGTATGACGTGGGAAAGAGAAGCTCCGAAATAGTTTTCTATTTTTTTACTTAAATTTTGAGTTATGATTTTTTTATTATATTTTTTTTGTATTTAATTAGGAGTTCTCGAGTTCTCTCAATAAAATGAGTTCTCTATTGAACCATCCCCTATATATATATATTCGCTAAATATCGTGAGAACCGTGAGAACAAGTAAAAAATTCAATCAAAATCAAATTTTTTTAATACAAACCTCATTATAATCAAAATACAACATTAGTAAATGAATTTTCTTTCCAAATAATTCATCTTTTCTTGCAAAAACACTTTCAAATTAACTTTTTACACATGTGTAAATGAAACAGTTTACACATGTATAAACAGTAAATTTACACATGTGTAAAAACAAATTATTTTCGTATACGTTTGAATTTTTACGCGTAATTTGTGTTTTTGAGATGGAATTTTAGTAATAAAGACAAGTGTAAAAAGAAATTTGGAATTTGAATGGTTTTAGATGTCGTTCTCACGGTTCGCACGAAATATAAGTGTTCTCAAATTAACTTTCCCCTATATATATATATATATATATATATATATATATATATATATATATATATATATATATATATATAGGCTAAGTATCCTGTGAAAACCCTCTTGAGTTGTGCAAACCCATGAAAACCCTATGTAACAACATTGTTTTTTTCTATTTTTTTTATAGTAACTTGTATACTTAATTTTATGACTTTCGGCCCAAAAAAAAAAAAAAAAACGCCGAATAGATTTTTTTTTAAAAAAATTACGTTACACAGATGTTACATATGTAACAATGTTGACGTATGATAAAACCGAGTTTTGTGTAACACGGTGTAACAAAATAATCTACTCGGCGTTTTTTTGATTTTTTTTTTTTTGCTAAAACTAATAAAATTGAATATAAAAGCTATTCTGAAAAAATCAGAAAAAAAACAAGTTTTTACATAGGGTTTTCAGGGTTTACACAACTTAAAAGGGTTTTTATTTTAGCCAAATCCTATATATATATATATATATATATATATATGTGTATATATATGTATACAATGAATTGCTAATTTAATTAGAGAGAATACGCATACGGTAGATGATTCTTCCATTATAAAATTTAAGTAATTTGTACAAATACTAATACATTCTCATACACTTGAAGTTCTCTACTAATTACCATACTTTACTTTCACCATACATCATATATTATATATGATCCATTTTAATAACTATAGCCTTTTAGGTCTATTTTAATAATTACAAACTTTTTGAAGGTCATATTGGGCGCTTAGAGTTTGTCCTTGTCAACTTTTACGTATTTGTAATTGAAATTTACGTTTTATGTTTTTATTATTAAAAACAGATCGAAAAATCACAATTATCAGAATAGATCATACTCCGTAGTTATCAGTGGCTTATATCTATGTTATTAAATTACATTATTCCGACATACCTGATACCGTATTAACTATTAAATCTATACATATAATAAACCAAGCCATTTTAATAACATGACACTCAAAGAGGTATTCTCTTCTTTAGGCAAGACGGAGTGGGGGCGGGAACACCTGGCGTGGGGCTTTCAAGGGCGGGAACACCGCCGCCAAGGGTGGCGTTGCCCCTTTGGCGTGGGGGATCTCACCTTCGTGGGGCACTTGGTGGGGACACGTGGCATCTTCTGATTGGTCAGTTTTTTTTAACTTTAACACAATATAATATTATTTTCTCTCCCCCCCCTCTCTTCCCCCCTTCCACTCCCCACAATTCCCCCCCCCCCCCCCAAGTGCCATATGACGCTTCATCCCCCTCTTTCCCCCCTCCACTCCGGATAGTCTTAAGTGTGTCATGTGTCATCCCATGTGGCATTGAGATATTTTAGAAAAAAAAATAATTTAAAAACAAAATTGGATTTTTCACTCTTATGTTTCCTCCCATAATTTTTAAACATTAATATCTTTAATATACGAGATTTTTAAAGAAAAAAATTACACCAAATTAACGAGCGTTTTAGTATCTTTCCAACGAGTACCATAATGCTATATAAAAAACGGAGAAATTTTTTATGGGGTTTTGTTCATACAGGAAAAAAAACACAAAGTGTTCAGGTAAATCATTAATCATGTATAGACATGTCACTAATTATGTTTAAATCAGTAAATATGAAGTTTTTTTTCAACTAGAGCCGAATAGGTTAATAGAGTTATACGTTGTTTTAAGTTAGGTATCAATATTAGTATGTTAGAGTTGTACATTTGTTTAGTCTTTAGGATAGGTGTTAATATTAGAGTTACATTAAAGTTCTACATTCTTTTAGGTTAGATGTTAGCATTGGAGTTATACATTGTTAATTTGTTTTAGGTTAGATATTAATGTTAGAGTTATACATCAGTCTATTTCATATGTAAAATTGATGTATCATATTAAATTTCTCAACCCGAAACACGCCCAAGGTATAATCTAGTAGTTAGATACTTTAAAATAAACATAATGTAAAACATAAATATCTTTAAGGGTTGTACTTCATTTCCAATTTATTGATACAAACACACTTGGCGTGTTAAACCATTCAAATCTCATCCATAATTTTTTACCCTATAATTTAGCTGAAGGGATATGGTATTAAAACACTACAAATACCATACCATCGCCCACTTAGAACAGGCTTCGCCGGTCGCTCATCCGCCCGTTTTACGTCAGCGGAACGTCTAGCGTCCATAAACCCGTTCTACGTCAGCGATGCTTCTGCCGTCCGACACGAGCATTAATATTCTCGTTCTACGTCGACGGAACACCTGGCGTCCACCCGCCCGTTTTACGTCAGCGGTACATCCAACGCCAGGCGCATAAACTCCCGCCTCTTTCACATAGCCGGGCCAAACATACATCAAGGCTTCCTTGGCAAGCTTCACTACAAGTGGAAGATACCTTTTTGGCAGTTTTGGGACTCACCCCTGCCCCTATCAAATATCTTTGACATGACAGGCGGCCCGTGTTCCCCTCCAATCAGAGACTGTTGCCAGTCTGACGAGCAGAAAGGACGATGACGTGGCAACCTCCCAGCCAAGATATCTTCCTGACAAAGCAGACTTTCTCTGCCCACCTCGAGATCCTGCAAAGCATAAAATATCCACCGATTGGATCCGCCAATGGGCAAGCACCACGTGTCCACCGCCCATCAGCGTCCACTTACCGGGCGCCACGTGTACATGCGCCAGGATGGTAACATCCCCCTTAGCATTCTACTTTTTCCTAGTTTACTAAAACCCACTTGCACCAAATGGGCTTGAAGGCCTGGGCCGGATTATGGAGACTCCTCTACCTGGGCCGGGCCCCATTAAGGGTAGAGGATGGGCTGAGAAAGTAAGGAGATCTTGGTACTATAAAAGGAGGACGCCTTTCTCCTTTTATTGGCATCTAATATCCAATACACTTTCATTCAAGAAGAATACGAACTCTCGTACCTTCTTCAACCCCTTGTTTATTATACTAACGATTAGAGGCTCGGCTCCTCTAATTGATAGTCTCACAAATCCTTGGTCTTGCTTTTAGACCCACACGTATTTTATAAATCACACTCTCTTTATAAAATACAGTAGAATCACCATCCGGATTGTTCTTCATTGAACTATCCTTAAATACGTGTTTCTTCATTGGCGCCATCTGTGGGACCTTACCACAACTACTCTAAATCCAATAAGCCTTTACAGCCAAAATCATAAAAATGACCTCACCTCCACCAGTGTACACTCCATCCGGGGTCGTCGAAGACATCACTGACGCCACCCCAGGATCCCACCCAACATCAGGGGACCACAATGACCAACAACCTCCCCTTATAACCCCCAGAAATCTGGGGGCACAACTCACAGACCCAGCTCCTCCAACTGAGGAGGAAATCGAGGCACTAAACAATGACTGGTATGAACGCCAGAGACAAATCCTCAACGCACAGCTGGAACGACGCCGACGCACTGACAAAGCACTCATGGGCTCCTCTTCAAGGCAACCCGCAAGAACACCGGCACCCGCCCGTCACGGGGAAGGTCCAGGGGAAACCCCTGAGGACCAGGCCCGTACAGAGCGCAACCGGTTCGACGCCGAAGACTACGACGAAAGTTCGTGGGAGGACGATGCCTCCAGGGACTATCGTCATAGCCCATACTACAGGCGGGAACGACTCAACCGCTACAACGACGATGCCACCACCAACCTTTCGCTCCCTTACAGACCAACCGCATTCGCAGATAAGTCTAAATTTACTCGGCGCATCTCTCAGGCACCAATCCCACCAAGACAACGCCTACCGACCAACGTTAAAATTTACGACGGCCTGTCCGACCCAGATGACCACCTTGGCATATTCAACCAAGCCGGGGCCGTCATCGGTTGGACTCTACCCGTCTGGTGCCACATGTTCGCCCAGACACTCACCGGAGCCGCCAGGGTCTGGTTTGACAACCTCCCCATTGGAAGCATCGACAGCTACGAACAGCTGATCGAAAAATTTTCACTCCATTTCAGCCAACAGCGTCGCCACAAGCGCGACAAAAGCCAAATCTCTCTCTGCAAACGCAGAGACACAGAACCTCTTGAGGACTTCATCGTGCGGTTCAACAAAGAGGCCCTCCAGTTGGGAACCGGGGACGAGGCAACCCGAACCTCCTTTTATCCAACGTCAACGATGACGGCCTACAACACACCCTACAAGGGAAAGACGGCGTCCCGGACGCCTGGGAAGAAGTGGTCCACATCTCAAAACTCTACGCGGGCAACCAGAAAACGATGCGCCAAAACCAGAGAGGGAGTTCCAGCAACAACCGCAGCCGCGGCAACAATCGCGCATCTGTCTGGAACCGCATCTCCGGTTCCACCGATGAAGGGCGATACTCAACTTCCGGAGACGCCAGAAACATCATCGGCAACAAACAAAGTCGTGATCAACGCAACAGCGGACGCCGGAACCAGGATTGGACCACTCTCACCAAAACACCATCCCAAGTACTATCACAAGTCCTCTCCACTGGAGAAGTAACCTTCAAAACCCCAAAACCCATGGGGACAAAACGAAAGAATGTCGACACCACCAGGTTTTGCGACTTCCACAAAGATGTGGGTCACGACACTGACAACTGCTACAGCCTCAAAATGGAAATCGAGGCGGCCCTACGCTCCAGGAAACTAGCCAACCTGGTAAAAAATGTCCGCGCAGGCGGACGCAGGCAAGACGAGCCTGATAAACCCATCAAAGACATTAGAACACACTACATCCGCGACGCACACAGCAGGCAGTGCAACATGACGCGCAGCACCAAGCGGAAAACAAACTTCCCCAACATAGCAACCACATCCGAAACAACAAACTGGCGGGAGGCCCAAGTCCTCCTCCCTATAATCCCAGGAGGCGCTCAGTCAACGACTCCCCTCACTATCACAGCACTGTTCGGACACTACCGAACTTACAAAATGATGTGCGACGGCGGCAGCAGCTTCGACATCATGTACCAACAGTGCTTCGATCAGCTAGACGAAGAAAACAAGGCACGCCTACAACCAGATACACCTATTGCCGGCTTCTTCAACGAGGTAATTCATCCCATCAGCAAGTTTGACTTTACAGTCACACTTGATGACGGCACACACAGCCGCTCAGAAGTATGCACCTTCCACGTCATCCCAGCCGTTTCCTCCTATGACATATTGCTAGGAAGACAAGGTTTGGCAAACTTCAACTCCACCGCATCAACTCCTCATCAAACCATGGGTTTCCCAACACCCACCGGGATCGCATACATCCGAGGCAATCAAGAATGCCTCATGACAACTCACCCGGCGGACGACACGGCAGCGCTACCACCAAACCCACCAACTGACGAAAACTGGGTCCTCAACCCAGTTTTCCCCGAACAAACCATCACTTTGGGTCGGACCCTGTCCCCCCAAATAAAGACACATCTAAAACAACTACTGGTGGCGAACAAAGACATCTTCGCATGGCAATCATCAGACATGATCGGCGTCCCAAGACACATCGCCGAGCACCGCCTCAACACATACAAAGAAGCGCGCCCAGTGGCCCAGAAAAAGCGGCCACTCGGCCCCGACAGAGTCAAAGCCATGAATGAACAGGTCGACGACCTACTAGACGCGGACATTATCAGAAAATGTAATCACCAAACCTGGGTGGCCAACCCAGTAATGGTACTAAAAAAGAATGGGTCCTGGCGCATGTGCGTCGACTACAAGGACCTAAACAAAGCATGCCCCAAAGATCACTACCATCTCCCAGAGATCGACTTGAAGGTTGACTCACTAGCGCCGTTCAAGTACAAGTGCTTCCTCGACGCATATCGAGGATATCATCAAATCCAAATGGCCTACGAAGATGAGGATCGAACGGCGTTCAGAATAGACCGAGGGGTGTACTGCTACACCAAAATGCCCTTCGGACTCAAAAACGCCGGCGCAACCTATCAACGCCTCATGGACCAGGCGTTCATTAACCAGATAGGCGTCAACCTTGAAGTCTATGTTGACGACCTAGTCATTAAAAGCACCCAGGAGGACACAATGCTTATGGACATCCAGCGCACCTTCGAACAATTGCGCAGCATCAACATGAAACTAAATCCGGGCAAATGCTCCTTCGGAGCAGAGGAAGGGAAATTTTTAGGCGTCATTGTCACCAATGGCGGCTTCAAACCAAACCCGGAAAAAGTCCAAGCAATCCAGCGCATGCCATCACCAAACTCGATAAAAGACGTGCAGACACTGATGGGACATCTGGTTGCTCTCAACCGCTTCCTGTCAAACTACGCCTCTAAGTCTTTTCCTTTTGTTCATACTTTACGGAATGTACTCAAAAAGACACAATTCCGCTGGACACCAGAAGCGGAGGTAGCCTTCCGTGAAATGAAGCAATGTTTAACCTACTTGCCAACTCTAACAACACCCTTTCCGAAGGAGCCCCTTACAATATATCTATCTGCGTCAGAAACGGCAATCGGCGCCGTCCTATTAGTAGAACACAACAAAGTACAAACACCGATCTACTATATCAGCCGCACCCTAGCAGACGCAGAAACCAGATACTCAACAATAGAAAAACTCGTCCTAGCATTAGTCCACGCGTCAAGATGCCTGCAAAGATACTTCCAAGGACATCCAATCAACGTCCTTACAGACTACAGGATAAACACCGTGCTGTCCAAACCAGAACTCTCTGGCCGCTTGGCCAAATGGGCGATTGAGTTGGGTGCACACACCATTGTTTACAAACCAAGGCCCGCGATAAAAGGACAGGTCCTGGCAGACTTCATCGCCGAAATCCCGATTGACAAAATCCAAGACTGCAAAGACGAACAAGACCCCAAGCCCATTCCAGACGATCGAATAACTTGGTCATTATACACTGACGGAGCTTCCAATGACCAAGGCTCGGGCGCCGGACTTCGCCTCGTCAGCCCCGATAAAACGGAATTCACATACGCCGTGCGCCTCGAGTTTCCAAGCACAAACAACGAGGCAGAATACGAAGCATTCTTGGCAGGCCTGCGCCTGGCACACAAAATGGGCGCAAGGCACCTCAACGCTCATGTAGACTCCATGCTGATAGCAGGGCACATGAACGGCGTCTACGACGCCAAAGATCCTGTCATGGCCCAATACGTTGACCAGGCCAAGCTCCTCACCAAGAAATTCGTTACCTACACCATCCTCCACATAAACCGCAGCGGCAACAAAGAAGCTGACGCACTCAGCAAAATGGCCTCCACTGCTTGGCCGCATATGGCCAAAGAGGTACGCATTGAAACCCTACCTCAACCTTCAGTACCACTTAGACAGGTCAATATAGCATAGACAGGTGCCGGGTCATGGATGACCCCTATTCAAGCCTATCTAGCAACAGGCACCCTGCCACCTCAAAAAGCAGAGGCTCGAAAGATCCAATACAAATCCCAACATTACCAACTAATGAATGGGATCCCGTACCGACGCTCATACTTAGGGCCATTACTAAAATGCATAGACGCCGCAACAGCCACCTCACTCATAAGAGAAATTCACGAAGGAATATGCGGTATCCATGCGGGGCCAAGAATGGTCGTCGCCAAAATCATGAACGCAGGATATTATTGGCCGGGTATGCATCAAGACGCCGTCAAAATCCTACGCACCTGCTTCAACTGCCAACAACATGCGCCAAATACCCTGCGCCCCCAAAACGACCTGGTACCAGTCACAGCCGCCTGGCCATTTCAAAAATGGGCTTTGGACCTGGTCGGCCCATTCCCAATGGCCCCCGGAAAGATACAATACCTCGTCGTCGCCGTCGACTACTTCACAAAATGGGTAGAGGCCAAGCCACTCGCCTCAATAAGCGCCGAACAAATAAAAAAATTCATCTGGGAATTCATCATTTGCCGCTTTGGCTTACCCATGGAAATCGTCACCGACAACGGCACACAATTCACCGACAGAAAACTCCAAACATGGCTAACACAACTAGGCGTTGGCCAAATTTTCTCATCCGTCGCTCACCCTCAAGGTAATGGCCAAGTAGAACGCATCAACAAATCCTTGGTCGAAGGCATCAAGACTTGCCTAGGGTCAAAACGCACGGGCTGGGTAGACGAGCTCCCACACGTGCTATGGGCACACCGCACCTTCACAAAGACCAGTACCGGCGAAACTCCGTTCAGCCTAACCTATGGTTCCGAAGCCGTAATACCCCTGGAGATCACATTCCCATCACCACGGGTCCTCAACACGGCCAACACAGACAATGACAAAGAACTGCGCCTCAATCTAGACCTCCTAGACGAAAGGCGTGACGTTGCCGCCATACGCGAAGCAAACTACAAAAAGCAATTGGAGCGCTACTATAACTCCAAAGTCAAAACTTGCGAATTCGACATCGGCGACTACGTCCTTAGAGACAACTACGCCTCCCACGCAGAGCGCCCGGGAAGCTTGCACCAAACTGGGAAGGCCCCTACAAAGTCCAGCAAGTACTAGGAAAGGGGGCATATGCGCTAGAAAAACTCGATGGAACACCCATACCTAGATCATGGAATGTAGCGCAATTGCGCAAATGCTACTTGTAAAAATACTTTGGTTTTTCACTCACGCTTCTCACCTATGAAGTTAATTTACTCTTCATAACTGATTTGACGCACTACTCACTTATGAAGTTAATTCAAGCTTCAAAACTGATTCGGCGCACTACTCACTTATGAAGCTAATTTACTCTTCATAACTTATATGGCGCACTACTCACCTATGAAGCTAATTTACTCTTCATAACTGATTCGGCGCACTACTCATCAATAGACGAATCAAACAAGACACAACAAAAATGATTCATTTCATACAATCAGAAATATTTACAACGAAAGGAAATTACAAAGCAACCTATTGGGGAGGCTCATGGGCCGTCCCCGAACTACCCGCACCGGACCGCTCCTTCTCCGCCCGCTCCTTCTCCGCCCTCTCCCGCCCAACACGGTCGGACTCCTCCACCCAACGCTTAAACTTCGCGATAGGGTCAGGATCGGCCAGACATTGCCGCACGACCTGCAGCACGGGAAAGTCGATCGCCTCCAGCTTCCGAAGCTGCTCCATCAACAGCTCATCGGTGTTCACATCACCGAATGGCTGCTCTTCAAAAGGCGTGCCGTCCTTGCAGGCCAGATACCCCTCCAGCCAGCCGCTGTGAACGCCCGTCGTGCGAGCAGCGTCAACAACCTCGGCGATCTGCTCACCCATCTTGGGCACATTCCAGCAGCGCTCAAAAACCTGCACATCAAACAAAGGTTAAGCCAAACAAGAAACAAAAGACGAAGGAAAAAGATAGCAAAACAAAAAAGAAACCACTTACTGCGGAGATCCCATCAGACATCACCCAGAGCGATTTCTCGCAATAGCCCCTCTGCGCGTCCAACAGAAGCGCCTTCTCCAGCTCCCATGCTTCCCGCTCCTCGGCTAACGTCTCGATCTGACCCTCCAGCTCGGACACCCGACTGGTCATCCGGACCACATCGGCATCCTTCGCCTTCAGATCACCAACCACCGTGGCATATTTGGAGGAAAGCTCCTCCAACTCCTTTGCCTTCGCTGCCGAGACCTTTTTCTCTTCGGCCAAAGCAAACTCGGCTTTTTGGACAAGCTGACGACGACGTTCCAGCTCGGTATTCACCACCGCCGTCGACTTAGCCCAGGACTTCTGCTTCTCCGCAGCGTCAGAGTCCTTCTGGCGCAGCTCGGACTCCAATTTCCGAACCTGCTCCAGCAAATGCATACGAGCCATCTCGTACACTTCCTTCTCCCTCGCAAAACGCTCGGTCTCAGCAGCGACCGACGCCCGCTCATCCAAGAAATCACCCTCTCCTCTGTGCAGGGCATAAAGATTGCCCAGGGTCTGCGTCAGGTTCATGCACATGTCGGAGAAGAGGGTGCTACGACTCTGAGCTCGATGATACGCGCGCTCTGCCGGCGGCAACGCGTAACTCACAAATTCCTCAGCCACGAAGGGATTGAGGAACCTGCAACTTTCGGTTATACGCCACTCAGGCGTATAAACCGGAGCGTCCAGGCGGAAGGCCGGACCGCTTGAAGACGCAACCGCACCTTCAGCCTTCTGAGACTGCTGAGCTTCTGGCCCACCGCCAGGGAAGGACGCCCCCGCGCCGTCCTTCTCGCTCAAATCCACAAAAATGGGACCCTCCCCACCCTGAGCACCCATCCCTTGGGTCTGCTCCTTCTTCAAATGCACCAGATCCTCGTGCTGTTTCAAAAGCACGAGGCGGCGCTCTTCCTCCTCTTTGGCGGCCGCCTCAGCCAAGCGAGCATCTTCAGCTCGCCTGCGCTCAAGCTCCGCCACCCGAGCATCTTCTGCTCGCTTCCGATCCAGCTCGGCCTGACGGACGGCCGCCTCCTCTTCCTCCCTCTTCTTCAGAGCGGCTTCAGCAGCGCGCCTCTCTTCCGCCTCCTGGCCGACAGCCTCAGCCTGGCGCGCCGCCTCAGCATGGGCACGCTCCTCCTCAAGCTTCTTCTTCCGCTCCTCCTGAAATTGTTTGACAGAAGGAGGGATAGAGCCTACAAAGAAAATAATAAGCGGATAAATAACTTGCAAGAAAAACAAAGAAAAATAAGCAAAGGTACTTACCGCTCAGTTTTTTCAAGGCCTTTTTGTAAAAAGGCTCGCGCATCGGCGGCGGCTCAAGCTCCAATTCATGCGGCTTGTCACCTCCATGAGCCGCCCGCTTTGGCGACGAGCCACCACCTACGCTCTCTTCAGCCGTCTCTGGCTGCTTGCGCTTGCGACCTGCAAACAAAGAAAAAATCCTTTAAATAAGGAAAGACAAAAAAAAAACAACAAAGAAGCTAGAAGGGGCTCACTGTCAGTAGCCATATCCTTCGGCAGGCGGCCTTCAGCCGTCTCATCTCCGCCTTGCGCCCCGGCCGAAGACGATCCCCCTACAGCGCCACCTGCAGATCGACGCGTACGATGTATTAGACCGGACGACGAATCACTTGACTCATCGTCCGACAAAAATACATAATCAACACCCGCCGCCGTTTTCACGGACACCGGGTCAGGGTTGATTAAAAAACCAACCGCAAGGTTAGAAGGCGCACCTTGCATCGGGCCGGGGAACAAGAAGTTCTCCACCAGAAGATCCATCTCAGACACGCCCCCTCTGGCACTGCAACATACATGGTCTTCACAGACCGGGCGGCAAAAAAATCAAACAACAAATCACCTGCGATAAAAAAAACAAAGGCGTAAGACATAAGGAATACAAACAGACTGGACGCAACAAAAACACTTACCCTCCACAGAAAGCGGCGCACCATCTCCAGCAGGCGCCACATTGTATCCCTCCCTCACGCCCAGGCGGCTCAACCCCAGCAACCGAAGGATCCCCTCATCCAACTTATCCAAGTCATCTAAACGACTTGGGTGCGCTGAGAGATCCTTAAACCACTCCTCCTCCTGGAAATCCTTCATCACCTCGAAGGATGGCACCTTCTGCCCAGGACGAAGCTCCAGCTTCGCCATGTCTACAGGAATCACCTCCTTCTTCACGAAGAAGAAACACCTCTTCCAATCCCTAAGAGTTTTTGGAGAACTCTTCGGCACAATCAGGCTGACACTCTTGGATCTCTCCACAAAAGAAACCCAGCCTGATTCCTTCACCTCCAGCTTATAGAACACGTTGAAGTGTTCAAACACCGGCTGCCTCCTCAGAGACCGGCAGGTGGGCTCGAAGTGCATCACCCTCATCACCCTAAAAGGGCTCATCTGAGAGACGTGCACCCCATATCTCTGAAGGACAGAGATAAAGAATCGAGACACCGGCAGCCGGAAAAGCCCCTTTTGAAAATATGCCTCATATAAGCATATCTTCCCCTCCGGGCAGTCGACCGGAGTCTGCCCCTTTTCCGGCAGCTCCGGATCCCAATCCCTTGAGATGCCATACTTCGTAACCAAAGACCTAAACTTGTCTTTGGACCACGAGATCTGAGCATCCCTCATGGCCAGTTCAGCCTTCTTGTCCTCCGACGACATCTTCGAGAGAAAAGAATAAAACTCTTGATCGGAAAATAAAAATCACCGGTGAAAGTTTCAAAAAATTTCGAAGAAAAGAAGAGAATGAAAAAACCTAAGGGTGGAGACGACTATTTATACCCATCGCATTTAATGCAGGTAATGATGACAGACAGGCTTTTCGCGTAAGGGTCCAACTACAGGGAGACACGTTGCACAACCCACGTGCCAAAACGGCCCACGCGCCGCGCGTGTCTCACTCGCGAGACGGTTGTGCTACCCCAGCTGGCAGTAGATGTCGATGATCGACACATGTACGCCCACGTTCAAAAACCACCATCAACAGCTGTCCCCACTCACCAGATGCACGACACGTGGCGGCCTAGCAACTCAACAGTCGTACTACCTGTCAGACACGATCTCCAAAGCAGGTGTACCAACCCTCAGACACGTCTTTTCAAATTCCAAACATTCCCGCCTTCAATTTACACAAATTCCAAAGAGACAAATTCAATGCAGAGTAAATGCAGGCGCAGACTGCGACAAAAAATGACTTTTCACTACCTCTGGCCGCGCAAACAGGCTCAACGCCCACCTTGGATCACCGCCTGCGCGTCAGAGCGAAAATTTTTGAAAAAAATCAAATTTTTAACTTGTGGCCGCGTAAAAAGGCCCTACGCCTACCTTGGCTCATGGCCTGCGCGCCAGAACAAAAAACTTTTCGAAAAAATCAATTACAACTTCTGGCCGCGCAAACAGGCCCTACGCCTACCTTGGCTCAACGCCTGCGCGCCAGGACAACATTCGGCCGCGCAAACAGGCTCAACGCCCATCTTGGCTCAACGCCTGCGCCCCAAAACGCTATCATGGCGCATCCCGTCATACGCCCACAGCTTGATCCCTGTGCGCGCACCAGTTGACGAAGAACAAACGAAAACACACGTCCACTTTGGTACACGAAAACCCAGTGACGACTGGATGCTACTCAAAGTACACATGTGAAATCAAGTCCAGCACTCCCCAGAGACACAGGTCAGCACTGGACTGGGGGGACTTGAAGGGATATGGTATTAAAACACTACAAATACCATACCATCGCCCACTTAGAACAGGCTTCGCCGGACGCTCATCCGCCCGTTT
This sequence comes from Ambrosia x helenae, assembly GCA_030844895.1. Taxonomy (NCBI): domain Eukaryota; kingdom Viridiplantae; phylum Streptophyta; class Magnoliopsida; order Asterales; family Asteraceae; genus Ambrosia; species Ambrosia x helenae. Next base: position 17,657,900 of record CM061230.1, on the reverse strand, counting down.
TATGTCAGCGGAACGCCTAGCGTCCATAAACCCGTTCTACGTCAGCGATGCTTCTGCCGTCCGACGCGAGCATTAATATTCTCGTTCTACGTCGACGGAACACCTGGCGTCCACCCGCCCGTTTTACGTCAGCGGTACATCCAACGCCAGGCGCATAAACGCCCGCCTCTTTCAGATAGGCGGGCCAAACATACATCAAGGCTTCCTTGGCAAGCTTCACTACAAGTGGAAGATACCTTTTTGGCAATTTTGGGACTCACCCCTGCCCTTACCAAATATCTCTGACATGACAGGCGGCCCGTCAGGGTTCCCCTCCAATCAGAGACTGTTGCCAGTCTGACGAGCAGAAAGGACGATGACGTGGCAACCTCCCAGCCAAGATATCTTCCTGACAAAGCAGACTTTCTCTGCCCACCTCGAGATCCTGCAAAGCATAAAATATCCACAGATTGGATCCGCCAATGGGCAAGCACCACGTGTCCACCGCCCATCAGCGTCCACTTACCGGGCGCCACGTGTACATGCGCCAGGACGGTAACATCCCCCTTAGCATTCTACTTTTTCCTACTTTACTAAAACCCACTTGCACCAAATGGGCTTGAAGGCCTGGGCCGGATTATGGAGACTCCTCTACCTGGGTCGGGCCCCATTAAGGGTAGAGGATGGGCTGAGAAAGTAAGGAGATCTTAGTACTATAAAAGGAGGACGCCTTTCTCCTTTTATTGGCATCTAATATCCAATACACTTTCACTTCAGAAGAATACGAACTCTCGTACCTTCTTCAACCCCTTGTTTATTATATTAACGATTAGAGGCTCGGCTCTTCTAATTGATAGTCTCACAAATCCTTGGTCTTGCTTTTAGACCCACACGTATTTTATAAATCACACTCTCTTTATAAAATACAGTAGAATCACCATCCGGATTGTTCTTCATTGAACTATCCTTAAATATGTGTTTCTTCATTAGCTAAAAATCATAGTTTTTAAATTTTGTTTTTTTGGCCGGCTTTAAAATTTATTTCTTATTTTAAAAAACCTCCCACATCTCATCTATCATGTTTATCTGTATCTTACTCACAATAATTTAATGTATAGTGCATAGTATAGTAGTTTTTGATATATGAAAACTATGATAACAACTTTTCATAATATAGAGATGGGGTATAAAACGGTGCATATTGTGTTTTTTAAAAATTTTAAAGATAAGCCATAGTTTTTTTTTTTTTTTTTTTTTGAAAGGCGTAGTTCAATGGTTTAATCCTAGTCCTAACAACCTTCGGGTCACAAGTTCGAGTCATCCCACACGCCGGACCCTTTCAACCTTAATGGGTATCATTTTTTGATGGACGAGAATCGAACCTGTGACCAACCTCGAACGGGAACCCTCGGAAGAGGTAAACCTTCACACCTTAAACCAGCTGAACTGGAGATTATTGGCAGATAAAGGAGAGTTTGATAGGTGGGTTGTGAATACTCTTAGGAAAAGATACTTAGGCATTATTGACAAGGAATTGGTTTTTGACAATAAGTTTGCTACGAAGAGAGAGGGAGAGATATTTATTTGTATGTATCTTTACACTGAAGACTAACAAAAAATCATATTTTTTAAAATTTAATTCTCATTTTAAAAAACCTTCCACATCCCCTTCATCATATTTATCTTTATCTTACTCACAAACACTTATTTTATTATATTCCTCGTTAAAATACACTCACAATAATTTGATGGGGGTGAATAGTAGCTTTTTATATATAAAAAGCTAGAAGATGGATTTTTCAAAATATAAAGATTGGGTATAAAATGACAGATGGGATGTAGGGTGTATTTAGTAAGTTTTTTTTTTTAAATTTTAGATATGAGAGGATGTTTGATAGAGGGGATGTGAATGCTCTATGAGCACTCAGATCTCATTCAATATATTATGTGAATGAATTCTTCCTATTTTAAAAAGTGAGCTTGAGTGGACGGGAGAGAAAACGTTACTGTGTATCTGTATATTTGAAAAGTTACTGTTCACCCATCAATATTTTTTTAATATTTTTTGAAAGTGGTTGTGAGTGAACGAGAGAGAAGATGTAATATATATATATATATATATATATATATATATATATATATATATATAGAATTTGGTTCAAATGAGAACCTTTGGCCAAATTGATAACTGAGAGAACCATTCTGGACCACACATTTCTTTAAGACAATTTTTTTTGCTTTAATTGCTACTTTTTATGCAGAATTGTTTTTATTTTTTTTCAATATACACATATGTATAGCTGAAAATGCTATTTACACATATGTTTAAATGAAAAAAAATAAAAAAAAATATTTTTTTTTCTTGCATAAATGTGCGATTAAAGCATAACAAAAAGTTTTTTTTGCCTTTATATGAAATGTGTGGTCTACAATGGTTCTCTCAGTTTATAAATAGGGGTTGATTCTCTTAAGATCCATACGCTATATATATAGTATTATTAATTGAAAATGAGATAAAATAGAGTAATTTTTAGTGTAATTTGATAGATGAAGATGATGAACAGGTATGTTTATATATGAGGGTCAAGTTATTCTACGCAGTGTAACAAAAATAAAAAGGGTGAGAAGGATACGAAAATACAATAGATCACGAAATATGACACAATGAGCCACAAAATATAAGACAATGCCGAAAAATATAACACAATGCTGAAGAAAAAAGACACAACGAATTGTAAAAATGACACAATGATGAAAATAAGAAAAAAAACACAATGCTACATAAAAGACACAATGATATAACATATATTCTAAAAACTACAAGCTAAAAATCCAAAAAAACGAAGACCTAAAAACTAACATCGTAGGGTTCGTAGGGTTCGATGTGACGGTTCCAATGTCGTTTCAATGAGTTCAATCGGAGTCCGTTTGATACCCTTCCTATGACTTTCTATTTTTCTTTCACTATGTATTTGATCCTAACCCTTATATATGAATAATATTACACTAATAATATCTTGAAAATCTAATACAAGTGTTAGATATAGTTCCATGTAAATATCTACCACTAAATATAGTTCCGTGCAATCAATTCTAAAAGGGTGTATAAAATTAAATATAAGTTGAATGGAGATACTAAAAGAGTTAAGGCTCGTCTCATGGCAGACATGGCCGATGGTTATACACAGCTGGAAGGAGTCGACTTAAGATACATTCGCTCCAGTCGTTAAACTTGTCACAATAAGAAAATTTTGTTAACACTAAAGGAAAATTGGATTATTTATCAACTAGATATGAACAAGGCCTTTTTCTATGGGAATCTACATGAAGATCCCACAAGACGTTACAAAAAGGAGGAAACAAGAGTGTGTCGTCCGAGGAAATCTTTGTATGGATTGAAACAAGTTTCTCGCAGCTGGTACCAAAAGTTTGCTACTGCTCTTCTTAACATTGGTTTTAATCAATCGAAAGCTAACCACTCCTTGTTCACCTTCAAATCTAGTAATTTTATACAGGAGGTACTCATTTGTTGACGATGTCATTGACAAAGGCAACCACATGGAGAAAATGCAACAAATGAAAAATTATCATAACGAGAGATTTAGCATCCATGAAAAATTATCTTTGACATATTTATTAGGAAATTTTATCTTGATGGAGATTTACCATTAGAGAACATCATTCTAGCATCATTTGTTGTACTTGAGATAAACCTTTGGATCAGAGATTCTCAAAGCTTTTACGCGAGTTTGTTATCTTTGATAGAATGCATGTTTGTGAGGCTATTTGTTAGCTCGACAAACTTAGTTGTTTTGTTGATACATAACTAGAGTGTTGTGCTTTCTTCAATTTCATTTTCATATTTGTCTCGAATTCCTCTAAATGGTATGTAGCGTACGCCAAGACATTAAATTTGTATCACACACTATGTGAACTTCCCTTAACATATATGCAGTATGCTTAGCCAAGAATTAGCATGCTCCAGGTCAATAGTGAACATGTTAGCGTTGACTACACCATTTGCACTGTCTTGTAGGTTTTAAGTATCCTAAGTGAGCGATTAACATTGTTAAATAAACAAAACTTGGGTAAACTTATATATAATCATCTAAAAGAGATCACTATATAGTATGAGTGGCAAAATGAGTAGGTTGGGTGAGTTTGGTTGTTGGGTCAGGATGGGTTTGGGTTAGGATGGGTTTGGGTCAAGATGGGTATATTAAAAAAATAGATTAGGATGGGTTAGTTCAGGATGGGTTTGGGTCTAGATGGTTTGGATTAGGATAGGTTCACATCAAAATAGATTAAAATTTTAAAAAAATTAAAATAACAAAATTGTTATGTTTCGATCCGAACCATTTCGACCCTGCTGGGCTCAGTAGCGTCCCGGAACGTTTTGACCCAGCCGGGCCCGGTAACGACCCAGACCGTTTCAACCTGACCCGTCCCGTAGCGACCCAGACTGTTTCGACCCGGCCGGACCCAATAGCGACCCGGACAGATTCGACCTGACCGGGCCCGGTAACGAACCAGACCGTTTCAACTTGACCCGTCCCGTAGCAACCCGGACTGTTTCGACCCGGCGGGTCCTGGTAGCGACCCGGAACGTTTCGCCTGGCCGGGCCCGGTAACGACCCAGACTGTTTCAATCTGACCCGTACCGTAGCGACCCGGACTGTTTCGACCCGGCCGGGCCTGACAGCGACCCGGACAGTTTCGACCCGACCGGGCCCGGTAACGACCCAGACCGTTTCAACCTGACCCATCACGTACCAACCCGGACTGTTTCGACCCGGCAGGTCCCGGTAGCGACCTGGAACGTTTCGACCCGGCCGGGCCCGGTAATGACCTAGACCGTTTCAATCTGACCCGTCCCGTAGCGACCCGGCCTGTTTCGACCTGATCGGTCCCGTTAGCGACCTGGACCGTTTCGACCCGGCTGGGCCCGTTAGCGACCGGAACCGTTTCGACTCCACCGGGCCCGATAACGACCCAGATTGTTTCAACCTGACACGTCCCGTAGCGACCCGGACGGACCCGGTAGCGACCCGAACCGTTTTGACCCGACCGGGTGCGGTAACGCCCCAGGCCGTTTCAACCTGACTCGTCCCGTACCGACCCGGACCGTTTCGACTCCGGCCGGGCCCGGTAGCGACTCGACCGGGCCGGTAACGACCCAAACTGTTTCAACCTGACCCGTCCCGTAGCGACCCGGACTGTTTTGACCCGGCCGGGCCCGGTAGTAACCCGGACCGGTTCAACCCGACCGGGCCCGGTAACGACCCAGACCGTTTCTACCTAACCCGTTCGGTAGCGACCCTGACCGTTTCGACCCGACCGGGCCAGGTAACGACCCAGACCGTTTCAACCTGACCCGTCCCGTAGCGACCCGGACTGTTTCGACCCGGTTGGGCCCGATAACGACCGAGAATGTTTCAACCTGACCCGTCCCGTAGCGACCCAGACCGTTTCGACCCGGTCGGGCCCGATAACGACCGAGAATGTTTCAACCTGACCCGTCTCGTAGCGACCCGGACCGTTTCGACCCGGCCGGGCTCGATAACGACCCAGACCGTTTCAATCTGACCCGTACCGTACCGTAGCGACCCGGACAGTTTCGACCCGGCCGGGCCCGACAGCGACCCGGACAGTTTCGACCCGACCGGGCCCGGTAACGACCCAGACCGTTTCAACCTGACCCATCCCGTAGCAACCCGGACTGTTTCGACCCGGCGGGTCCCGGTAGCGACCTGGAACGTTTCGACCCGGCCGGGCCCGGTAATGACATAGACCGTTTCAATCTGACCCGTTCCGTAGCGACCTGGAACGTTTCGACCCGGCCGGGCCCGGTAACGACCCAGACCGTTTCAACCTGACCCGTCCCGTAGCGACCCGGACTGTTTTGTCCCGGCCGGGCCCGGTAGCAACCCGGACCGGTTCGACCTGACCGGGCCCGGTAACGACCTAGACCGTTTCAACCTGACCCGTCCCGTAGCGACCCGACCGGGCCCGGTACAGACCCAAACCGTTTCAACCTGACCCGTCCCATAACGACCCGTACTGTTTCGACCCGACCCGCACCGTTTCGACTTGACCGATCCCGTTAGCAACACAGACCGTTTCGACCCGACCGGGCCCGTAAACGACCGGTCCATTTCGACCCGAACGGGCCGGTCAACAACCCTAGGGGTGTACAAAAAGCCCGCGGCTCGAGGCTCGCTCGAAAAAAGCTCGCTCGAAAAGGCTCGTTTTGTTTTCGAGCCGAGCTGGCTCGTTTTGTAATCGAGCCGAGCTCGAGCCAGGGGTGTTCAGCTCGTAGCTCGGCTCGTGGCTCGGCTTGATGGCTCGACTCGTGGCTCGGCTCGATGGCTCGACATATGGCTCGACTCAGGCTTGTGTATGTGTAATTAATATATAGATGAAAGTAAAATATTTTGGCTCCAAACCCAATTCTAAAATTCAAATTTTGAAATTCTCACCCATACTACCAAACCTTAAAACATCACCACCACCAAAACCCTCGACCCTCTTCGACTTCCCGGTCTCACGATGACATATTTACAAAGCTTTTCAACCGTTGACCTGTCTGAGAACGAGTCTTACGTCTCTGAAAGCGTAGGGTATGAACCCGAGGTTCAAGTTGGTGAAGAGGAGGTTAAATCCGGGGTTCGTGGTAATGACGGGAACATGCTGCCCGATCTCAACGAGGAATATGTAGAGGAACAGGAGTCATTTTTCGTGCCACCAAGCTACCCGCAGTACACGTACGGGAGTTACCATTCGCGCGGGAATCGTGCTAATGATGACAACCAGGAAGATGCTAACATAAAAGTTGAACCTAACCCGGATGTTTCGTATGAAACCGAGCAGGTGCGTTTATTTATTTACACTAGTATATCTTTACAGTAGTATATAATTTAGAGTAGTATGAATTTAGACTAGACTCTTGTATAAATTTTCAGGTATTCGGGTCTGTTGAAGAGATGAAACAATGGGCTTACGATAGAGCCCTTGCTAGCGGTTACGTCCTAGTGACAGGACGTTCTGTTTCAAAAGGCAGTGGAAATAATGCAAGAAAAATTAGGATAGACCTGAGATGCGACCGTGCTGGCGAATACCATACTACAGCCACAGTAAGGTCTACGGGTAGCAAAAAGATTAACTGTCCATTTATGTTAATAGGGAGGCTACGCAAAGAGGGTTGGAGGTTGGAGGTTAAACACGCGAATCATAACCACGACCCTTTTATACATGTTGAGGGTCACGCTTTTGCTAGGCGGCTGACACCACAAGAAGAAGAAATGGTGGAAACGCTTTATTTTCAAGGCCTGGAACCGGCAAACATACATTTGGCCATCAGAGCACAAAACCCGAATAATAAATGTATTCTAAGAGACATACACAATACAGTGAGCAAGATTAAACATAGAATTTACGGCGATAAAACCCCAATGCAGGTATTATTATTAATTACTATTATTGTCATAGACTATTATTAATTTTGTTGTTGTTAAATATTAAATATTGTTATTATTATTGTTATGCAGATACTCGAGAGTATCCTGGTTGAAAAGAAATTTACTTATTTCACCAAGCAGAATCCAGAGACAGATGCTGTTGAGAATATTTTCTTTTCACACCGGGTCTCGTACAATCTCTGGCGTGCCTTCCCACATGTGATGCTGATCGACGCCACCTACAAAACGAACGAGTACAGAATCCCGTTTGTTCAAATTGTGGGTATGACGTCGACAAACCAGTCGTTTTGTATCGCCCATGCATTTATCGTTAAAGAGAAAACGAGTAACTACACATGGGTGCTTGAGAGGCTCAAAGATTTGCTGGAGGGGAGTATGGAGCCACGTGTAATTGTTACCGATAGAGATCTGGCTCTGATGAGTGCATGTGCTACAGTTTTCCCGGATGCTACGAAATTGCTTTGCAGGTGTCATATTCAACGAAATATTATTATTATTATTATTATTATTATTATTATTATTATTAATATTATTGTTGTTGTTTTGCAGGTATCATATTCAACGAAATATTGCAAAATATCTGATGGGATTGGGTGCTCATAACTGCGCAGAGCATACCCAAACCCGGAATTCAGCCCTGCGGAAGAGCTTCCCGTGCACAAAAGAGGTTACTCCGTATATTAAAGCATTAACTATTTTCCTACCATTACGGAGTGATATCAGCAAAGTAGCAACGACTCTCCTACAATCACGGAGTGATGCCCGCGCGCGTAAGCGGTAAAAGCGGTAATCGTTCCATGTTTCCTTATTTATTGCTATATCTTAACTACTTTACTAATATAATCCTTGGGTAGTGGAGACAACCCTAATGGGGCCATTGGCCCATTAGGGTTTTGGGTAATGGTGGCATACGTCCACCTCTATATAAGGGATCATCTCCCTAATAGAGAGGACACTTTTGGCTAACCCTAAGAGCTATCAAACTTGATAGTATCCCCATTCACTCCCGTTTTTGTTATAAACTACTACCTTGTGTAGTCGTCTCCCTACCCACTTGATCTTTAGTGCAGGTTACTCTAATCCAGGAAGTGCTAGTGAAGGATCAATCCTGTGGTTACATCTAGACTATCATCCCTACAAGGAGGTTAGGCTATTTGTTTCTTCATTGGCGCCATCCCTTACGGTCTACCAATCTTTCAAACTAGTGCAAATGGATTCTGGAACCGAACAACGTGCCGATCCCACCAATGTTGACGATGGGGTCCAAGCAAATCAAGACACAATCGCACCAACGACGGTGACTAAGAACGTGAATCAGAGACAGGCTACCACTAACTTTCCAATGTTTGCACCAAGGAAGTCGGCGGTAGCAGCACAAAAGAAAGCGACAGAAGAGCCTGTCGAAGATCTGGAAGAATGGTTGGCTCAGGAAAATGCTAAGACTATAGCAGAGTACCAGAAGAGACTGATAGCAAAAGCTAGGTTGGAAGCAAGAAAAACCTTGAATTTTGACGCTGAAGACGACTCTCAAAACGAAGAACAACCTGCTTTTCGTCATATAGCTAAACCCCGCCAGGCGGTACGTGGTGGAGAACGTGGTAAGATTACTCACGTTCAGGACCACGTCAACCTGACCGGGGAACCTGATGGTTATGAGTCTGAGAATGAGATCACCTCTGACCCAACTGGGAAGCCACGTAACAAGTCTGTGGCTAGCAACCAGCCTCACCCAGACGATGATCTACACAAGCCATACCGCCCGAAAACATTTGCGGAAAGATCCAAATTTTGCGCAAGAATTGCGCTGGCACCTATGCCAGTTGAATGTAAGCTGCCGAACACGATCGGCAAATATGATGGTTTGCGTGATCCGGATGATCATCTACACGCATTCGATTGCGCAGGTAGTTCTAAACCATGGCCGGTTCAAGCTTGGTGCCATCTGTTTGTTCAAACCTTAACAGGTGCGGCAAGGGTATGGTATGAAAGTTTACCGGTCGGAAGTCTTGTCGACTTTGATGATCTGATAAAGAAATTCAAGAATCACTTCTCCCATCTGAGGAAACACAAGAAGGACAAGGCTCAGATTCTGTTATGCTCCCGGAAGGATAGCGAGAGCCTGGAAGATTATATCGTCCGATACAATAAGGAAGCCCTACAATTGGGGTGTGGTGAAGAACTTACCAGGGCCGCATTCATTCATGGAGTGCGACACGACGATCTCATGAGATGTTTGACTGGGACAGATGGTGTGCCTGAAGCATGGGATGAACTGATAGAGGCAGCAAAGACATACGCGTCATCAGAACGCTCGTTTACACGCTCGAAAATTTTTTGTCATAACAACAACCAGGGTGCGAGCATGCATGATAGAGGCAAGGGAAAACAATCGGTATGGTCAAGAATTTCGGGTTCCGCGGACGAAGGGAAATACTCTTCGGGGCAAGACGCGCGACAATTCCTCAATAGCAAGCACTCACGTGATCCGAAACCGCCAAGCAAGAAGAATTACGATTGGACCCCACTGTCCAAAACACCTTCGGAAGTGTTGAAAACCGAACAAATTCAGTTTCCTAAGCCCAGGGAACTAAGTCAAGATCGGAAGAACGTGGACACGTCAAAGTATTGCGAGTATCACGAAGATTACGGCCATCTGACGGACAATTGTTATAGTCTAAAGATGGAGATCGAGAAGGCAATCAAGTCAGGCCAACTCTCACATTTAGTAAAGAATGTGCGGAAAAAGTCCAGAGACCCGCAAGGAGATGCGGATGCTAGTAACAAGAAGATAAAGAACCTCAATGCGCATTACGCACAGCGCTTGGGTCGTCACAACTGCTACATGACTCATCACAGGGGTCAGAAGAAAAGATCTTACTCGACCGCACATGATGATTCCTGGAAAGAGGCACAGGTCGTCATGCCACGCGTTAAAGGAGGAGCATCTGCTACAACACCATTGATCATCACGGGAATCATCGGACATTATCGAACAAGATATATGTTCCTCGATAATGGCAGCAGTACCGACATCATGTACCGGCAGTGCTTCGATCAGTTAGATGCCGAAGACAAAGAGAAGCTCGTTCCAACCACAGAGCCAATATCCGGATTCATCCATGAAGTGATCATTCCGTTGGGTATACTCACACTCCCTGTCACATGGACAGACGGACAACTCTCCCGCACGGAGACATGTGACTTCATGGTATTGCCAGTGACTTCATCACATGACGTTCTCATAGGGAGAGAAGGTTTGGCTAAGTTCAATTGCAATGCGTCCACACCACACCAGATGGTCGGCTTTCCGACGCCAGGAGGGGTGGCTTTCATACGCGGAAACAAAAATTGCCACGCAACAGACACATGCAAACCTCCCAAGATAATGAAGCCAGCAGACCGTACTGACCCGGAAAAATGGGTTATTAACCCTAAATTCCCAGATCAGACGGTTGTCATAGGCCCAGTAATCTCTGACACCATACGTACGCACTTGAAGCAACTGCTAATTAAAAATATGGACGTCTTTGCATTTCAACCCGCGGACATGGTGGGCGTTCCGCGACACATAGCGGAGCACAGGCTTAACGTCTATAAGTCCGTTGAACCAGTCGTCCAGAAGAAGCGCAGTATGGGGCCAGAGAAAACAAAGGCCATGAATGAGCAAGTGGAAGAGCTATTAGCTGCAGGCATCCTGCGGAAGACAAGATACCAAACCTGGGTCGCCAACCCAGTCATGGTCGGAAAGTCAAATGGAGGCTGGCGGATGTGTGTGGACTACAAAGACTTAAACAAAGCATGTCCAAAAGACTGCTACCCGCTCCTTGAGATTGACTTAAAGGTGGACTCCCTGGCACCGTTCAGGTTCAAGTGTTTTCTGGACGCATATAAAGGGTATCATCAAATCCAGATGGCTAAGGAGGACGAGGACAAAACGTCCTTCCGCACAGATACAGGAACTTATTGCTATACCAAAATGCCATTTGGATTGAAGAACGCGGGAGCCACGTATCAGCGTTTAATGGACAATGCGTTCAACAAACAAATAGGGGTCAATCTTGAAGTTTACGTGGATGATTTGGTCATAAAAAGTATAGAGGAGGACCAAATGTTGTTGGACATCCAGAAGACCTTTGATCAGCTCCGCGCAGTGCGAATGAAGCTCAATCCGAGCAAGTGCTCTTTCGGAATGGAGGAGGGCAAGTTCCTGGGAGTGATTGTAACCAAAGATGGTTTCCGCGCAAACCCAGACAAAGTGCAAGCAATCGAGCGTATGCCGTCTCCATCTTCTATCCGGGAAGTCCAGACACTCATGGGGCGCTTAGTGGCTTTAAACCGTTTTCTCTCAAACTATGCGTCCAAGTCATTCCCTTTCGTAAGTACACTGAAAAGCTGCCTCAAGAAGTCCAACTTTAAGTGGACCAACGAGGCCGAGGCCGCATTTAAAGAAATGAAAGAATGCTTGAGTCATTTGCCTGTTCTCACAGCTCCACTCCCGAAAGAGCCATTGACACTGTATTTATCCGTAACGGAAAAGGCAATTGGTGCTGTTCTCTTGGTTGATCGAAAGGGCGTCCAAACACCAGTATATTACGTCAGCAGAACTCTGCTCGATCCAGAGACTCGATACTCAATGATGGAAAAGCTGGTTTTGGCATTGGTGCACGCGTCAAGGAGATTGCGAAGATACTTCCAAGGACACCCCATTATCGTCCTAACAGACTTTCGCATAAATGACATCTTGCGCAAGCCAGAGTTGTCGGGACGATTGGCTAAGTGGGCCATTGAGCTGGGAGAACACACGATCGAGTATAAGTCAAGAACATCCTTCAAAGGGCAGATCCTCGCAGACTTCGCCGCGGAAGTCCCTGCCGAAAGCATCACTGAGTGCCAACAGGCACATATCACAGCTCCCAATTCAGAACCAGCGGAGAAATGGGAATTATACACCGATGGAGCATGCAATGATGATGGCGCTGGAGCAGGCTTGCGCTTAGTTACACCAGAAGGGAAGGATTTCACGTATGCAATCCGCCTAAATTTCCCAACAACAAACAACGAAGCGGAATACGAGGCATTGCTCGCGGGATTGCGCATCGCGAAAAAAATGGGTGTGCAACACTTAGACGCCCACGTCGACTCTCAGCTCGTAGCTAATCATATCGACGGTTCATATGAAGCACGTGAAGCATCCATGATTCTGTATTTGGAGCAAGCCAAAGCCCTCATGCGTGACTTTGCATACTGCAAGGTCCACCACATCAAGAGGAGCCAAAACAAACCAGCGGACGCGTTAAGCAAGATGGCATCCACGGTTTTTGATCATCTAGCAAAAGATGTGCGAGTGGAAGTCCTGGATAACCCGTCCGTGTCTCAAAAACAGGTCAACGTTATCCAAGTTGGAACAACATCTTGGATAACTCCAATTCGGGCTTATCTCACAAACGGGACACTCCCAGACAACAAGGCAGAAGCTCGCAAGCTACAAAACAAGGCACTGCATTACCAAGTCATTGATGGCATATTGTACCGGCGTTCTTACCTAGGGCCATTGCTACGATGTGTTGACTCCGCAGAAGCTACTTACCTTATCAAAGACATACATGAGGGGTCATGCGGACTGCACGCTGGCCCTAGGATGGTGGTAGCCAAGCTAATGAACGCGGGGTATTACTGGCCTGGAATGCACAGGGACGCCGAGACGGAATTGCGCAAATGCAAGTCTTGTCAACGTCATGCTCCAGGAACGTTGCGCCCAAAGAACAATCTGATACCTGTAACCGCTGCATGGCCTTTTCAAAAGTGGGCCATCGACCTCGTGGGCCCATTTCCCACAGCTCCAGGAAACGTCAAGTATCTGGTGGTCGCAATTGATTACTTCACCAAATGGGTGGAAGCCAAGTCTTTGGCCTCCATCGATGGAAAGAGCATTAAAAAATTCATTTGGGAGTTTATCATATGTCGTTTCGGTTTACCTATGGAAATCGTAAGTGACAACGGCACGCAATTCGCAGACCAACACTTACAAGAATGGTTATCCTCCATGAATGTTAAGCAGATATTCACCTCGGTAGCACATCCGCAAGGTAATGGGCAGGTCGAACGCGCGAACAGAAGCGTGGTCGAAGGCATCAAGACTAGACTTGGAACAAAACGCACGGGTTGGGTGGACGAGCTCCCTCATGTTTTATGGGCTCACCGCACATTATCCAAGACAAGTAATGGAGAAACCCCGTTTAGCCTTACGTACGGAACAGAAGCTGTCATTCCTGCGGAAATGTATTGTGCGTCTCCAAGAATCCTACTGGCAAACCATCAGGTTAACGATACGGAACTAAAACTCAATCTAGACCTACTAGATGAGCGCAGAGACATGGCCGCTGTCAGAGAGGCCAACTACAAAAAACAACTTGAAAGATACTACAATGCAAAGGTGAAGGCAGAGGCTTTCCGCGCGGGAGATTACGTTCTCCGCAACAACGAGGCATCCGGCGCAGAAAAGCCAGGCAAGTTGGCACCAAACTGGGAAGGGCCATACAAAGTTCAAGAAGTATTGGGGAAGGGTGCTTATGCCCTGGAGCGCTTAGATGGCACCCCTGTCCCACGCACATGGAACGCGGCCCAACTGCGCATGTGTTACTTATGAAGTATTTTATTCAGTTTGTAATAAACAATGGCTATGACCATTTCGATTTTAATATAAGAACTTCCAGTTTATCTTATTTTCTTTGGTCTACATGCAATGACAACTACGGCCAAGAAACATATTTCATTAAGCAAAACATTGGCGTACTTACATATTATCACCAGATTCAAAAGAAACATACAAAAGAGGTGATTAAGCCAACACAATACATGCACCTAAGGCTATGTAGCAAAAAAGCAACAAAAAGAAAAGAGACATCAAGTGGCATGCTGCCAACCGGTGGAAGTTCGACGAAGCCTTAACTTGGGAATCTTGGGATGATCTTGGAGCTCACCTAGCTGCTTCATCCTCACAGGAGCACCAAGCGATTCACGCTTCACTGGTTGGTCCACTTGTTGATCTTCAGTCAATAAAAGATAACCACAATACGTGGCTAGTTGATGCATGGGAGTTGGAGGTACCTTGATTACAGGGGGATGGTCAGATAGTGACAACATCCCTTGCAAGGCTTCAATTTCAGCTTTGGTAATTCTCAACGGAGAGGCCATGGAAGCAATTAATAGAAGATAAAGAGTTAATGGGAAAATGTTAATCTATGGTTAACCTTTTATAGAAAAGACAAGGAAGGCCATTAATTACCATTAATGGTTAATACTCAAGTGTGGACGTCAACCGTCACATCAGTCAGCTGCAGCGCCGCCAAAAACTGTCAGATGACATCAGCAGGACAAGTGGCACTCCCTTTTCCAAGGCTGACGTCATCCAATCATCATGGCAGTTCAACAGTTATGTTAAAACACGGAAATTAAGTAACTAGACTTGAAATAACAAAGCATAAGGAAGCATGCAATTGTTCAATTACAACAAACACAAGGCAAAGGAGGATGACAAATTACAACGTAAGTCAATTATAGTCTATCAGATCTATGTAAGCATCATCGTCCGCCCCTTCATTCTGCGTGCCAGACCCCGTAGCAGCATTGGACGATTCGCCACCTCCTTGTGCAGCGGCTTTCCGCATTTCTTCTTCTCTACGCTCGTTCTCTTCGAGCTCCGCGCCAAGACGATCGGATTCTTCAAAGTACTCGCGCAGCTGACCTATTGGATCATCCGTCTTCAGGCAATGATCAACCAAGTCGAAGACATCAAAGGTGAGAGTCTCAAACTCCTGCTGCGCAGCAATGGCTTCTTCTTCATATGGTTTCCCAAAATGCTCTCCATCTTCAAGGGCTAAGCCAGCCGCATGGTGATGATAGCCCTCCGCAAACCCTTCCTGTAGGCCACTCCGCATGGAAGATGCACCGATCTTCGCAACCGCATCGCCAAACTTCGGCTCGTTCCATATGCGTTTAAAAACCTATGGATCAAACATGAACAAGATAAGGCAATAAAGTATATAGCAACATATAAATACTCATAATAAAGGTCAAGGGAATTCGAACCCCTTGAAGACCGTGCTGCATCATCCAAGTTAAACGCTCCCGAGCAGCCTGCGAGGTTTGCACAACAGTACGGAGCTCATTTTGTGTTTGTTGGAGGCTTACTTCCAGCTGAACACGAGAGGAATCCAATAAGGCATTCGTTTCACCCAGTTGTGCCTTTTCCTCCTCAAGACTCTTCACCTGTGCTTCTAACTCCGAAACCCGCGTGGTGGCAGTCACTAAGCTCTCATGTTGCTCTTTCAGCTTGATGACCGTGTCAGACAGTTCAGCTTGTTTCGCATCCAGAAGTTTCTGTTTCTCTTCTGCCTCGCGGACTACACGGGCAACCTCATTCTTCAATTTCTCATTAGTTTTCCGACCACGCTCTAGTTCTAAGTTGGTGCGCTCACAAGAATCTTTCCACCCCTTGGCAGCTTCAGCTTTCTCTTTCTTCATTTTTTGAATCTCACCCTTAGCAGACCGAAGTTGACCCCTCAATTGCTCAACTTCAGAATGAGCATCTGCACGGAATCGTTGGAATTCTTCCTCCCGTTCCCTTTGTGCTTCTTCCGCACTCCTGAGAGCCTGCCAAGAACGTTGGAATTCCTCCTCTCGTCGCAGCATCGACCCGAAGTTACTAAAGCTCAATGCTAGATTCAAGCTCATGTCAGAAAACAATGAGCGACGGTCAATACTATCTTGATAATCGCGCTCGCTGGGCGGAACAGCATAGGAGATAAACTCCTCTGCACTCAACGGATTGGTAAAGCGGGTCGTCTGCCTTATATCCCATCGGGGCTGATAAGGTCTGTTCGGATCAAAATCACGAGGAGCAACCCTCATTCCGCTTCCACTCGCTTTTCCAGACCCCCGAGCAGCTTTGGTTATATCCCCCTTAGGAGTCGAGGAGGTCCGCATGCCTTCTGCGGGTACCTTATCCGCGGGAACACCCGTGGGCGCAGATTTATCCGTTTTAGAGGGTGGGTCCAGCTGACTACCTTTTTCTCCTCGGGAGGCATCTGTTTCCATGATTGTTGGATCAACATTCACAGGGGACGACTCAACCAAAGGGCTTTTACCAGCATCTTCACTTGCCTTCGGGGACATCACAATCCCTTCCACTTGAGAAGGTCCCCGGGTCTCCAACTCAGATGGATTTGGGTCCTGCACATCTTCAGGGACAGGCTCACTCACTTTCTCCACGATCGAAATGGGTTTCTTCAGTGCCCCTTGTGGAGCAGCACTCTTACCTGAGAATACAAAGGAGAAAATAATGACTTTGTGTTCCATATGCAGAAATTGAACACAAGATCTACAACAGAAACTTACCAGGGATCTGCTTGACAGATTTGACTAACACAGGCTTCCGTTTAGGTGGAGGCTTCACAATTATCTTCGGGCCAGCAGGCTTGACGTTTGTCCCTTTATTAAGGGCCAACTCCTCAACCACATGGGACGAAGTTGGTTTCATGACCTCCGTAGATGGCCTTGAGATTTGAACCTGCTTTTGGGCAAGATCTTCAAGACGCTTCTGATACAGCTCGTTAGATATCTCAACGGAATCATCAGCGGGTGTAGGTCCGCGCGTACGCTGACGTTTAGCGTCATCATCTGATTCCGTTGCCTCGTCATCGTCTCTAGAAACAGTAGAGCTGGAGGCCACCTTCTTCCCTTTACGAGATTCTTTCCGCTGACGTTTCGGACCCGCACCTACGGACAGGCATAAAACAATGTTCAAGCTTCATACATACTACGATAACACATGACATGATTTACCTGAACATGACATCTTCTTACGACCTGGGGAAGTCTCACCCGGGTCAACCCCGGTCTTCTTCGCTGGGCAAATCCCTGCGCCTGAAACAAAGGGCACGCGGGGTCAGAGTTTGCAAGGCGTGAAACACGACGCACCCTTTTTCAGCGCAGGAATCCCCACAGTAAATGCAAGAAACACTATATTGAATATCGAGAGGTAGTATAGGATGTAACCTGTGCGCGTGTAATGCTGCGGAGCATCCTTGAGTTGTGGCATCAAAAAATTGCGAGCCAGCCGCTCAATCACTGTGGGAGTTCCTTGGGGCAAAGCAATATACTTCAGTTTAGCGGCCCCCCGGGCATCGAAAAGATCGAACTTTGTCATTCCTGCAAGGATAACGACATAAAGAGTAAACACAAAAATAAAAGGAAGAAACAATGAAGAAGAAATCCACATGTACTTACTAGCATCAGCCGCGGTGGGCTCATGACCCTCCGGGTTACCCAAACGGCTGAGCCCTAACATCACAAGCACACCCTCTGGGCACTTCTCCATAGACAGTGGAGTAGAATGAGCACACAGGGTATCATACCACGGTTGGTTGTTGTAATCTTTCATGGGCGGGAACTCCGCAATCCTTTCCTTCACTCCAATGCTCATCCATTGCATGGCAGCGGGAATCACCCCTCGGTGGATGTAGAAAAATTTTTCCTTCCAATCATACATTGATTTGGGACTCTCTGAGACAATCTGCGTCCGACTTCTCCGGGGAGCTACACTGTACCACCCGGGCCCACCGCGGGCCTCTTCAAGAACGTAAAACACATTCAACATATCAAAGGTCGGCTCTAGGTCGAGAGACCGACAGGTTGCTTCAAAATGCACGAGTCTGGACAGCCCAAACGGAGTCATTTGGGTAGGATGCACCCCATATTTCATAAGGGTGCTCACCAGGAACTTCGTAATGGGAAGGCGAAAGCAACATCGGGAAAAGAACGCTTCATATAGAGTGATTTTACCAGGAGAAGCGTCCAACGCCGTCTTACCAGCAGCAGGAAGTTCAGGCTCCCAATCAGACTCAATTCCATATTGATCGAGGAAGGAGGAAAAAGAAGAGGCATCCCACTTGATAACGGTTGTGGTAATGCCCTTCTCAGTTTTCTCAGTCGTCTTTGTCAGATCAACAGCACCAGATGTTTCTTGAGACATTTTTGATGATTGAGTAAAGGCAACGGTTAATCAGAGTGAAAGAGAAAAGGGAAGTTGGGAGGTTTGCAATTAAAGGTGTGAGAACGGTGAAGTTTGAAATATTTTGAAATCCTTTTATAATGTGGGCTATAACTGCCACTGACGTCAGCCTGGGTAAGTGGAAACGGTTTTCCAAACGACACGTGGTTGTGAACAGCTAATTCGGCGGCACACGCGCGCACCACGCGCTAAGCACGCGCCTGAGACAGCTGTCTGCCATAACCGATGGGACGCTCACTGACACAAGTATAGCTTGTGGCAGACGCTATCCGCCATCCTTTGCTCATTATCCGACAGCTGTCCTCTGCTAGAGAGCCACGTAACACAACACGGAGATCCAACGTCAAATTCAAGTACCGTTCTCCGCTCTCCGTATGGCAAACACTCCGCTCTCCGTATGGCAAACACTCCGCTCTCCGAATGGCAAACACTACGCTCTCCGTATGACAAACACTCCGAGTCTTCATCAATCTACAACAACAATCCACTGATTACCATGTTTTCACCACCAAGGAAGGCTGAGCTATCATCCAGGGGCCATCACTTTTTAAGTCCACCATCCACCCTCTTCCCTCATACACTCGAGAAAAGGGTACACGCTGGACTGGGGGGACTTGATGGGATTGGGTGCTCATAACTGCGCAGAGCATACCCAAACCCGGAATTCAGCCCCGCGGAAGAGCTTCCTGCGCACAAAAGAGGTTACTCCGTATATTAAAGCATTAACTATTTTCCTACCATTACGGAGTGATATCAGCAAAGTAGCAACGACTCTCCTACAATCACGGAGTGATGCCCGCGCGCGTAAGCGGTAAAAGCGGTAATCGTTCCATGTTTCCTTATTTATTGCTATATCTTAACTACTTTACTAATATAATCCTTGGGTAGTGGAGACAACCCTAATGGGGTCTGGCCCATTATGATTAGGGTTTTGGGTAATGGTGGCATACGTCCACCTCTATATAAGGGATCATCTCCCTAATAGAGAGGACACTTTTGGCTAACCCTAAGAGCTATCAAACTTGATAGTATCCCCATTCACCCCCGTTTTTGTTATAAACTACTACCTTGTGTAGTCGTCTCCCTACCCACTTGATCTTTAGTGCAGGTTACTCTAATCCAGGAAGTGCTAGTGAAGGATCAATCCCGTGGTTACATCTAGACTATCATCCCTACAAGGAGGTTAGGCTATTTGTTTCTTCAATATCATAAAGCAGGATTTCCAAAAGAAGAATGGGAAATATTTTTGCAGTATTTTGGTCGACTGTGTAAATCTCCTGACAAAGAGGCTTACGAATTCAATCTTGAAGCGCTCTACAGACGACTTTGGGGGCAGGATCGAACGGGTATATATTTTATTTTTTATTTTGCTTTACAAGCGTACATATTTTCTGTATTGACATCACTATTCTGTTTTTTACAGAGGTTTATGACTACATGGAGTCAGTTTGGCTCCGAGATTATAAAGAAATGTTTGTGGAAGCATGGGCAAATGAAAACCTTACGTTCGGTCAGACTACGACCAACAGGGTCGAGAGTCAGCATGCTCGGATTAAGAGGTACATAAAAGGCCCGAACAGCTCGCTCCACGCGCTTGTGATGGAAATAGACAAAGTTATGGAATCACGGCGCGTAGCGATAAAGCACTCCTTCGAACAAAGCCGATCAACAAGAATGTGGAAACATGATCTACCGTTGTTTCAAGACGTAATCGGTAGGGTTTCCCATCTAGCGCTTAATTTGATGCTCGGAGGGGTCAACAAGATAAATTATTATATGGAACAAAAGAGGTCTTGTGAACACCGACTCAAGAAGACTTATGGATTGCCATGTTCCTGTCAATTGCAATTGTATGATACGAAAGGTAACATCATTTTTTAGACTTATTATTTTTTTTAGGATATAATAGTCAAATTTATAAATGTTTGAAGCGTTTTGTAGACGACTTGTGTTGTCTGGTTCGTACAAAAACAGAGGAAACTCTGCCAAATTTTTATAAAATTATTGATTTGTTGTTGTTGTGATTGAATATATATATCAGATACACGAGTGTCACTGGCTGATATCGACGTCTTCTGGACACGACTTGACTTTATGCCAGAAGTAGCTGAGAATCCCGAGTTTGACTTTCAGCACCAAATGAATGCATTCGCTGAGCAACTAAGGTCGCAACCGGTGCAAGTGAAAAAAAGCATGTTGCAGAAGATGAAGGAGGTGTTGAATCCGATTATGACTAAACATAAACCTCCTGAGGTACAAACCGATACTCGGGGTCGGCCAACAACAAGTGAAAAGGAAAAAAAGGAAGATAAGGCTGCGGTTCGTATTATTATTATTATTATTATTATTGTTATTATTGTTGTTGTTGTTGATGTTGTTGTTGTTGTTGTTGTTGTTATATAATTTTTTGCACGTAGGGCAAAAAGCCTTCTAGAAGAGGTAAACAATCAAGGGACAAACCGATTGTTTACGATGAAGATTTTCCACTGTTGGAAAGGGATAGGTACAAACTACTAATATATAAATTCACACATGCATACATATTTATACACATATTAAATCTCACTTTTTGATGGGTACAGGTACAAACTGGAGATCGAAAGGTTTAAGAAATGGCTTCCACCTGCATATCATAGATACATTACAGACATTCGGGATGTCCATGGAGACGGTCACTGTGGCTTTCGATCCGTAGCTGTGTGCTTAGGGTGGCAACAGGATATGTGGTACTTCATCCGCAAACAGCTTAAGGAGGAGATCGTCGAGAATGAAGACCGGTGGAGGCTAATTTTAAACGAAGTAGATTACGATACTTACGACAGAGTCTCCAACTCATTCGATCACATTGGAGTGGGACCAGCAACGCACGACCAATGGATGGAGATGCCCGCCTCAGGATTACTGATTGCTCAGAAATTTAAGGTGGTTGTTCAATTTCTCTCTCCGTATGATCAAAGTGAGACGTACTTCCCTATGTTCGATGGTCCACACAGCGTTGAAGAACATGCGTTCGTATCGTTTGCTTTTGTTAACAAAAATCATTTCATCAAGATTGAGTTGGCAGAAGGCGCCCCAATGCCAAAACTGAATCCGTCATGGCGTAAGTGGCGATATGAAGAGGCAAGTGAGTGGGAGACGGTATATGACGACCGTATACAAAGGGTTGATGTTCGATCACCTCAATACTTCGACTTAACTTAGCTTATCGTATGTTACCGGACCGGACGAACGGAAAAATTTGTTGTATGTGTTCATTTATACTTATTATAAAAATATACTCCCTTTTTTTTATAAAAACTACAAATACCAAGCTTAAAATATACAAAATACACTAAAAATTTAAAAAAAAAAAAAATTATGGTCGTCCAGGCCTTAATGGGCCGTCCAAGGCAAAAAATTGGCCAAAGACGGCCCGTCCAGGCCTAGATGGGCTGTCACTAGTGGACCACAACGGACCGTCTAGGCCGGGACGGCCCGTTGTGAAACCCAAAATTATTGTCTCGTTGAGGCCTGGACGGCCCGTTGTGAAACACAAAAAACCCCCAAAACCACCAGACAGTTTCAATTTTTTCATTCTTTTCACTTTCCCTCTCTCTCTCTCGTCTCTCTCAAACCACCACCACCCCACCTCCACCACCACCCACCACCTCTTCTCCCTCTCTCTCTAACACCCACCACAACCACCATCCACCCCCCACCACCGTCTGCCACCCACCACAACCACCATCCATTTCCCTCTCTCTCGTCCCTCTGCCCTCTCTCGTCTCTCTGCCCTCTCTCGTCTCTCTGCCTCTCTCGTCTCTCTGCCCTCTCTCGTCTCTCTTCATCAATCCGACGTCGTTTAATCTTTCGATTCTTCGCTATTACTCGTAAGGTATCCACTCTTTCACTGTGTTTATGTAAATCATTATCTGTTTGTGTTTTTGAATCAGTTGCCTCTAGATCTATAATACTTCCTTTATCGATAATTAACCGATTTCATTATATAATTTTCTTTTATATCCGTTTTTTTTTAATTTATGTTATAATACCAATTGATTGGTTTTTCGTCTTCACGGCTTGAAATTTTGAAATTGAGGTTTTAGGTTTAAGGTGGAGATCAAGTTTTGTTGGTTGATTATATTAATATAATATTATAATCTGCAGATCCTGGATCAGTTGGGGTCGATGCGGGGTGACATGCGGTGGCTGTTAGAGAGCGAGAATGAGAGACGACGAGAAGCTGGTTTGGAGCCGCGTCCACTTCCGGATTGGGCGTCTAGCAGTCAGCATGGTGGGGCGTCCACCAGTCAGCCGGGTGGGTCGGATCAGCCGGGTGGGTCGGGTTAGACGGGTGGGTTATATTTCTTTGGTTGTACATTTTGAACTCATAGTTTATGTAAATTTTTGGAATATTTATGCTTATTTATGCTTTATTGTTCGTATTTTGGTTTTGAATGTTTGGTTTTTATAGATGTTTATTGAACTCATAGTTTATGTAAATTTTTGGAATATTTATGCTTATTTATGCTTTATTGTTCGTATTTTGGTTTTGTTTAGTTCGGCAACATAAACGACATTCGTTCATATTCATATACACAATTATATAAAAAAGATCATATTATACAAATAAAAAAAAAAACATTTATAAAAAACCAAACATTTATAAAAAACCAAACATCTATAAAAACCAAACATTCAAACCCATTTTAAACATCCACACTACACTTATAAAAAAACCAAATAATCATCACCTAATCATTGCCAATGATTACCAATGATTGGATTGGATTTAAACCTTTAGACGGGCCGTCTGGGCCTGGACGACCCGTCCTTTTGCCTTTATACGGGCCGTCTGGGCCTGGACGACCCGTCCTTTTGCCTTTTTGGCCCTCCACGGGCTGTCCAGGCCTCGACGACCCGTGGAGGGGTTGTGCAAATAAAAACCCTAGTTGTCTAAATAACCGGACCCTTATTAAAATACAGATAAAAGGATGGATGACAACTTTAACATGATTTTGGTTTTGGCTTTGGTTACCAAATATTCTTTCCCCTTTATTAGAAAAATGTGTTGAAAGAACATTAAAATCATATACATCATTCTAATTGTGATGAGTGATGACCAGCTTGTATATAGTTTCATTATGATGGTAACAGGCACTTTATTCCCTGGTTGGGTTTACCATTAACCATTATAAATAAGTATATTAAACTATGCTTATAATCCACATATAGAGTATGCTTAGATGAGTACACAAAAAAAGAAATAATCAATAAGTAATCTATTCAATGGTGACTACACTAAAGTTCTTTGAATGTGAACTATTTAATTTATAACCCATTGCATACACTAAAACATTTAGCGTAATTTCACTGCATACACGACCATATTAGGATCGCATAGGCGGTGTAAGTAACAATTTATACACTAAAGTATCATCGATTACACATGTTGTGTAATCACAATGCAGACAAGAATTCACAAATGCAGACACTAAAGTATCGTCAATAACTCAAGTTGTATAATCACAATGGAGACAATAAAGTATCATCATATGTATAGTGGTCGGCTGAGGCATCTAGTTGATAAATGCATGGAATATAGAAACACTTAATAATATGTAAGGAATATCTTATCGTATATATATATGTTGGATACAAGTAACATGTATCCTTATCCTTATGCTACTACTTGTTAAGAATATCAATAATTATGGTCTTTATGTAGCATATTATTAATATAACAATTCTCATCAATCTTATGAATAGTGTATAAATAGGATAGATTTTTCAGGATATTTACAGTTATGCCATTAGTTCACGTTGTTATTATATAGGTTTTTTTTTGTCTTTTTGTGAGTTTTGTTTTTATATGTTTTTTTTATCTTTATACGTAATAGGCATAGAAATAAGTTAGGAATATTGGTTTAACCGGCTATACCGGATGGTTCAACCGGTTGTACCGGGTGGTTCAACCAGTTGAACATATGCAGTAGGATTAGAAATAGGTTAGGAATATTGGTTTAACCAGCCATACCAGACGGTTCAACCGGGTATGTCGGGTGGTTCAACCGGCTTAATCGGCTGGTATGAATGGTTAGGAATATTGGTTTAACCAGCCATATCGGACAGTTCAACCGGATTTGTCAGGTGGTTCAACCGGTTGTACCAGGTGGTTCAACCGAACCGTCGTAATACGTGAGATTGGTTCGTATAAATTTTATTAAAAATCGGTTTGCCCCGCGGCGAAGCGCGGGTGTTAAACCTAGTTATTATTATGTAGTGTGTACTACCAAGGAGCATGTAGATGTGTATATGTGTGTGCATTTGCATTTGCATTAGCTTGTAACATTTTGGAACAGAGGAAAAACACCATTTTATTATGTTAAACCTTTCCCTCTAGATTAGATGAGTTGCAGTGTCGGATCTAGAAATGAATTTCAGTAGTAACGTTTTTCATTTTTTTCATTTTAGTAGTAACGTTTTCCAAATTTCGTAAAAAACAAATTTTCCACTATGCGCACGAAGTTGAGCAAATTTAAACATTACTTGTTAACAACGGACGCGACACCTAGTTATACACTAGGTCCGCCCCTGATGAGTTGTACGGAAATGTAGATTCAAGTCAAATTTAAACATTACTTGTTACTTCCTGCAACAACTTTGATTTTATTAACGGAAAATGTTACTCTCACAATTTGACCCCGATGCAAGAAACAAGCGGTCATATCAAAAGTATATAATCACTAGAACCTCACATGTGACTATCTAAAATGTTTGTTCACACGTTTCATGTTTGTGGCATATAGGTTACATTGGTGTTAAAATAACATAATATCTGAATTATTTTCACAGCAAATCAAAGGATCTACAAGATTTTAACTTTCACAATCAAATCAGGCTTTTTCTGGTCTATTATTTAGATGGGCCGATGATCAATGTTGCTAATGATTTTTTATCATAAGGTTTCTTTTTTTTTTTTTTTTGGTTATGAGACAAGAAAATCCAATTTGGATAGTCATTTCCACGTGTCCAAAAGGGAATGGGACGTGTGTAAACCTAACACTTGGGTCTTACCCCAAAATCATGGACCCCTACTGAATGATTAAATTCAGATATTAAGTTATTATATTTAAAAAAAAAGTTGATCGATGTGTCTATTTTGTCTTTCAACTCCCTCCTAATCTTCAAATCTCAAAGAAAGATTTGGTTGCTCAAAAAGAATAAAATATTAAAACTAAAACTACATTTATTACATTTTTCTGATCAAGTTTTGTATTTTGTGATTTTAGGTTTAGAAAAGTTTGTGGTTTTATGTTTTAAATCCAACAATTAGAATAGTATAAATTGTGAAGTTCTTTAACTTTAAGATAAAGAGGCCAAATGTATTTCTAACACCTCAATATTCATCCTTAATTATATTATTATATTTGAATTGTTTTTTTAAAGTTAAGATTATCATATTATGTTAGATTGAATTCTGGATTAGGTATGTATATATTATTAAAGTAGAAATCTACATTATGTAGATCCAACATTGCTATTTGGTCTTTTGGTATCAAGACGTGCCTCTTTGTATGAGGTTAAGAGGTGTGTAAGAGTTTTTTTTTTCTTTTAAAAGAAGTTAATGCCAGTTTCACTATAATAATATTTACAATTATTAATTTGGTGTAAATCTATTTTAATCTATGATATTACCTACTACACCTAAAAATGAATTGGCCCATAAGGTTACGTAAGGTACAAAAATAATCAAATGCATTAATGGTTAGGTAACTTGTATTGCTTTCATTAAGAACACCAAATGACCAAATTTAACAGGAAAAGTCTTTAAATCTCGCTTGATGAACCCCTGGTTTGAGGTCGACATCAACCTGAGATGCGCGGTGAAATTAAACGTAAATGACACGGGTTTACATGCGAGAGTTAGAAAGAGGGGACTCATATTGATGCCGTCATCAAACCACGGGGATACAAATTGCAATGTACTTGCTTATTTGAAAACTTTTCATGGACAATGCATGACATAAAGTTGTTTTAATAAGCAAAAACAGCATGTTGTTACCTTTGGACAAACTAGAAGTACATTAGTATTTTTGGTTAAAAGAAACCTACACTTATGTTGCATCGTGAGAGTTCACAAAGATATATGTTATGTAAAATTTGAACCTTACGATCTTTATAAATAGTTATAGCAATCAGTGAGGAGAAGAGTATGATATGTGGGTACCAGGACTTGAGGGTTTTTGAACCTACAAAATTTCATCCATGGGTTAGGTGATGTGTAAGAAAGTGTGCTTGTTAAGGGTGGATGGTGTGGCAAGGTAACACGAGAGTGGCCGGTGTTCACTTAGTGGTGGAGATTAATCACGACTCATAAAATATTCATAAATAATCCCAACTTTTAACATATTTTCGTTAATTGATCGTATACTAACTAAAAGTTAACCAATTAGTTTTTGATGACATGAACAACCACATACGCAGTCTACAACATCAAACTTTGCCACATAAGCAGCCCACACCATCCAATTTTACCAAATAAGTGGTCCACGTCATCGGAACTTTGACTTATTTGCCACATAAGAAGTCCACATTATAAAAAAAATTAGACTTATTTGTTGCCACATAAGCGGTCCATGTAATCAAAACCTAACTGGGTTAACTTTATGGTAGTATGAGATCACTAAACGAAAATATGTTCAAAGTTGGGACCTAGTATATACATTTCCTGAGTTGGGATTAATCTAGGGCAATACATCAAAGTTGGGATTATTAAAATCCAATTTCTCTATAATAATTGAGGGTAGCCGATTATCGGATGATCCTGAATTCACATTTCCGCATCCATATAATGAGGTGATGCCACCTCGTACTTTTTATTTTTAACTAGTGTGTCTTATAGCAAAATTTTAATGCTAAAGCAAATAAGTATTTGGATTACAATAGTGCTTAGACAAAATTTATGAGAATCAAGTTCTCAATTCAAAAATGTACTTTGCAAGTTTTTTAGTGAAACCTAAGTAACATTTTTAAGTTTTAACATCTAAAGTAAGGCTCTCAAATAGAAACAACTGATTGTTATCCTGCATTATGGATTTATGGACACATGAGTATATGTCATTTGTCCTCAAAGAATGAAAAACATGGACATACCATGGTGGGTTTCACTTGTTTCCTTTCCTATTTGAATGTTAATTAAGTTCTCAATGGTCAATACTAAAAAGTTGTTTGTTTTCTAACGGGACAGGAAACTAGTAACATCATGAATGATTAAGACGGATATGGGATTAATAATAAAATTATCGGGTTTGGGAATTAGTAAGTATTAGGTGGTACCCGACCCGGTTAACTGGATGTGAGATTGATAAAAGAAATTTCTTTGATTGTTGTTCGAAAAATAAACTTTTCTTTTGTGATATGTATTTAATGAAATTGTTTATATTTTGTATGATATTAAGCATGAACTTTTCTAATCAAAATATTTTATGTCGATTAAGACATGTAATTTATCATATTTTAGTTTGTTGTGGTTATTAAAAGCATAAATTTATATACAAATTAGAATGGTAAAAAACTAAACGTACCTGAAATTTCTAACGCATGTTGGAAATTTCTATAGTATGAAAGAAAGTTAATATAATGAAATTATTACATGAAATTTCAATGTGGTAAATTAAAGACTAAATTCTTGAGTAGAGTTTTTATCTTTTAATTAAAGTTTTTATGTCACTTTATTAGAGCCTTTATTTATCAAATTAAGTCTCTAATTAAGTGATACCTGGTGCAACCTTAGGCGTGTGACCTTCTCTGGCAGTACAAACTGCTTCAGCTGTTGTATCCTGGAAAACAGACGTGTTGCTTTTAGTAGAGGTGCGGAATCCATTTTAAGGGAAGTGTGTTGAACACATGTCTCGGCCACAACCGTCAATATTAGTTTGTTCATTCTTACAGCCAAAAAGTGTACATCAAGGTTAAGAGAGAGGGATGACTCCGTGAGTCATGAGGTGTTATGTTGAGTGTTCCCTAATCACATAATTAGCTCTCTATATATATACACCCAGTGGACACTATAATAACGTTAGTAAGGATAATTCCGTCCATCAAGTAAATGCTAGTTATAAACTTAGGGATATATTAGTAATTGACCATTATTATATATAAATGATTGTGAAAGCTATAGATAAATATACCAACATAATATTTATTTATTCTAACATACTGGTGTAGGAGAAAAATCACAAACAAATGCTCTATTTCATTACAGTATTTATACAAAAATATCATTTGTATTAAAATTTATGAACTTTTATAAAATAATAAAAATCAACCATTACTTTTTACAACAAAATACTTACGAATCTTGCGTTTACAAGGATTTGAATCCACGTAACTTTTGTATGTGACAAAAACGAAACCACTAGGTAATACAACATTTAAATTTCAATAATTAAAATAATTTGGATTTTGGAATCAGCTTTATTATTTTTCCAAACAATCAAACATACGTTTTATATTTACTTACGATTATAATCGTCAATATGAATAATAAACTTGGAAATTTAGAAAGAAAAAAAAGTTGACAATAAGAACAGAACTTAATACAACTAAACACTCCCAATCACTACTAGTTTAAGCAATCTTTTATTAAAAAAACACTGGATTATTTACCCAAAAAAAAACTATTTTTTTACTACTACATTTATTTAATATGAAACTTGACATAAAAGAAAATATGATTGTGGGCTGTCAAATAGAATATGTAAAACGTGACACTGGTGGTGTATTATACGTAATTAGCGACATTATATTCAATATCTAACAAAGTTTGGTTATTGTCCGAGTCACCACATTCAAGTCGCTTTCCATCTAACTTCAATTAAATAATAATAATAGCAGTAAAAGATATAGATATTATGCCACCAACAAATAAAGGATGATAATGACATAAGTTTTGTACAGTATGAAATGGATGTGATATTTGAACGAGTGCAAAATGGGGACGATATGTTAACCAACTTTTAAACCAGAATCTGGTTCGTCATAGACACGTGGTGCACTTTCAATTGTTCAAATCATATAATATCTATCAACAGTGAACCAAATTTCCATTTTTCTTTTTTCAAAAAAAGAATATTTAATCTACAATCAACTATATATGGTTTACTAGTAACAAAATAATGCCCGTAAAAACACTGAAGAAGCTTAGCTTTTGAATCAATGGAGGCCTGACTTAACCCGGACTCAATTTACATATGAAAATCACAAAATTCTATCACTGCGTCAAAAAACGGTGAGAGTCAGGGCCCCTCAGACCTTAAAGAAACTTCGCCACTACGTAGAAACTAGCTAGTGGTAATTAAACTAACTTTCTTGTGTTGTCTTGGGATCTGTTTTCCTTCTTAGCTGCTAGCTAAGTTTGTTTTTCAATGAAAAAGAAATTGGATTTAAATACTCAAAGATATTGCTCGTTGGTTGATATCACTTTTAACTATCACTTTGACTACCAATACTTCAAATTTTACAACTTGTTTGTTAAGTCACCCAAACTAAGATGCAAACACTTCCACATCATCAGAACTTGGCCGTGATTCCAAAATTAGGGTGACATAACAAAATGTAAAGTTGTGAATATTGGTAGTCAAAGTGATGGTTAGGAGTGATATCGACCAACGAGCAATATTTTAGAGCATTTAAATCTCATTTTCCTAAATAAAATTCCTTTGGCTAGGAATTTTTTTAACTAACTGAAAAATGTTGATTTGATTATTGTTTTTTTATTGTTGAGTTTTATAGTTACATGTGTAAAAATAACCGAAACACGTGAAATATATGTTATGCGACTCCTTGTTCCTTCTTATAATTTTCTTAATTCACCTATAACTGAGAAATCGAATCGTTTGCAATGAAAACTGACTGATTATTAAAATCTAAATTTACAAATTAGATATGTTAGAAACTGAATATCAAATTTTGATTGATCATTCTCAAAGTACTATACAAGTGTATTTATACATATACATAAGTAACTGTTAAAGAGAAGTTATGGACATTAATGGGAAAATAATGTATGAATTTATGGATAGTTATGGATAGTTATGGGAGAAGAATGTATATATGATTTTATAACACTCCCCCTCATATATACATTATTGTTCATTATACACTATTAACAACATGCTTCAGGATGATGTTAAATCGGTACTTCAGGACCTATAAGACAAACCGATACTACTGGACCAGTTATACTGCCTCGTTAAAAACCTTACTAAGAAAACCCAGTAGGACAAAACTTAGTCAAGGAAAAGAGTACAGCGTGTATAATGCTCCCTCTCACTTTAACTAATGCCTTTCAATCTTCGGAGCCCGATCCTCTGTGACAGTTGCTCAAAACTGCTTCTAGTAAAGATTTTGTGAACAGGTCAGCTAGATTTTCACTTGACTTGATTTGACGAACATCAATTTCTCCCTCCTTTTGCAGGTCATATGTCGAGAAGAACTTTGGTGAAATATGCTTTGTTCTGTCACCTTTGATGTAGCCTTCCTTGATTTGTGATATGCAAGCAGCATTGTCTTCATAAATAATCGTTGGGTCCTTCTTGATTTGTTCTAATCCACATGCTTCTTGTATATGATTGATCATTGATCTCAACCACACGCATTCTCTACCAGCATCATATAATGCTATTAATTCGGCATGATTTGATGATGTTGCTGTAAGTGTTTGCTTAGTTGACTTCCAAGAAATAGCTGTGCCACTGTATGTGAATACGTAACCTGTCTGAGATTTTGCTTTATGAGGATCTGATAGATATCCGGCGTCAGCATACCCAACAAGCGGGGACTTGTTATCTTTTTGATAGAAAAGACCCAAGTCTTTTGTCCCGCAAAGATACCAAAATATGTGTTTTATTCCGTTCCAATGTCTACGTGTTGGATTTGAGCTATATCTCGCTAGTACATGTACTGCGAATGCAATATCAGGTCTAGTGTTATTTGCGAGATACATAAGAGCACCGATCGCGCTTAAGCACGGTACTTCTGGACCGAGTACTTTCTCGCCTTCTTCTTGAGGTCGATAAGGATCCTTATATGGATCTAGCGGTCAGATAACCATAGGTACGTTGAACGGATGAGCTTTATCCATATTAAAACGTATTAACATCTTCTGGATGTAGTTTGATTGATGGACAAATGTGCCATTGCATAAATGCTCGAATTGTAAGCCGAGACACAGTTTTGTTATTCCAAGGTCTTTCATTTCAAATTCGTTCTTTAATAATTGAGCAGCTTTCTCTATCTCTTCAGGAGACCCGATGATGTTGATATCATCAACATAAACTGCTATAATTGTAAACTTTAAGTTTGTTCTTTTTATAAAGACACATGGGCTGATTACATCAGACTTGTATCCTTCCTTTTCGAGATATTTACTTAGTCGATTGTACCACATTCGACCAGATTGTTTGAGACCATATAAAGATCTCTGGAGTTTTATAGCACACATATCTCGAGGTGTTGATTTTAATGCTTCAGGCAATTTTAATCCTTTAGGGATTTTCATGTAGATGTCATTTTCAAGTGTCCCGTATAGGTATGCGGTGACGACATCCATAAGTCTCATATGAAGTCCTTCAGAGATTGTAAGACCGACTAGAAACCTAAGGGTTATCGCATCCACTACGGGGGAATACGTTTCCTCATAATCAACTCCTGGGATTTGGGAAAACCCTTGTGCTACAAGCCGTGCTTTATATCGTACAATCTCATTCTTTTCATTTCTCTTTATTGCAAACACCCATCTATAACCTACTGGTTTGACGTCTATGGGTGTTCGGACTACAAGTCCAAAAACATGTCGCTTTTCGAGCGAATTTAATTCGGCATTTATGGCTTCTTGCCATCTTGGCCAATCATTTCTGTACATGCACTCTTCTAGAGTTTTAGGTATGTAATCATTTTCATTTATTACATCCGTTGCGATAGCATATGCGAATATATCGTCAACACGTGTTTTATTTTGGTTCCACATTGTACTATTTTGTACATAATTGATAGAGATCTCATTTTCATTCGGTACCGTTGTTTCTTCAACAATTTCATTTTCCTCTGGAATCATATTTGTCTCTTCCGGGACATTTACCTCTACTGGGGTTTCATTTATAATATTTTGTGCGTTTTCACCAACTGCGCTATTTTGCTCTTTTCGTTTTCGTGGATTTTTGTCTTTGGAACCGATTGGTCTTCCACGTTTTCTTTGTATTGTAATCTCTTCAGGGATTACCTTTATTCGAGCAGGTGTATTTGATGCTGGTATATGTGACTTTGTCACTCGATTTGTGTCTGTGAATGCATCTGGTAATTCATTTGCTATTCTTTGCAAATGTATAATCTTTTGGACTTCATATTCACATTGACCACTTCGGGGGTCGAGATTTGATAGTGATGATGCATTCCATGTTATTTCTTGTGTTACTAGTCTTTCTTTATTCTTTTCTCCCCCTAAGACTGGGAACATTGTTTCATTAAAATGACAATCAGCATACCGTGCTGTAAACATGTCTCCCGTCAATGGTTCTAAGTATTTGATAATAGACGGGGAGTTAAAACCAATGTAAATGCCCAGTCTTCTTTGGGGTCCCATTGTGGTACGTTGTGGTGGTGATATTGGTATGTATACTGCACAACCAAAAATTCTAAGGTGGGACAAACTTGGTTCTCTTCCGGAGACCAGTTGTAGTGGGGAGTATTCGTGATTAGCAGTTGGTCTTAATCTGATCAGTGCAGCGGCATGCAAAATAGCATGGCCCCATGCAGAAGATGATAGTTTACATCTCATGAGGAGCGGTCTAGCGATTATTTGTAATCGTTTAATTAATGATTCAGCTAAACCGTTTTGTGTGTGAACATGAGGCACTGGATGTTCAATATTTATCCCAATCGACATACAATAGTTATTAAAAGCTTGGGATGTAAATTCTCCTGCATTATCCATCCGGATGTTTTTAATTTGATTATCCGGGAAATTAGCTCTTAATTGTATTATTTGGGCTAAAAGCCGGGCAAATGTTACATTTCGAGTAGCTAGAAGACTCACATGTGACCATCTTGAGGATGCGTCAATTAAGACCATGAAATAGCGAAATGGTCCACATGGAGGGTGTATAGGCCCACAAATATCCCCTTGGATACGTTCTAAAAATGAGGGGTTTTCATGTATCAATTTATTTTGTGAGGGTCGAGTAATAAGTTTGCCCAAAGAGCATGCTGCACATGATAAATCTTCTGGTAGCAAAACTTTTAACGTTTTTAGAGGGTGTCCAGTTGCACTTTTGATTATTCTTCTCATCATTATGCTACCAGGGTGACCTAAACGGTCATGCCATATATTGAATGTATCTTTATCTAATAATTTCTGGTTAGTCACCATATATGATTCGATAGGATTGATATTAGTATAGTATAATCCAGAGGATAAACCTTGTAGTTCTTCAACAATGGTTTCTTGTCCATTTTTGTTGAAAATGATTTGAAGATATTCAATATTATTTTCATCTTTGGTTTTCAAATGGTAACCATTTTTCCGAATATCTTTAAAACTTAGTAAATTTCTTCTGGATTTACTAGAATATAATGCATTTTCAATAGTTAGTTGGGTACCCAAAAGTAGTATTATGTGTGCTCTGCCAGAGCCTTCAATAAGGTTACAAACACCAGAGATAGTACCAATAGGTGTCTCTGCTGGAGACAACTCAGAGAAAAATTTCTTATGCTTGAGAATAGTGTTAGTACTACCACTATCTGCCAGACATTCATCACCAATAATAGCTCTGCTGGAGCTAGCATACATATTTCTTCAGGAAATAAAAGTAATAAAAATTAATACAAATTAGGAATGTAAACCATTTTCATGAATTTAAATAAAACATTATAAGAGTTCATACTAAAACAAGTAAAAAGACATAGTTTGAAATTAAAGACCATAAAAGATACATAACATAATGTTTACACATACTAATTTTGATTCGCCTTCATTTTCTGCCTCCTATGCCTGCCATGATAATTTGCCACATTCGCTTCAGGGAATGAGCATGTACCTGTGCGTCGCTATTGATGGTTTTGTAGTAAGAGCTTGTTGTTTTGCTCCGCGACCAAAAGACATGACATTAGTTCAGAATATTTTGTAAACTTACGTTCCCTATATTGTTGCGACAGGAGCATGTTTGAGACATGGAACGTTGAGAAAGTCTTTTCGATCATGTCTTCATCAGTTATATTTTCACCGCATAATTTAAGTTCAGAAGTAATGTGGAACAAGGCAGAGTTATATTCACTGACAGTTTCAAAATCTTGTAGTCTTAGATGAAGCCATTCGTAATGGGCTTTTGAGAGTAAGACCAACTTCTGGTGGTCAAAGCGTTTTTGAATGCTTATCCATAATTCAAGGGGGTCCTCAACAGTTAAATATTCCCTTTTTAGATCTTCGTGAAGATGGTGACGAAGAAATATCATAGCTTTTGCTTTGTTTTGAGGTGAAGTTTGATTACCATCAACAATTGTCTCCCCCAAATTATTTGTTGTCAAGTGAATTTTAGCATCAAGTGTCCATGGGAGGTAGTTGTTGCCCGATATATCAAGGGCAGCGAATTCAAGTTTTGATAGATTTGACATTTTATCTACAAAGGAAAGAATCGTTTATTTAGAAACGAGCATGTATATATAATATATATTGTATGAGAACTTCAGGTCCTCTTTGGTTAGAACTGCAGGTTCTATCGTAATAATGCTATTATATATATATATATATATATATATATATATATAGGATTTGGTTCAAATGAGAACCTTTTCCCAAATTGAGAACTAGAGAACCATTCTGGACCACACATTTCTCTAAGGCAAAAAAAAAAAAAAAAAATTTTTTTTTTTTTTTTTTTTTTTTTTTTTTTGCAAAAATCGCTGCTTTATATGTAAGGAAAAAAAATTTTTTTATTTTTTTTGTATTTTTTTTTTCAGTATACACATGTGTATAATTGCATTATACACATATGTATAATGCTATATACACATATGTATAACTGAAATATACACATATGTATAGCTGAAAAATGCTATATACACATATGTATAATTGCTATATACACATATGTATAATTGTCATATACACATATGTATAAATGAAAAAAAATTCAAAAAAAATAAAAAAAAAAATTTTCCTTGCATAAAAATGTGCGATTAAAGCAAAAAAAAAAAAAAAAAAAAAAAAAAAAAAAAATTTTTTTTTTTTTTTTTTTTTGCCTTTATATGAAATGTGTGGCTCAGAATGGTTCTCTCAGTTCTCAAATAGGGGTTGGTTCTCTTAGGATCTCTACCCTATATATATATATATATATATATATATTGTTTCGGTACATATATGTATATAATTAATGTGCCCTGTGATGGCATGATTCATAGATAAGTGTATTATAAAAACTTAAGGTTCTTTTTAATTAGAACCGCAAAGAAAAAAAATTGTTTAGGAATTTTACATACTAATAATCCGAAAGTAGAACTTGGACATTTTTTTTAAACTTGTTTTGCCCAATAAAATACAATACAAATATATGGATATGAATTTGACAGATATCACGTATTGGGCCAAAACAATAAAATAATAAGAAGTGGGTTCTATTGTTTACTAGGCCAAACTAGTGAATATGAGATTCAGACCACTAATATTATAAGAAAGATGGTTTATTAGAAGGGAAAGACAAAGAGTTAGGTTTAGAATATGTAGCCGCCTTGTTCATCAGAAAAGAAACGGCAACTTTCATCTTGAAATGATGGCACCAAAACCAAAATACTTTCGTGTGTATACACAATAACAGCGTTCACCGTCACCATATCGTGTGAAGTTCGCCGTCGTACCCACTGACGGGTACAGTCGCCGGAGTAAGTATTTGGGTCAATTTTTTTTCGGTTGTTTAATGCGGTTGTGATCGCCGTTTGTAGAATGAAACAACAATTTTATAGATATACCATATGATCTAAAAACCCTATTTATGAACTAAAATGAAGGAAAATAATCATAGTACAATCTGGGTTTTGTAATATCCATATTGAAAATCCAAAAGGGAAATATCTTTTTATTCCAAAGGAATAGATCTTCAATCCAATTTGAAAATCATTTACAAAAAAATGTGTGTATCCTTTCTTAATAAAAAAAAATGTCACCGTAAGATTTAAAATTTCATATTACTTTTGTTCCAAAAGATTTCAAAATTAGTTTC
This sequence comes from Ambrosia x helenae, assembly GCA_030844895.1. Taxonomy (NCBI): domain Eukaryota; kingdom Viridiplantae; phylum Streptophyta; class Magnoliopsida; order Asterales; family Asteraceae; genus Ambrosia; species Ambrosia x helenae. The sequence continues at coordinate 17,621,121 of CM061230.1, read as the reverse complement.
TGGTTACCACTTTTGAAAATTGAAATTTGTGATCCATCCTTTGGATATACTTATAATATGGACCATATTCAACACAATATGAAGTATGGAGATTTTGATAATGTGTACCGGATTGTGATGAACAGGGTAAGTTTCCGTGGAGAATCAATAACACCAGGAAGACTTTCTGAAAAGCAAAACAAAGTTTGATCTCGTTGCGATTGAAGAGCAAATCACGATTGGAGAGCAAATCGTGCTGATAACGTGTTAGAAACTGAATATCAAATTTTGATTGATCATTCTCAAAGTACTATACAAGTGTATTTATACATATACATAAGTAACTGTTAAAGAGAAGTTATGGACATTAATGGGAAAATAATGTATGAATTTATGGATAGTTATGGATAGTTATGGGAGAAGAATGTATATATGATTTTATAAATATTTACTTTTAGTTTTTAAGACTATATTCGTACTAAATCTTAAGCCTGAGTTGTGTGGAGTGACTCCCCAAGCAGCCACATCATCTTTTTGGAGCGCCGAACTCCGTCCCATGGGTGTTAAAGAGGGGCACCAAGGGGCTCCTTGTGAGTGTATTTTGCCGACGCGAGAGTGACGTTGTGAAGGGACCCTATTTTTTTTTCATACCCACAATCAATTAAAACGGGGGCACTCCACACCCTTCATCCTAACTGTTCATTGAAGGTTTATAAGGGTGGAAGGTGTGGCACCCTATCCTAAAACCCTCAATTTGGAGGGTGTGGAACCCCAACATACTCTGATAATTAATTAGAAAAATAAAATTAAACACCTGACAATTATTTTCCCCCCACCATCTCCACCTTTAACCCCACCTAATGGCAGAGCCTTAACAAATATATAAGCGCGGGGCGAAAGTCACAGGAACCTTAAATTGGGGGGGGGGGGGGACTCAATACGTATACTATTTTTGGACGAAATACGCATAAACTTACACAACTAAACAAAAAAAAACAAGGAGGATCGGGACACTCTAGGCCACGCTCATTCCCCAACCATCATCTCCACCTTTAAACCCCACCATCACCTACCACTATCCGCCACATGCAACCTGAACCCTAGTCACCACCTCCATCAGCCCCCATCAAAAACACTAAACATCGTCATCACCAGCTGACATGTCTCCTGCAACCACCAACCCCATTTCGGTCAAACCTTAATGTAACTCTTCAATCGATGGTGGAAACATCGAGGTGTCATGTTTTTGATTGTTTAATAGTTTATGATACTAGTAAAGTTTCAATAGTATTAATTGCCAAATTAAATTGTCTTACAATGAAATGAAATGCGCAACTTCTCAAATAATACAATACATGAAATAAAATTGATAAAAAATATTATAGGTCCAAAAGCCCTATATGAAGCATTATACAATCCCTGAAACATGCACAAAATAAGTTTGTTAACACAGAGAATGTTGATGAGAATACTTAGGTTTGTATATATAATATAAGTTATAAATTGGATAATTCATGTGCTATGTTACTTATGCAATTATGTAAACACGTTTCATACAAATGGTAAAATCAAGCTTGAAAATGTAAGACGTTGTAATCCCAAAGGTAAATGGGTAAATGCACAAAACAATGACTACGGACCTTATCAACTAGGGGAAAGCCAACCTAGGTGGGTTGTCAATCCAAATAGCGCTATCCACTGTAACACCCCAAACTCTCGTTTCGCCTAAATACGTCATTAGGCGTAATCGATAAAATAACAAAGCGAGTTTAATGGTGGATGTTTTTAACCACCGAATAAAAACGAGGCTAAACCTATTACTAGAGACTAATCTAGTCAGTGTAATAATCTAAAAGCAAGCTCGAGACTAAACTAGAACGGACCATAATTGCCAAATATCAAACTTGAGTTTTATTAATAAAACTTTGAAGGAAAACACACACACAAGGTTTGTGTGTCGATCAAAACACAGAGCTTCAAGCACTTCTTCCATCTAATCCTACAAACACAAGAATGAGCTCAGTCAAGCCAAAAATTGAAGGGGGTTTCATGATGCATGATGAAATTCTTATTCATCTAGTATTCTACACATCATAAGGTATCTCTAGACCCCTTTGATTTCACCTAAAGCACTTGTATGTTCAAGATGGTGAATTAAGGTTCGCATCAAATAGTGATTTCTTAGCTTTTGTAGACTTCTATGTGTTAATAGACATCAAGGAAGCTACAAAACGTGATGAATTGTTATATGTTGTTGATTCATATGAAATTGTGAATTTTCATTATGTATAAGTAGTGGGTTTTTACCCTAAACATGAATTACCCTACTATGTGGTAAATCTTGCAACTATATGTGATTTGTATCATGTATGTATGCAAGTTAGTGAATTGATCATGTGCAAATGGTTAGCTAAGCCATGGTGGAATCTAGAAAGTATTGAACACCTAGAATTAACATGATGAAGTTAGTGCATATAAGGTGTTTGATGAAATGCTTGAATGAGAAAATAAATGTGTAAAACATATATGAACATGAAAACTAGAAATGTAAATGTTGAGCTTGAGGAAAAATGAATACATGATGCCATGGATTATGAAAGAAATCCATATTATGTATTCTAACAAAAACAAGGTTTGACATGTCCCTAAGTTAGGCACAAGGACTAGGGAGCAAACGGGTCAAACGGATGCAGGGTCAATCGGTACGGAAGCATAACGAATATGAGGTAAGTAATGCTTACACTACTAGTCTACAAATACAACTCTTGTATTGATATAAATGTTTAAACTTTGAAGTGGGATAAAGGTATGACCTCAAGGGGTGAAACCTATTAATCGGGTGATTGATGTGAAGTCATGTCAAAATAAAATTCATAGTCATAAATCAGTCATATAGTGTTGATCAAATGATGGAAATCATCAATTGGGTCAACTAATAAAGCCATGTGATAAACAAGAGTCTAAACTCAAATTTTGGATAAAAATCACATGAATAAGGAAGTTATGTAATTATGAGTCATAACGGGTCGAAGTGGTGATTCCTTCACCATTCGAACCCGACATTAAAAGCCATTTATCTAAGCTTTAAGAAACTTGTGGATAACGGGTCAAATGGTAAATGCATTACCATTGAGTCCCAAGAGACTAATGTTGTCAATCTAGAGTGTATGCAGGAGAACACTTGGAAAATTGGGCACTCGATGCCTAAGTAATCCATATGGGTGCAAGGTATGGGTCAACGCCACCCGGTAAGTCCGTAGCTATATAAACGTCTTTAGCGAAGCAATGTGGGTACTAAAGCTACTCACATAAAGTGTGGGTGTCAACCAAGTAAGTTATTTCCATAACCATGTCTAATGCGCGCTAATGCGCTTAGAATTGATTAAATAGGAGAAATCTTGAGAAAATGGTGGAAATCTATGTCCGGATGGACTTAGAGGTTTTTAAACAAGTTATTGAGTCAAAGACAATGTATTTGAAACAAGAAGTGTCGCCATGAATGGCTAAATTGAAAGATTTACTAAAGGTTAAATCTGATAACCAAGTCATAATAACATAAACGGACAATGCTTTTAGTTGAACATGTGTCCAATGAGTTGACAATATGATTTCAATGCCTTTGGTGTGCTTAAAAAGTGTCTTGTAGCATCCAATGCCTTAACGGGTTGATTTGGGTGAAAAACATGTAAGTAATAGTTAAGCCAAAAGACGTTATAGACCACCATAAACAGGCGTCTTTCAAGCCCACTAAAGGGTATCAAACAAGTCCCCAAGTGCCCCTAGGAAGGGCCTTGAACTTGGTTTAAAAACACCCAAAGGTTGGGGAAAAACAAGCAAGGAAACAGAGGATGTTTGCTCAGACCAGAGGATTGTCTAGACCAGAGGAAAAATGAGCAGATGATGTTTGCTCAGACCAGAGGAACCAGAGATAAAATTAGCAGAGAATGTTTGCTCAGACCAGAGGATTGTCTAGACCAGAGGAAAAAATGAGCAGAGGATGTTTGCTCAGACCAGAGGATGTTTGCTCAGACCAGAGGATTGTTTAGACCAGAGGAAAAATGAGCAGAGGATGTTTGCCCAGACCAGGGGATAGTTAGACCAGAGGAAAAACTGAGCAGAGGATATTTCCTCTATTATTAACAAATCATTAACCATTATTTGTGTAATGGTGCTAGGTATTCATGTGGCGGGACTTTCGGAGCAAAGATCAAATCGCGAGAAGAACCGAACACACCCGAACGCTCAACTAGCTTCCTCATTTGAAGTTCCCGATTAAAACGCAAGCTTTAGTACATGTTTTTAGTAAATCTAATTATAAGAAAATTTGTTGGGACCTATCATATAGAAATCATAATGGGTTGGATTTCATAAATATCAAAGTGTGAAATCGGGAGTGTTTACTTATTAAGACCAAAGCCCGTATGTTCTAATGTTAATCGCGTGTTTATGGGTTAGGGTCTTACAAGTGGTATCAGAGCCATTGGTTTGAGGGTTCTGAGTGTCGGGAAGGATACTTGGACTCAAACCGTGCGCTCAAAGTGTTGAAGGGTGTTCGGTTCGAGGCTTGATCTAGGAATTCGGTAAGTAATACCTGTAATAACATCCGGTTGGTTGGAAATCGTTATAGGTAATCAATAGTGATTTCATGTAGATACGCGCTATCTCAAAAGCTCGGTAAGGAAATGGTTAGGTTGCACGGGGCCTATCCATAAGTTAATTCAGTCAACGAAATTTTTGTATAACAAGTATTCTAACATTACTATTGCAATGATACATGCTAATACTGAGATGACATATTATTAATCACTTGTAATCTTAAACGTGACAGGGATTAGAACATTTTATTCGATCCAGATATGACCGAATGATTCACCCAACGAGGTGATGGAGGGTTCGGGAGCACGGCTGATAGCATGCTCACTAAGGACCAAGGCAAGTAATAACTCAGACTAACGGATCGATGACGAAAGGAAAACACAAGGGCAAGTATCAATCAGGTACACGCTCTAAATCATAGTAGGTGCATTAGTATGCAAGTATCACCTGAAGAGTGGTATTGCATACGCAAGCAAGAAGCAAAATGAGAAATGTGCATTGTTCGTGATAGTGAACAATCAACACACAAAGGTAACTTGAACACCGAAATCGGGATGTGGGTAATCTTCCCAAACTAACGTTTGAAAACGAAGAATGCTAAAGAAGCATTGTAGTCATGCCAATGGGTGTGATCACACAAAGTATTATAAGACGAAAACACATCGTTGGTTTTAAATGAATAAAGGTAAGAACAAATATCAAATGAATATCCAGAAAAAGGTTTTACCAAATAAAACAGGGGACACAAGCACGAGCTGAAAATTTGCTTGCATAGGATGTGATGCCTTAATTATAAAAAGTCTGTGTGTACCATATGCGAATTACTTACCCTGGCCAGGTAAGTGTTAAACATATGATACGATGGGTTTATTATAATTAATACATATGCAATCTATGTAGCAAAGGCTTAGTAAGTGTGAGGTGCCAGGGGATTTTGGACGTAGTCCATTGTCTAACACTGCAGGGATGTGATCCATGCAAGACCTTGAGCGAGGCACCAGCTTATATGCTGGGCTAGCAAAGCGGGCAATATACTATACGAGTTACCTTTGGTTGTTACAAAGATAGACTTGAACCTTAATCAAGGTTGAGTCATAAGTAAATTCGGTTTGGAAGTAGATTTGGACCTTATTAAGGTTAAGCCATAATTAAACTCGAATTTTTATAGAATGATAAATTTGTAAAAAGGGACTTGAACCATAATCAAAGGTTGAGTCATAATCATATTCGGATAAGTCATAAATCTTCGAATAAATGACATGAACAGCGGACTTGGGCCGTGATAAATCAGTAAATCATTTAACTCTCGAGTTAAAAAAAAAAAGTGCAAGCCGTGGATTTGGTACAACCTAGTACAAACCATGGATTCGGTACAATCTAGTGAAAACCGTGGATTCGGTACAAACTAGTACAATCTAGTGAAAACCATGGATTCGTTACAAACTAGTACAAACTGTGGATCCGGTACAATCTGGTGAAATATATGACATAACATTACGATTGTATATTTTGTGCAATCTAGTGCAAACCGTGGATTCGGTACAATCTAGTAAAACCTGTAACTCAATGCTACGATTATATAGTTGGTACAACCTAACGCAAACCGTGGTAACAAGGGATTAGTCGATATAATCCATTGTAATGTCAGTTCAACACTGTTTTATTATGAAATGAAAACCAACCTCAACTTATGTTGAGATCAGTAAATTAGAAAAAGGATTTGCTTTGAAAAAGAAAATAAGCCTTCTAAAGAGATAAACGATTTGAAATCTGAAACTCCAGAGTCTTTAAACGGGTCGGTTGGGGCAATGACCACCAACCGAGTTAGCAAAACGAGAATTTGGGGAAAAACCCTGGTTCAAATTTACAGACACGAATTAGATATGTTATGGGGAAAGCCCAAGCATAGTAAACCGGATAACTAACTTGGGGTGAGGTTAAAACAGGGCGAACCGTAATGGATTGTACCTTGGATTATGATACTTGAAAACGTAGGAGCCTAGCAAACCGGCTGGGTAAGGTGTGGGGATTAGGTAACGATTTCCACAACAATCACGAAGGGTAAGGGAAACCCGATGAATGGTGGATTCTTAAAATAGGATTAGCCAAAGAATGAAAAATGTTAGTGTAAAGCAAAGTATGTTATAACATACTAGTAAACCAAAAAGGACTAGAGTGGGATTCGGGGATGAATCCAAAGGGCTAGAAAACGGCTATGTTTAAAAGTCGGGTTAGTCTTGGAACCGAGGCAAATTACTTATTGCTAATAAATGCATAGGCATGTGTGCATATGCATACTACAATTAAGTAACTCAATAGATGACCTAAGGCACATGATAGAATAGACCCATAAATCATTACATCCTTCGGGATAATAGTAGATGGGGGATAGTCTATGGTTCTAAGGTGGGTCTATGAGAAATACATAAGTAGCTAAAATTCTTGTTAGGGGAAGTATGTAGATATTGCCCCTTGTTAACCGAAATAATAGAATAGCTCAAGTCATATTATGAAAGCTAAGGCTTTCTTATAACAATCGAAAGGTGTGAAGTCGAACAAATGGATAATCACCCTAAGTATATAGCACTAATTGCTCAGACTATATATTGGTAAGGAACGGGCGGTGCTGAAATCGGTTTAGAGAACTAAAGTACTCTAGGGTAACCAAAGCAAATACAAGAGAAAGGTTTCGGGAACGAAACCTCTTTAAGGGGGTAGAGTTGTAACACCCCAAACTCTCGTTTCGCCTAGATACGCCATTAGGCGTAATCGATAAAAATAACAAAGCGAGTTAAATGGTGGATGTTTTTAACCACCGAAAAAAAAACGAGGCTAAACCTATTACTAGAGACTAATCTAGTTAGTGTAATAATCTAAAAGCAAGCTCGAGACTAGACTAGAAGGGACCATAATTGCCAAATATCAAACTTGAGTTTTATTAATAAAACTTTGAAGGAAAACACACACACAAGGTGTGTGTCGATCAAAACACAGACCTTCAAGCTCTTCTTCCATCTAACCCTACAAACACAAGAATGAGCTCAGTCAAGCCAAAAATTGAAGGGGGTTTCATGATGCATGATGAAATTCTTGTTCATCTAGTATTCTACACATCATAAGGTATCTCTAGACCCCTTTGATTTCACCTAAAGTACTTGTGTGTTGAAGATGGTGAATTAAGGTTCACGTCAAATAGTGATTTCTTAGCTTCTGTAGACTTCTATGTGTTAATAGACATCAAGGAAGCTACAAAACGTAATGAATTGTTATATGTTGTTGATTCATATGAAATTGTGAATTTTCATTATGTATAAGTAGTGGGTTTTTACCCTAAACATGAATTACCCTACTATGTGGTAAATCTTGCAACTATATGTGATTTGTATCATGTATGTATGCTAGTTGGTGAATTGATCATGTGCAAATGGTTAGTTAAGCCATGGTGGAATCTAGAAAGTCTTGAACACCTAGAATTAACATGATGAAGTCAGTGCATATAAGGTGTTTGATGAAATGCTTGAATGAGAAAATAAATGTGTAAAACATATATGAACATGAAAACTAGAAATGTAAATGTTGAGCTTGAGGAAAAATGAATACATGATGCCATGGATTATGAAAGAAATTCATATTATGTGTTCTAACAAAAACAAGGTTTGACATGTCCCTAAGTTAGGCACAAGGAATAGGGAGCAAACGGGTCAAACGGATGCATGCTAAATCGGTACGGAAGCAAAACGGATATGAGGTAAGTAATACTTACACTACTAGTCTACAAATACAACTCTTATATTGATATAAGTGTTTAAACTTTGAAGTGGGACAAATGTATGACCTCAAGGGATGAAACCTATTAATCGGGTGATTGATGCGAAGTCATGTCAAAACAAAATTCATAGTCATAAATAAGTCATATAGTGTTGATCAAATGATGGAAATCATCAATTGGGTCAACCAATAAAGCCATGTGACAAACAAGTGTCTAAACTAAGATTTTGGATAAAAATCACATGAATAAGGAAGTTATGTAATCATGAGTCATAACGGGTCGAAGAGGTGATTCCTTCACCATTCGAACCCGACATTAAAAGTCATTTATCTAAGCTTTAAGAAACTTGTGGATAACGGGTCAAATGGTAAATGCATTACCATTGAGTCTTAAGAGACTAATGTTGTCAATCTAGAGTGTATGCAGGAGAACACTTGGAAAATCGGGCACTCGTTGCCTAAGTAATCCATGTGGGTGCAAGGTATGGGTCAGCGCCACCCGGTAAGTCCGTAGCTATATAAACGCCTTTGGGAGAAGCAATGTGGGTACTAAAGCTACTCACATAAAGTGTGGGTGTCAACCAAGTAAGTTATTTTCATAACCATGTCTAATGCGTGCTAATGCGCTTAGAATTGATTAAATAGGAGAAATCTTGAGAAAAGGGTGGAAATCTATGTCCGGAAGGACTTAGAGGTTTTTAAACAAGTTATTGAGTCAAAGACAATGTATTTGAAACAAGAAGTGTCGCCATGAATGGCTAAATTGAAAGATTTGGCTAAAAGGGGCATTTTGGGAATTTAAAGATTTACTCAAGGTTAAATCTAATAACCAAGTCATAATAACATAAACGGACAATTCTTTTAGTTGAACATGTGTCCAATGAGTTGACAATATGATTTCAATGCCTTTGGTGTGCTTAAAAAGTGTCTTGTAGAGTCCAAGGCCTTAACGGGTCGATTTGGGTGAAAAACATGTAAGTAATAGTTAAGCCGAAAGGGGTTATAAACCACCATAAACGGGCGTCTTTCAAACCCAATAAAGGGTATCAAACAAGTCCCCAAGTGCCCCTAGGAAGGGCCTTGAACTTGGTTTAAAAACACCCAAAGGTTGGGGAAAAACAACCAAGGAAACAGAGGATGTTTGCTCAGACCAGAGGATTGTCTAGACCAGAGGAAAAATGAGCAGAGGATGTTTGCTCAGACTAGAGGAAAAATGAGCAGAGGATGTTTGCTCAGACCAGAGGAAAAAATGAGCAGAGGATGTTTGCTCAGACCAGAGGATTGTCTAGACCAAAGGAAAAATGAGCAGAGGATGTTTGCTCAGACCAGAGGATTGTTTAGACTAGAGGAAAAATGAGCAGAGAATGTTTGCCCAGACCAGGGGATAGTTAGACCAGAGGAAAAACTGAGCAGAGGATATTTCCTCTATTATTAACAAATCACTAACCATTCTTTGTGTAATGGTGCTAGGTATTCATGTGGCGAGACTTTCGGAGCAAAGATCAAGTCGCGAGAAGAACCGAACACACCCGAACGCTCAACTAGCTTCCGCATTTGAAGTTCCCGATTAAAACGCAAGCTTTAGTACATGTTTTTAGTAAATCTAATTATAAGAAAATTTGTTGGGACCTATAATATAGAAATCATAATGGGCTGGATTTCATAAATATCAAAGTTCGATATCGAGAGTGTTTACTCATTAAGACTAAAGCCCGTAAGTTCTAATGTTAATCGCGTGTTTATGGGTTAGGGTCTTACACCCACAGTTATGTTCAGCTAGCAAAGTTAATGATTTTGTGTAGGAATAGATGTACTCTACGTTTATTGTCTATGCATATTGCACATGTTATAAACAAAGGCACGTTTTGTTAAATTGTATTTGTAAAAATATGAACTTGTATGAGAACCTGTATTTGTATAAGTGTATATGTATCACCCCATAAATGTATAAAAGCAAAAGGGGGATAAGTATACACATTGTTTGCTTAGCGATAACTACTCCGGCTTCGGTGAATTGAAAGGCAAAGATGAATCCTAAGAAATTCAATCTAAAGTGTAAATAAAGTATAAGTGTATGAGCTTAAAAATCTAAGGTTTCTAAGATTAAAAGCACTTAAGGTTGTCTAGTCCTAAATGGGAAAATTAGGGTTTTCAATTGAATAAAACTTGATTAAAGGTTTTGCCTATGATTAAAAGGTAGTTATGACGTGAAAATAATTAAATGAAAATTATGATATAAAACAATAAGTTTTATTTTTAAATAAATCCTAAGTATCTTTATTTAAATAAATAAGTTAATATACCTAGGGTTTTAATATAGAAAATGATATTGTACTAGATTATACCCCGGGAGTGGTTTGAGGTTGAGAAATTTAATATGATACATCAATTTTACATATGAAACAGACTGATGTATAACTCTAATATTAATATCTAACCTAAAACAATATAAAACTCCAATGCTAACACCTAACATAAAACAATGTAGAACTCCAATATAATTCTAATATTAACACATATTCTAAAGACTAAACAAATGTACAACTCTAACTTACTAATATTGATACCTAACCTAAAACAATGTATAACTCTATTAACCTATTCGGCTCTGGTTGAAAATAGAATTCATATTTACTAGTTTGAACATAATTAGTGACTTGCCTATACATGATTAATGAATTACCTAAACACGTGTTTTTTTTCCTGTATGAACAATACCCCACAAAAAAATAGTCGTTTTTTCTCCGTTTTTTATATAGCACTATGGTACTCGTTGGAAAGATAATAAAACGCTCGTTAATTTGGTGTAATTTTTTTCTTCAAAAAATCTCGTAGATAAAAGATATTAACGTTTAAAAATTATAGGAGGAAACATAATAAAACGCTCGTTAATTTGGTGTAATTTTTTTCTTTAATAAAAAATATTAACGTTTAAAAATTATAGGAAGAAACATGAGAGAGAAAAATCCAATTTTATTTTTAAACCTTTTTTTTTTCTTAAAATTAGTTAATGCCACATAACATCCTACATGACACTCTCAAAGGGGAGAATGACTATATGAGTACCATGTAGGATTTGAGGCTTTCAATTATATAATAGATTAGTTACTTATTATTATTTAGATAAACAATAAGCAAAATGCATAAAAATATAATTATGACAAACAAAAGATTATTTGATGAAAGTATTTTGATAAAAAGTATTATTAAATAAAACAATTTTTATAAAATTGAAAAATTATTTTCGTTTTAAAAAAAAAGGAATAATGGAAATAAATAATCCCAACTATTCACTATTGGCCAATAACAGTCCCAACTACGAAAATCACCAATATTGGTCCCAACTTTCGACATATTGGAAACCAACGGACCCAAACTAACGGAGGCTAACTCCGTTAGTGTGATGCTGACGTGGCATGCCACGTAGGATGCCATGTAGGATCATTTTGCCACGTGGCATGCCACGTAGGATGCCACATAGAATTATTTTACCACGTAGGATGCCACGTAGGATCATCTTGCCACCTAAGCATGCCACGTCAGCATCACACTAACGGAGTTAGCCTCCGTTAGTTTGGGTCCGTTGGTTTCCAATATGTCGAAAGTTGGGACCAATATTGGTGATTTTCGTAGTTGGGACTGTTATTGGCCAATAGTGAATAGTTGGGATTATTTAATTCCATTTTTCCTAAAAAAAAAATAATAAAACAGAATTTAATAATAAAATCTATTCACTTGAAACTTACTAAATAGATTTAAATAAATAAGTTGATAAAAGATTTTCAAATATATTTACATAAATATAAATAAGTAGATAAAAGATTTTAAATGAAATATTTTTATAAAACAGAAAATTAGATATAAATAATTTTAAATGAAAACCATTAGTTTAAATCATAATAATTAAAAATAAAATTAAAAAAATAATAAGAAATTGATAAAATTATTTGAAAAATATCTCTGACTAAGAAATAATAAAAATATTTTTATTAATTTTTCTGCTTTTAAATAATTTAAAACAAAATTTTAAAGATAATTAAATGAATAAGCGGTTTTTCTAACAATTATAATAAATTGATGCAGTGCTACATTCAAGTATCTAACGAACCAAAATAGATGTCTTCGAGGGCCCATACCACTCAGATCAAAATTTTAAAGAAAACCATCTTTACGAGTTCGTTATACATGTATAGTAACATTTATGTGATATGAGACATTCTATTGTCATGTATCACTTTTATTTATTTATTTTTTTTTGGAAGGTGACTTTCGCTGTGAGTAACCATGTACCACTTTTACCTGCATAAACCCTCTTTGTTTTCATAGTATACGCAAATAAACATACATATACAAATCTATACGCGAATAGCGAAACACATACACTGTCTTAACTCATTAATCATTACTGACTGACGCAAAACGTTCAATTCACAATTCTTAGTTGTGTATCTCATAACTTTAAGAGTGACTAATTTTAGGTCAAATGAGGTTGCAATTCTTAACTTATTAATATGCAAATAGATCAAAGTAGATTATATTTGCTATATAAAAAAACTAAAAAAAATAGTCAACCCAACCAACCAAACCCAGAAAAAAAAAATAACCGTTTTGACCTGAACCCGACACACCCACTATGTATGTTCTTAACCGAGTCTAAACAAGGTTTTGAAGAAAGATCAATTTAGTGGCGAGCACGGGTCCTAAAAGTCTTTAAACGATCTACCACAAATAAGACAACATATAAAGGATCAAGTGCCCTCATTTTGTTGACGATGTGCATCATACAAGACAAAAATTGCAATAGTAAACAACTTCACAATCAAGAAAAGATGGGACCTTTGTCACGATGCATGGCGAAAACAGTCTAAAATCCATTTTTTGAGAGCTCGTTAATTCTCTTTATACTTGTCTTCCTCTTCACTCTTTAACGCCTTCAGTTTTCTGTACCCTATGTCGGTACCAAATAGCCTGACAAACGAATGTCAGCATTATAAACAGGTCAATTCAGCTTATGTTAAAGAATATTCAAGATCTTACCAGTCCATGTAGACAAAAGTTGACGAGTAGTTGCCAGATTTAGTGTAGATAAGTCGGTGATGATAGTCATGAAAATCGGAACTGCAAATTTGATGAAAAAACAACATTTGTCAACCTAATGCTTGTAAAATCTGAAGATAAAGACAGATCATAAGGGTATGCATAGTAGACTAACCCTCCGTATAAAGGAAGAAAATTTGAGGGGCTCCATGGGAAATGATAACCACAATGTGCCTCGACCGTCTCCAAAACCCTCACTACCATCCACAACCAAAGTGTTATCAGATGTGGGCCCGTGATGGCGGGCCCGAAAATTGTGGCGAAACCAAGGAACAAAATTTCAGCAGGGTGCGCGTATTCTGAGGTCAATCCGAAAGGTGTTGCATACCTGTCACACAAACAATATATATATAGATAAACAGATGGATAGAATCATAGGATAGGGGCATTTGCTTCCTCATGGAATAGCAACTTTTTAGCCTGTTTACAAATGGCCAGATTGGAAAATTCAGACAAACTAGTTATAAAGAAAATGGGTCGAACAGACTGAAGCTCGAACATTGTCAACAGTGTATCTTTTTTAATTATAGAACCTCCTAAAGAATTATATTTGGAAAAACTAGGTTAATATAGGTTTTGTAAGAAAAGTGGACGAAAAGGTATTAACAGGTTATTCCAGCCTGAGGGCTGCAAACGAACCAAATGTTTATTGAACAGTTTGTGAACTGTTTGGCGGGAAGTTTGTTTGTGTTCGTTTCGTTAAACAAACCAACACGAACAGAGATCACGCTCGTTCATTTATGTTCGTAAACATTCGGTAATGTGTTTGTTTGTGTTCGATAGTGACGAAATATGTTTGTGACGAAAGGTGCCAATTTTATGTTCGTTTGCGTTCATGAACGTTCGTTTGTGTTGGTCTGTGTTCATGAATGTTCGTTTATGTTTGCTTTTGTCCAATACCTAAATTAACAAACATAAACGAACACGATCATTTACCTAACAAACAAACATGAACATAAAATCTCGTTCGATAAGTGTTCGTGAACACATTATTTCCTTAACAAACGAACACGAACAAGGCCTTGTTCGTGTTCGTTCGGTTCGTTTGCAGCCCTAGCCTGACCCTTTCCAACTCTGGCTAAAAATATTCATTTTGATCTGAACCTGCTACCCGGCCCATGGATTTTGCCACCTCTACTTACTCATGATGGACACTGTGGACATGTTTGTATAGCCATTTAGTATGTAAGATCCTGTGTCCCCAGTAAAATATAAAATCTTCCACAATGAAGTAGAACAGTATCTGTGTCGACATTACTTTCCTGCAACGTAACAAGTAAAAGATGGATTAATTTATCAAAAGAAAAGATAATCATCATTATCATATAAGAAAGGGAACCTGAAAATACCAGGATGGCAATGGAAGACTACTTCTCATTCCCATGAATCTAAAAACAGGATAAGAAGCAATCATAACAGGCAAATTGACACAAAAATGATATAACAGTAGGCGAGTGATGCATTTATCTTGAGCTTCAGTGGTGTTATGCTTAGTCTGTGAAGAAAAACTCAAGTTAATGATATTAAAAAACATGTGGCATCTCTAACGAAGGATATACCTTGTAAAAGGAGATTCAAAAGACAGTTCTATTTTTTTCTCCCTTCAAATGTTTACTAGAAGTCTAGAATTCATATTGGAATTATTAATGCTTGCAAATTTGTAACGCAAGCATATATGGTAAGAGGTGGGGCACCGACCCAGAAATGACTTTTCTAAACCCAACCCCCAGGCAGGTTTTAAGGATTCCCAAATTTATGGGTCACATTATAATATTAAAACGCATTGCAGTTAAAAAAACATTTTTACTAGGAATAATACCCATGCCTCCATTTTCATATCCATCAACCAAACACCCAAGCCTTTAGGAAACGTTTATACAACAGCTCTTAATCACAGCTTAGCTCAAAGCCCACCCTGCAACCAGTACCACCCACATGCATTTCAGGGTTAAATGCAAACAATACGAAGTGAAGGAGTAACAACCTAAATGGTTTGGGCATGACAAGAAGGGATCATCCTCAGTGGATCGTTCTGGATAGGAAGGGAGCCTCTAAAAACTAACCAAGCATTATCTAATAACTAACTAGGGCCCACTTGATAACAAACTAATGATCATTAGATGGCGACCCGTGTAACAACTTTGTAACAGCATCAGTTTGGAAGGGGACCACACATACGGTCACTATCGTCTTTTTTGTTTTGTTTTTTTTACCAGCTAACTCACACACCCTCTAAATGTACTCCTAAATCTACACCTTTATCCACCATGGCACTTGAACCTCCAACCTCATGAGGAGGGCACCTCTCCATCACACCTTGATACCACTAGGCTACAAGCCCTCGGGCGTGAGAATACGTATCTAGATATTGAGAGTAGTAATTCACTATATCTAGATACGTATTCTCACGCCCGAGCTTGGTCACAGAGAGACCCCTCTCTCTGTGGCGAGACTAACAGGTGGTGTTTAGTGTGCAGAAATCTGGTGAGTTCATCGTGCCGTTATCTGTAGGAGTTGAAAGGATATCCTAGCTGTTCATACCTGGTTATCATTTCCTTCTACATGAATGTACCTTAGGTTAGGTGCTTTGGTCACATTTTTTGTGACTTAATATTTTGAGGAAAATAGCAACATGCTCTAAATTTTTGTCCATTGTAGGGACCAGTTTTCATCCACATTTGCTAAGGCGGAGCCACAATTTTGGTTGTCAAACACTCAAACTTATTCTTTCTACAACTATCTTGCACATAGCCTGCACCACTAATTGTGGACCCGTACTTTCTAATCAACCAACTATTTTCAATAATGTTTGGGGTTCGGTCCGAAACAATGTTACAATTTTTTTATTCACTTTCTTTGAGCATTCTCATATACACCACATAGGATCTAGTCACTTGGTTTAAAAATAGCGCCTTGGGAGCGCTTTAAGCTCTTGAGGCGCGAGGCTCCAAGAAAATCGTGTTTTTTTGTCGAAAAGCCCTGGATACACGAAGCTCTTGGGGCGGCGCTTTAAGCCTAGCGCTTGAGGCGGCGCTTCAGTAGTGCCTCAGCCCAAAAACCATTTTTTGCCTATTCTATTTAGCCCAACAAGTGAAGTTCTATGGTGATTCGTATTATGGATTGTTCTATGTTGATTATCAATTGTTATACCAAATTTTCCAACCCCAAATTACTTACCAATTTATCGATTGCTAATTCGTATCAGCTCGACCCCAGCCGGGGGCTCTGCCCCTTGGACCCCGTCAGGGGCTGTCGCCCTTTGGTCATTCACTCATTCTTATGTTTTGAATGTTTTTTTAGTGTTTAAGGGTGTTTTATAATCATGTTTTTGTGTTTATGTTTGATTAGAAGGTAGAATATGTCATATTGACATATATAAACATTTTTTAATATTAAGCGCCTCGCATACGTGAAGCTCTCGCCTCGCGCTTTAAGCCCCGTGCTTCGGATTTTGGAACCAAAATGCCTCAGAGCGCCTCACGCTTTTTTAAACCAAGGATCTAGATTTGCAACATTCGGCATATCAAGCAAATTAAGTTTGGGTAATTTCCAATCATTAATTATGATGATCTCAACCTTTTCATTCAGCATCAATGCTAATCTTATTTTTTTTATGCTAAATTGAACATTTGTCATCCGGCAGTCATTTCATACATGTTCAGATTCAGATTACTGTATAAATATCAGGACACAATTTAGATTAGGCTAAAACAGTTAAAGCAGCTCAATGCTGATAAAAGCCATTAACAAACAATACCGATAAGAAATAGCCAAATAGGTTCAACTGATAAACGAATATACCACTATGCGTTTTATCAAAAATAGTAGCAGTGCGTAAAATAGTAAAAACCTGAATTTTGTACTTGCTGAGCCATCCAGCCCTTTCTAAGTAAATGAAAGGAAGTCCCGATAAGAAGAAGACCGACTCATGAAGCAAAAAGCTTCCAAGGCATGCCAATTGAAAGTCGCTGAAATTGGTGATCAAATACTGCAATTGAAACAAAAGTCAAGAAGCAAGGTAAGCAATCATCTTCCATCTTGGGATCAAAGTCAAACCACACCAATCAGCTAGTTCCATTACAAGAACATTCTGTTCCAAAATAAGAAACGCAAATAAAGCAACATTTTCGGTGTGACTGAAAACAGAACAGTTAGTCAGTTATTATTACTTAGAAATGAACCACGTGGTAAAGGTGCATTCTCTGCACCCCCTACAAAATTATCCACCAAGCTTCCTAACATAAATAATGGGGGCTAATAAAGGTACACCCCAAAATCTATATTTTCACTCCCTATATACAGGTCATGTACAAGTATATGGCTCGTATATATATATAGTGGTCGTTAGAATGTGTTTGGTTACGCAAGTATACGACTCGTATGCATATATACTGGTTGTATCTAAGGCTCATATATATGTTTATGGATCGTATATAAGGCTCATATATATGTTTACGGGTTGTATATAGGGCCTGTATACATGTACACTAGTCGTCTATAAGGCTCATATATATGTTTATGGGTTGCATATAAGGTTTGTATACATGTATATCAGTCGAATATAAGGCTCGTATACAAAGTTTAAAAGAACGGAAACGAACCTCGAGGCGAACCGAGGCGTAAGCAAAAAATAAATATAAAATTATATATATAAAAAAATAGTTGACATAAAAAAGTCGAAAACATCAAAAACACACATAAAGATAAAATAATTGACCCAAAAAGTCTAAAACATAAAAAAAAAAAAAAAAAAAACACCCTAAATCCCCTGAGGCGCACATTTCCTTACCGCCTCAGCCCTTAGAGGCTTATGTACAAACTAAACCCCATGAGGCGCGCCTCAGACTCGTTTTCTTAGCGCCTCGCCTTGAGGCGCGCCTCAGGCGTTTTTTAAACCATACTCGTACATATGTTTATGGGTCGTATATAAGACTCGTATACATGTACACTGGTCGTATATTTGAACAGCGAAAAACACACTCTGGCATTCTCTTACTACTATACGACCCGTATAAACCTATACAAGTCGTATACATGATATAAACCTAATGATTACACGGAGATCAAACAGTAACCAGATCACTTGTCATCAACTCAACTCATCTCATATCTATTCTCAATTCATTCAAACGCACGCAAATCTCAATAATGTCATGCATGTGCAATCATATAATAATAGTTATACAATAACAACTGTTCATACTTCTAACAATCAGTACTATAAATTATGACGAAATGAGAGTAAATCTGGGGCAAATGAAGAAGCAAATCACATAGTAACAGAATAATATATATAATGTAATTATTATAAATAATAATAACAAGGAGATGACCGTACCGTCCAACCAGATTCGATGAATGAAGTCATGGAATCCAATGAAGGATGAAGAAGAACAGATTGATGAGATGAATCGGAGCTCGTGCACACTCTCTACTTGTACTTGTGATTAGATATATAGAGTAAAGATCAAATACATATAGTTTTTTTGTAAGAACTGTAAGAATCAAAGGGGGTAAAAAAAAATTATTTTTTTTTTCAGAATTTTTTTTTCCCATGTGCTTAAACATTCTTTCTAGATGAATAATACAAAAAAAAAATTTTAAAAAAAATTTTTTTTAGTGTAATTACGTCATTAAGGTAAATACACTAGTTTACACTAGAGTAATTATGTAATTACTCTACACGTAATTACTCTACACCAAATTTTTTTTTTTTTTTTTTTTTTTTAGTTTTCAATACTATAATACATGTTTAACAATATGGGAAAAAAAAATTTTGAAAAAAAAAATAAAAAAAAAAACACCCTCCTTTGATTCTCACAGTTCTTACCAAAAAAGCTATTTGTACCGGAACTTTCCCCTAGATATATATAATACTCTTATTAATTAATATTAATAATAATAATAATAATAATAATAATAATAATAATAATGGTTGGATTTATTTATACTAACATTCGTGAATGCCTTTCCCTCGTGGATAAACAGTGTGCCATTGGGGGAGATTTTTCATGGGCCGGTTGTATTGTATGAGTTTGGTTGTACGTTGTGCATTGATAGTTGTACGTTTTTGACACGTGAGGTTATGTGGTGTGGACTCAGTCACCTCCACATCAGGTTGTTTTACCTCCACATCAGGTTGTTTTAAAGCCCCCCAAATACCGGTCACTCAAGCCAAAGGAGGAGCCACATATTTTCTTCTTACTACGTATAATTATTATTTTTTTATGTGGGCAACACATGAAATGGCTAACAACCAAAATATTTTTTAGCTTTTAGTTGAACCACGTTAATGCACACCATTCTTGTTAATAGATTAACTAGAGAAAGTGTCATTGCTTAGGTGACGCTTTAAAAGCAATGACACTTTAACAAGCATGTGGGCTTTAAATCTCACCATATAGCCTCGGGGGATGGTGTTTATTGTTCTCGTATAAGAATTCTTTTTTCATCAGAGTGATTATGATTGTGATATTTTATTCACTTATTTCTTTATTTCAAAATTAGAACAGTTTGATAGATTTTCCTTGGTACCTATCACATTAATTTAAGTTATTATCTATAATACATATTTTGTTTTAAAAAATGTATATTAAAGTTTTAAAAAAAATGACGATAAGTATAACCTATACGGGCTAGCTGAGAGTCAACAATAGTAATCATCTAATTGAACTTGGGTTGGGAAATCAAATAACGCAATTAGTTAAATGGTTTTACGGGTGACCTTCACAACAATCTATTAAACGACTCTATAGAACTTCGAAGTATAATCACACGCCACGGGCCTTCGAATCTGATCAAACCGTTATACATTTGTTAATCTGCTACGCCTTCAAAATTTTATCACTATTTTGCTTCAATAGCAATTCTACTTGCTTCAATCGTATAATTATTGTCATGCTTCTTCCTTTATGTTTAGTTTGATAGCGTGTATGGATATATAACTTGAGGAGAAAGTATTGAGTACAAAGTACTTTAACGTAGAAAGTGTAGGAAGCTACATGATAATGACACTTGTAAACTATAGTTAGGGTTAATAAACTCAATCCGCTGATGATTCAAACATAGATCTCGATAATTCTGTATTTCTATGGTATTAGTCATTATGCTCTGTTTTTTCAATCATTTTTTAAATGTTTTTCACAATTGATAATGGGAGATTTAGTGTTTTTTTTTTTTTTTTTTTTTGTAACAGCCCACACCAGTACCGCGATATTGTCCGGGCATGTTCCGATTTTGCATTGGTCGTAGGCAATTCCTACGCCAAAACGCGTCACGATAGGGAAGGTATCCCACCTCTTATAAAGAAGTGTTAGTTCTCCTTCCCAACCGATGTGGGATCGTTACAATCCACCCCCTTAAGGAGTCCATCGTCCTCGCTGGCACAACAGCCCGGCCCTGGCTCTGATACCATTTGTAACAACCCACTCCCGTACCGCGTTATTGTCCGGGCATGTCCCGATTTTGCATTGGTCGTAGGCAATTCCTACGCCAAAACGCGTCACGATAGGGAAGGTATCCCACCTCTTATAAAGAAGTTTTAGTTCTCCTTCCCAACCGATGTGGGATCGTTACATTTTATTTTGTTGATTATATCTGATTACAGAAAAACAACGCCCAATGTAGCTTGCATTTTTTATGGGTGCTTTTTATGATTTAATGGGTGATTACAGAAAAACAACGATCAAGGTATCATGCGTTTTTTAATTTTTTTTATGGGTGTGTTTTATGATTTTATAGGTGATTACAGAAAAACAACGATCAATGTAGCATGCGTTTTTTAGATTTTTTTTGTAGCTCTGTTTAGTAACCATGCTCTGTTTTTCTTTATAAAACAGAGCATACCTTCGTTTGTAAAAGTTTTTACAACGATAACGCACGTTTATACATTTTATCTTATTCATTTATATTTAGTAATCATGCTCTGTTTTTTTGTGTTTTTGTAATGATTATCTGTAATCAATTTTTTATTATTATTTTTTGTATAAATGATCGACAGAATTATACATAACCATCAAAAAATGAAGTTTGAATTTAGGCGCTTTTAATAAAAAAAAAATTAGAAATTGTTTGTTGTTAGATTCCCTAATCTACCTCTGGTTTGTTTTACGGGACATTAATTAAGTTTCTAAATTACGATTTTGTCACCGCCTATATCTAATGGCTGATAATCTTTCCTACACTTTTTATGTTAATGACGATTTGTACGTTATCTCTTCTCATAACTTGAGTTCGATGAAATAATTTTAGGATTATAGGAAATTCTGGGATAACTTTGGCAAGTATGTAAAGTTGTGATGCACCGATAACACCGGAAATCATAAATGAATAACATTATGGTTTTTCTCATCTAAAAATGAAGATGAGTTATGTTTGACAATGCGTTTTAGGAGCTTCTAGCTTCAAACTTATAAGAAAACGCTCATGCTCAATAAAAAGTCTTGTTTGGTTGAAGGAGCTTAAAGCTTTTAGGTTATGAGGAAAAAACTCTATATTGAAACGGTACTAGTACTCGCTTTTAAGAAAAACTTATACTAGCTACAAGCTTTTAATGAGTAAAAATGACACAAATACTCATTTTACCATTAAAAAAACCAAAAAAAAAAACATGCATACAAGCTTTTAATTATGCCTATTTTGTACTTAAAAACCCCTATAGTTTTTGTTTTTCTCATAAAAGTGCATAAAACCCCTCAGAATGTCAATTTTGAACAAAAAAATGATTTTTTTTTGTTTTAAATAACCTAAAACCAGAATTCCCAGTTGTGTTTGCTTACGTATTACATAGGTGGCCTATATATTTTTTTATCCTTAAAAAAGGTCAAAATGATGAAGTTGATTAAGAAAGTTAAGTACTTCTAACGTTCTACATCGATTAAAAAACAATGTTTATTTGTTATATAATTTTTTTCTTGGTACTTAAGAATTGTAACAAAACAGAGAGTTATGAGTATTTCAATCACCAAAACTAATATTACTTTGATTGCAACAAAAGATTTTTTGTCATATAATTTGTTATAAAAATAAATATATAAGTACAAAATATCTTAAAAACTAAAAAAAATACCACATCACACAAAAAAAAAAATTTGTTGGGTGACTTTTATAAGAAAAAACTGAAAGTGTAGTGTTTTTTATGTGCAAAAAGTTATTGAGTGACTTTCGTGAAAAAACAGAAAGTTTAGTGTTTTTTTGATCATATTTCCCCTTATTAGAATATAGAAGAACCCTTTAAAAAAAGAAATATAGGCCACGCTGGCTTTGTACAACCACGTGAAAAAGGTCGGGTAATTCACGAATTATATTCACAAAGAAGAGAGTAAAGTGCAATTTGCATTCATGTGGTTTTAACAAAAAATCAACCTAAGTTCTTACCTTTTTAATTTGTCGTATGAGTCCTTGTGGTTCAAATCTTTTACACCTTGCACCCCTTAACTTAACAGTGTTTTTACTTTACTAAGTTTAGGATGGTACTTTTGTAATTTCATTATCTCTCAATTTTTTAATATAACTTAAACAAACCCTAATACCTATTAAAAACCAACCATCCCTGCTTACGTGCATTACAAACTCTCACTAGTCACAATCATCGGGTTCATCAATCACCATCGACCATCCCTACCACCGGTGTAGCCTAACCCATGGATCCCACCATTTTACACACACACTACCCACTGTCCCTCTCTATATCTCTCACATATACACACATACACCCCAACCACTCGCAATCTCTCTCGTTCAACCCCTCCTACCCATGCTCCCTATCACAGCCCCTACCCACAACACAAGGACCGGTGTAGCTGAGCGGATATGGGGTACCCGAACCCCTCCCAAATACCACACCCACCACCCTAATGTGTTTTGATCATTGTTCATTGTGTTCTGATCAGGGGCACAGGATAACAAGGTGGCCAGGGGGTGCCCCGCCCCTGTTTTTTGGCGCAGTGGTAAAAATTTACGATTTACGTAGGTAAGTTGACTCTGGGTTGAGTCCGGCTCCCGCCGATTTGATCTTCCGGCCACTACTGATAAAAAATTGAGTTCGGCCCCCTCCGATTCAAGAACCAAGCTTCACCACTGGTTCTGATCACTGATTTAGTGTATTGTTAGACACTAATCAATGATCCTCATCCCTCCCGGTGTGGACCGTTAAAAGTATCCCCCAAGTTATCGTTTAGCATTTGCTCAGGCTTTGACGGGTGCCATTCGTAAAGTAGTGGCTTCCCCTAGGCCTGTTGAAAGCTAGGTCAAACTTTTACTCTTACCACGCTGTACTCTTAAGGTGGTCATACCGTCTTCTAGGCAGGAACGAAGGTCGGGTAATAAGAAGTCCTTGCAATGTGATAGTATTATGCGGGCCTTGGCAACATGGAATGATGGCTTTGGTTTTGAGGACTTGGTTATGTAGCTCATCCAACGGGGGAAAGGGTCTAACTTGGTGGGGGGGGGGGAGTGCAAGGGAAGAGAGAAAAGGACGGGGAAGTTGACCCACACATCAAGAAATGTGTAACACCCCAACCGATGGCGGAATCATCGAGGTGCCACGTAGTGACGATTGTTCAAAAGCTCATGGTACTAAAATGTAAATATATGATTATTGAATATTGTTTTACAACATGTGAAATTAAATACAAGACAACAAAAATAAAAATAATTGATTGATTTAATCTAAGTCCAAAGTCCTATGTGAAGCATCAAACAGCTTATCCTAAAACATGCACGAAAATAATTTTGTCAACATATGATGTTGGTGAGTACTACATAGTTTTGTACATATAGTATAAGTTTGAAAAGTAGTACAGTTCATGTGTCTAGCATCACCAAGGCATTATGTAAACACGCAAGTAACCAAACAAGACAAAGATCAAATGTAAAGTTTGTACAATGAAATTTATAATGAGCACCTCAACACGTGTGAGTCTAAAAGAGCACCATAACATAAGTTATGTCTAAATGAGCACCGTAACATAAGTTACGTCTAAATGTAAAGAGCACCATAACATAAGTTATGTCTAGATGTATGATTTTGTATGTAAGCTACGTTCATGTTCAAACATAAGCACAAAGATAAACAAGACACGAATATGAATTGTAAATGAATAGAAATGTATGTGTAAATGAATATGAAAGTTTTGTATACTTGTGCATGAATCACCCCAAAAGTTGTAAAAGCGAAAAAGGGGATAAGTAATACTCACCTTAGCAAGGTGGTAAGTCTTGTGTAATTGAATAAGTGTAATCCAACGTTGCCAAGTATCACCCTATGTATAATGTAACAAATAAGTCTAAGTCTATCTAGTCTATAAGTATTTTCTAGGGCTTCAAATTCGGGATAAGTATTCGTTTGATTATTAATAAATAAATAAAAGAAATTTGATAATTAAATAAACAAAAGTCTTTTTGTAAATTTTAAATTAAAGGTGGTCACAATATAAAGTTTTTAGTATGAAAATAATTTTTATAAAATTATTTTCTTGAAAATAGAATATTTAATCTATTTATTTCAAATTGTCAAAATATGACTTTAATATCTAAAAATATTAAAATTAAAGAATTATAGGATTAAAAATTGTACTTCTGTTCCAAATGAATAGAAATAATTTATGTAAAATTTTGGTACAAAAATATTGAAAAATGAATTTATTATGATTTATTTATGATTAAAACTAACAAAAATTAATTAAAAAAACAAAATGAACGGTTTTTCAGAAATAAAAATTATTTCTGAAATGTTTATTGTTGTACAAGTTTAGGATAATTTTTGTGGAATTTTATAAAATCGTTTAGATATTTTTATTGATTTTTACAATTATAAATGAATAAACTTGTAATATTTATAATATATATTAAATAAATGATTTTTGAAAAACTAAAAATTGGACAGAAAATTTTATCATTGGAATAACATAAAATAAATTTTGTAGACTTTATAAAATAGTTTTAGTATTTTAAAACGAGTTTTAAAAGAATTAAGAAAATATAAGTATAAAAGAATAACACAAAAAATATTGTTTATGGTGGGATTCGAACCTGGGCCATAGGCCGGTTCGCATTCTGGAGTAAAGGTGGACAACCAACTGGTCTATGAATCTGTTTGTGATTATTTCCTTTTCGTTTTATATTTAACCCATTATGGCGTGTATCATCTTCCCCAATTCGTATAACATGAACCCTAGATTTTCCAATTGGACAAAATACACAACATTAACCCAATTAATCTTAGGGTTAATGTTGTGTATATGCCGAATATCAAAACCCATCAACAAAAAACTGACTTACAAACACGATTGGATACTGGATTGATCAGTCAACGTTTAAAGTCAAACGCGAACAATAGCACACGAACAGTAGTTTATTAAGAGAAATTAGAGATTGAGGGTGAGTATTCGGCATTAAGAGATGGTACAGGACGTTTCAATTTATACTATTTCATACGTATGGCACGATTGGAAAGTTTGACTCGGCTTTAAGCCTAACGCGTGATTATCGTTTGAATTGGTCAAACCTCGAGCTGAATTCACGCAATAAAACATGGATTGAGGTGCGAAATCTATTTCCGGTCATTTCTGCATCATTAAACCCTTCCATTGTCGAGGTCAAAGGGTTGACCGAGGTTTTAAAGGTGCTTGGTGTCTGGTGCGTTTGCTGCTGCACGTAGCAGACAAAGGAGCAATTTCAGGTTTGTTTTAGGAAAGGTTAAAATAATTAAGGTCTGATTGTAAACAACAAAACAAGTGTGTGGTGTAGTGGTGGGGTTGATGTTGGTGCTTGGTACTCCACCCAGGTTCGAGCCCTGTGGTTGGCGTTTTTTTCTTTTTCTTTTTTTTTTAACAGATAAGGGGAAAGGGAGGATGTTTGCTTGTTGGGCCGGACCAAGAGCATTGGGCCGAGAAATTCATAAAGGAAAGGTTGGGTTTGGATGTTGGGCTTCAAAAAAAGGGTTGGTCTTGGGTTTAAGAGTGGTTAGACTAAACATTATTAATTATTATTATTATTATTATTATTATTATTATTATTATTATTATAAATGAGGATAAAATGTGGCGTACAAGATAGGTGGTACGAAATAAAAAAAAATGTATATATATATATATATATATATAATAATAGTGATAAAAGTGACGGATGTCACAGCATCCCCTGCTTTTAGAAAGTTCGTCCCGAAGTTATTAAAACATAAGGTTATGGATGTTTGGGTAAAAATTAAGATAACTGTGGTTTGGAAAATTCGAATGATCTGGATAAGAGGTTTGTTAGGTGTGAGTTAAGGGTTTTGGATTAGGTTCGTCTCGAATAGCGAGGAGATTAAGAATCTAGTAAAACACTAAACTTCAAGTTTTAGGAATCCTAGAATAAATGCATAAGTTGGTTGACTATAAAAAGACCAAATGAACTATCAATTAAGTAGGGTTTGTTCCTGGTTCGACTTCCAGTCTCACTTTCAATGCATCATTAGTGTTTATATATAGGGTGTACCGCAGCTAACCCACCACACCTTTGATACCTTGAAAACGTACTGGACGCCTACCAAAAACTCTAATAGAATTTCACACTACCCAAACGTACCTGTAAATTCATGATTACGTTCTGGACCGGAATCATCAATTTACCTTACATTAGGGTTTTATGTCCTTCTATGATCCTAATCTAACAACACATTAGAGCAAATAAGTTTCACAAGAAGATGACACAACAAACACGTTGAGTTACAATGAGATGTTATCAATGAAATGAGGCCATGTAATAATGAGGTCAATTGCATTGGTTTGCAACGACTTGTAAGCATAACAGTATTTAAGTATGGGCTACCACTCGTCCTAGGAGCCCTTTAAATGAAATGTTTATCTGAGTTGCGTGGATAATACACACATGCAAGCAAGTTTGTAAGTACTACAACCATTAAGTGTAAGTGTTATCTTAGTGGCCTATAGAAATAGTTTACGAGTATCATGAATAATTAAATGTTCAATGGATAGTCAAATTAAGGGAAAAAATCAAGTTTCATATAACAAACAATGATGTTTTTAGAAAAGCTTTGTAGGATCAAGTATCAAGTTTTTAGTAGTTTGATTTTTATGGAAATCAAGTCCAAATGTTTCAAATAAAAGTAAGGTAGAGTCTTTAAACTTCTACGATTAAAATAAACATAACCAAATATGATAAATTTCCAACTGCGTTCATACACAATAGTATGCAAAGAATTTCTAGATGTCATATGCTACTGAGTGCGACAAAATTGGGTACAAAATGAAAATAGAATCATGAAAATGAAAACATAAGTATTGGATTCTTGAGTCTTAGGAAGATCCCATCCATGGCTTAACCAGTGGGATTAACGTCATCCTGACCGTTTGCTTCGTTGATATTGTTGTTGAAAGCTCGTCCATGTGCCACCAGGTTAGCGCCCCCTTTTGAAGGACACTAGTAGCATAGTGAACGCGGAGTTCATCAGGACATTCACCGTTCAAAAAGGTGCTTTCCATGCTTTCAAACCATTGGAGGAGGCCAGTAGCAACCTCCTCACCAGTGAATTTTGTGGGGTTGCAGGAGTTAAAGTGTTTGAAAGTGCACCGAAATTGAGTCGTACTCCCTGTGTTGGCACTGTTACTAATCTGGGTTATCTCACTGACAAGGTTTGGGATCAATGTAGCAATTTGCTCAGCGATTAAAGATGCGAGGCGACGGTCAGAACGTTGTCCAGAAGCATGAACAGGGCATCGGCGGGCATCACGGAGCATGCGGCGAGCAGACATCTATGAGGTAGTCAATGAATAATCATGAGGTTAGAAAATGTAAATGTATAACCATACAGATGATTATGAAAGTATGAACTTGTAAGCAGTATATGAAAATCATGAATACAAAAATATTGTATATGAAACGAGAGGGTATTATTGAAAAACTTGCATAAGATGCTTGGAGTGCTCTTGTCTAGCTGTAAAGCCCAACAAGAACGTTGACTTTTCAAAGGAGTTGAACCCAATGGTGATCAAAGAAGACATGCTTTAGCCTATAAGTGGACACTCACTCCAGGAATCCCCAGGTAAGCATAACAGGTCCGTAAATGGATTTATGCGCTATGCTTGCCTATGCCAGAAAACCCAGTGTACAGGCATCCACCCTTCCAGATTGCACGTGTCCTTATCACACTCATTAAAGTTCAACAACTTTGAAGGAGCTGAATAAGAGTAGGCATTATGCCTAAGAGTGTCTTCATGAAAGGTACTGCTCCTGTTCCATGATGATGTAGACTTTCCACCCCTTGTAGGACACCATCTCTATGCACTATGATGAAAGATGAGGAGAAATAGAGAAGACGGGAAAGATAAAGAACGGAAAGTAGAGGGAAAAGAGGGGTAGGGTAATTTAGGAAATGTTATGCATGAAAGTTGAAGTTCGGTTATAGTCTAGGCCATTTTATCTAATAACCTAGTTCCCTATAACCATGGCTCTGATACCAATCTGTAACACCCCAACCGATGGCGGAATCATCGAGGTGCCACGTAGTGACGATTGTTCAAAAGCTCATGGTACTAAAATGTAAATATATGATTATTGAATATTGTTTTACAACATGTGAAATTAAATACAAGACAACAAAAATAAAAATAATTGATTGATTTAATCTAAGTCCAAAGTCCTATGTGAAGCGTTAAGCAGCTTATCCTGAAACATGCACGAAAATAATTTTGTCAACATATGATGTTGGTGAGTACTACTTAGTTTTGTACATATAGTATAAGTTTGAAAAGTAGTACAATTCATGTGTCTAGCATCACCAAGGCATTATGTAAACATGCAAGTAACCAAACAAGACAAAGATCAAATGTAAAGTTTGTACAATGAAATTGATAATGAGCACCTCAACACGTGTGAGTCTAAAAGAGCACCATAACATAAGTTATGTCTAAATGAGCACCGTAACATAAGTTACGTCTAAATGTAAAGAGCACCATAACATAAGTTATGTCTAGATGTATGATTTTGTATGTAAGCTACGTTCATGTTCAAACATAAGCACAAAGATAAACAAGACACGTATATGAATTGTAAATGAATAAAAATGTATGTGTAAATGAATATGAAAGTTTTGTATACTTGTGCATGAATCACCCCAAAAGTTGTAAAAGCGAAAAAGGGGATAAGTAATACTCACCTTAGCAAGGTGGTAAGTCTTGTGTAATTGAATAAGTGTAATCCAACGTTGCCAAGTATCACCCTATGTATAATGTAACAAATAAGTCTAAGTCTATCTAGTCTATAAGTATTTTCTAGGGCTTCGAATTGGGGATAAGTATTCGTTTGATTATTAATAAATAAATAAAAGAAATTTGATAATTAAATAAACAAAAGTCTTTTTGTAAATTTTAAATTAAAGGTGGTCACAATATAAATTTTTTAGTATGAAAATAATTTTTATAAAATTATTTTCTTGAAAATAGAATATTTAATCTATTTATTTCAAATTGTCAAAATATGACTTTAATATCTAAAAATATTAAAATTAAAGAATTCTAGGATTAAAAATTGTATTTCTGTTCCAAATGAATAGAAATAATTTATGTAAAATTTTGGTACAAAAATATTGAAAAATGAATTTATTATGATTTATTTATGATTAAACCTAACAAAAATTAATTAAAAAAACAAAACGAACGGTTTTTCAGAAATAAAAGTTATTTCTGAAATGTTTATTGTTGTACAAGTTTAGGATAATTTTTGTGGAATTTTATAAAATCGTTTAGATATTTTTATTGATTTTTACAATTATAAATGAATAAACTTGTAATATTTATAATATATATTAAATAAATGATTTTTGAAAAACTAAAAATTGGACAACAAATTTTATCATTGGAATAACATAAAATAATTTTTGTAGACTTTATAAAATAGTTTTAGTATTTTAAAACGAGTTTTAAAAGAATTAAGAAAATATAAGTATAAAAGAATAACACAAAAAATATTGTTTATGGTGGGATTCGAACCTGGGCCATAGGCCGGTTCGCATTCTGGAGTAAAGGTGGACAACCAACTGGTCTATGAATCTGTTTGTGATTATTTCCTTTTCGTTTTATATTTAACCCATTATGGCGTGTATCATCTTCCCCAATTCGTATAACATGAACCCTAGATTTTCCAATTGGACAAAATACACAACATTAACCCAATTAATCTTAGGGTTAATGTTGTGTATATGCTGAATATCAAAACCCATCAACAAAATCTGACTTACAAACATGATTGGATACTGGATTGATCAGTCAACGTTTAAAGTCAAACGCGAACAATAGCACACGAACAGTAGTTTATTAAGAGAAATTAGAGATTGAGGGTGAGTATTCGGCACTATGAGATGGTACGGGACGTTTCAATTTATACTATTTCATACGTATGGCACAATTGGAAAGTTTGACTCGGCTTTAAGCCTAACGCGTGATTATCGTTTGAATTGGTCAAACCTCGAGCTGAATTCACGCAATAAAACATGGATTGAGGTGCGAAATCTATTTCCGGTCGTTTCTGCATCATTAAACCCTTCCATTGTCGAGGTCAAAGGGTTGACCGAGGTTTTAAAGGTGCTTGGTGTCTGGTACGTTTGCTGCTGCACGTAGCAGACAAAGGAGCAATTTCAGATTTGTTTTAGGAAAGGTTAAAATAATTAAGGTCTGATTGTAAACAACAAAACAAGTGTGTGGTGTAGTGGTGGGGTTGATGTTGGTGCTTGGTACTCCACCCAGGTTCGAGCCCTGTGGTTGGCGTTTTTTTCTTTTTCTTTTTTTTTTTAACAGATAAGGGGAAAGGGAGGATGTTTGCTTGTTGGGCCGGACCAAGAGCATTGGGCCGAGAAATTCATAAAGGAAAGGTTGGGTTTGGATGTTGGGCTTCAAAAAAAGGGTTGGTCTTGGGTTTAAGAGTGGTTAGACTAAACATTATTAATTATTATTATTATTATTATTATTATTATTATTATTATAAATGAGGATAAAATGTGGCGTACAAGATAGGTGGTACGAAATAAAAAAAAATGTATATATATATATATAATAATAGTGATAAAAGTGACGGATGTCACAAAATGTCTCAGGAAAGTCAGGGATGGGCACTTCACTGCCACTATTAAGGTGTTGTGTTCCAGTAGAGTAGCTCCCCATGGGGAATCTTCCATGAAAGCCCTTATCGACAAGCATCACATTGTTTCGCCGCCAACCATGTCGTCCAACCCTCTACCCCACCCTGCATTATCATTGGATGAAGACTGCGTTTACATGTGTGTGAAGTCGTTCCCGAAAAGGATATCTTGTGGTTGAGATGCCTTGCAGGCTCAACACCCATTGGATACCCTTAGCGGGGAAGGGTCGACAACTGCTTCAGGACTGCTTGCCGCTATCACTGATGTAGTAAATCTATGGTTAGAAGGGCTCTGTCCCGGGGTGCTCGCTGAATCTACCGCTTCAGCCCCATAGCCCCGTTGTTAAAGCCTGATAATTGGATTCGCCCCATTGCCGTGGGGGCCATATGGAGAAAGGTTGGTCTCCAAAGTAGCCATGAAGAGAGTCGGTAAAGAAGCTATTAAGTACCTGAGAGACTATCAATTCGGTGTGGGGATCCCCAATGGGGCAGAGGTTGTGTTGCATAACATTAGGAGGTTCCTTAGTTCCTTTCATGTAGACGGCTGGTTGGCCATGCTCACGGTTGATTTTTCTAACGCCTTCAACGTAGTTAACCAATCTGTTCAGTTACACGAAGTCCATCGCCATTGCCCCTTCATTTTTCCGTGGGTCAAATTTTTGTATGCGGAGCCAACAAGGTTGTATGTTGGGGATGAACGCATTGAAGCCTTCACGGGGGTTCAGCAAGGGGATCCCTTGGGACCTTTGCTCTTTTCCCTTGCCTTACACCTCCTCTTCCACGCCTGATACTTAGATGATGGGACAATCATCGGGGACGTTGTTCAGGTTCCTAAAGCCCTTGAATTCATCAATTCAGAATGGCCATCATTGGGGCTCAACCTTAATATCAGGAAAATAGAGATTTTCTGGCCAACCTGCGATGGGGCGAAGGTTAGGCCATGGCTGTTCATATGTGATTTGTCTGCTAAGAGGGCGTCACGGGTTGTGGACCTTATGGGGCTCCTCCCTCGCCTACGGGATCCTCAAAGCGAGCTCCTCCTACTCAGGTCCTGTATGGAGGTCGCAAAGTTGCTTTTCGGCTTACGAACATGCCAGCCCCCCTTTTTAGGTAGTGCTATCTCATGTTTTCATAAAGGCCTCCGGGAGGCAATTGAAGATATGTTGTTTGTGGGGGGCATTTTTTTAGAGAGCTCCAATGGCGGGTCGCAACCTTACCGATGTGGTATGGTGGATTGGGCCTTCTCTCGGCCTTGGATGTGGCCACTTATGCTTTTGTGGCATCCAGATCTCAATCCTGGGTGTTGCAAGATCATATTTTACGTAACAACGGGATTGATAACACAGATCCAGATTATGTTTGCGCTTTGGAACGCTTGCGTGAATATCTCCCTGACTTTGATCTTGGCGGTTTATCAAATAGAGACACCGCCCCAGAAAAGCCATAGAAAACCTTGGCGAATGATCTTTTTTGTCTAATCACACGAAGTTTGGAGGAAGATTTTATGCTTGACCCCACGCCAGAAAGTCATCGTGGAATGCTTACAGAGGCTACATGCCTAAGATTTCCTAACGGTTATCCCTATCGAAGGACTGGGGCAACGAATGTCAGTGGTGGAGTGTAAGGCAATCCTTAAATATCGATTGATGATCCCTATTTTCGCGGATGACGAAACATGACCGGTTTGCCGTAAAGCGTGTTTGAATAAATATGGGGAGCATGTGCTCCACTGTAGAGAGTTACCGGGGTTTAAGTACATGCACAATTTTGTTCGAGCATTTTAATGGATATTTCTTAGACGGGCAGGGATCTCGGCAAAGAAAGAGACCCCAATTAACTTTCTTACAGACCCGGCTGAAGGGAGGTTCACTCTATGTCCGGCTAACCTGCTAGTGTTTGGTTGTGAAGGTGGGAAACACGCATGCGTGGACCTTACGGGTGTGTCTCCTTTAGCGGGATTCATGGAGAATGGGTTCGTGGCTGGGCAAGCGGTCCTTAGAACGGATTCGAACAAGGTGGCAAAGCATGCTAAAGCATGCGAGGATAACCAACATGCTTTTGTCCCTTTGGCCTTTGACACATTTGACTCATTGGCACCGGAGGCGATCAGGTTCCTGGCGAGAGTCCAACGGGAGGTCCACAACAACTTATCGACTCCCAGGGGAGAGACTTTGTTTCTACTAGATCAGGGTTCTCTATCCAGAAAAATGTGGCGGCACAACTTGTTGGCTGCCTACCTGTTATCATTATGTAATTTACCCCTTTTATTAAAATATGTTTTTGGTGTTTGAAAAAAAAAACTCTCGGTTATTGACACTTCGAGTTCTCATCATTTCTCCTCATAAATAAGCTAATAAGCATTTCTCAACAAGTAATTGTATAAACTTACTGCATTATGAAGAGGCAATTATATAAAAGTAAGTTGTTCAAATAAGCTAATCTCACATTAGTTGTTAGTTCGGTGTTCAACAATTACAACCATAAATTAAATAAAGAAACATGATAAAGTGGGTTAACTTTAACGTAGTGATGTTATTTCAGAATTTATGGTTAAAGAAATCTAATTAAAACCAAGACCACTACTGATACCGAAGCAAGAATTTTTAGTTGGCTTGTCCCACATATGTAGCCCAAGTGGTAAGAGGCCGGCCTTTTCTTTGGAGAGGTGCAGGTTCGATCCCACGAGTTGTATTTGTGGGACAAAGGCAATGATGGTGATGTGTCTTAACCCGTAGTTGGCGTGGCTGGTCCAGAACTGATCCTGAGCCACCCCTGGTTTTAATCCGACCGTTACTCTAGCAATTCAGTTCGTGTGGAGGCGGCACGGTTTCCGGGCGGACGCCATAAGACCAAGTCTAATACTCCGAGGACTCGCGCCCGGTTCAGACAACGTAAGTTCCAAGGGGCAAAGCTTGGTCTGGGCTGCTGTCGTGGCAGTGCGAAATCAATCGTCTGCTGTTATAATTAGCCGTTCAAAAAAAAGAATTTTTAGTTGGAGGGTTTATGATACAGTTCTAGCTTGCGGACCATTCGGGTTATTTGAATCTGATTATTCGAGTTGGACATTTTTGAAACTTAATTCAAACTAGTATTAAGCCCCCTACCCCTCGTTACGGCAGGGGCGTAAAACAGCACCTAGTAGCATCACTATCACATTGTCGAGAGTGACCGACAACTCCAAAAAGCTTATAAAACAAAAGAAATAAAAAACGAAAAAATAAAACCGAACAAAATGTATATACTTAAAATGGTTAAACCATACACCTCTGTTGCGGCTTGTTAATGTGCAAAAATTAGAGCGAAACGTGAAACACAAAGTGGTTGTTATACGGGAAAAACATAGAGGTAAAAACGTTAAACCACATACGCACATTATGGCGTGTTAACTCAAAAAGTTAGACTGGAACATAAAATTATAAATTTGGTAAAGAGAAAAAGTATATGGGATAGAGTCGAAGTGAAAAAAGTGTCGCTGTTAAATATAAAAGATGAAAACACTTAGATTTAAAAGTAAAAAATTTAAAGGAAAAAAGAAAAAAAACAAACAAAGCATAGAGTTAAATTAATTTTAACTTAATTATGTTAAGTTAAACACTTAGAGTTATTTCCTTTTGGTGGAAAGGAAATAACGATGCTACCCTTATACTGTTCAAAAGAGCGCTACGTTAAATATATATATAATTCCAGAAGTTTAAAACCGACTGGAAATCAATTTGATTCAAACCAACTTAATTATGGAAAAATAAAACTATATAAATGGTACAATCAGAGTTTGGTTTAAAATTCATATATTCGAAATTGAATTTGGAATTCGATTATCAAAATTTGTATTTTGGGTTGTTCAAGCTTGTTTCAAATGTTGAAACCCTACCAGTTTTTTTTTTTTAAAGACAAATTTCATTAAAACACAAACGACCGGGAACCTTCAAGACGAATATCCCCACAAGTCAAAAAGGTTACATTACATCAAAAAGAAAATACTTCCACCCTTTCCAATCCACTACCCCGTACCGACCCCTACTACAAAACCAAAGAAAAGTCAAAGATTTGATGTCTGCCACTATGTCTACCACCGTCCTACTCGTTTGATTGAAAACTTTTTCATTTCTAGCCTTCCATATCCGCCAGCAACCCACCAAGAAAATGCCGTATAAAACTTCTTTTTTACTCTTCGACCATCCCAAATTATTAACCACCTCAGCAATATCTTTCACCGTGAATAAGAAAATAGGCGGCAAGTGAACCCAATTCACAGCAATATCTTTCACCGTGAATAAGAAAATAGGTGGCAAGTGAAACCCTACCAGTTATAGCTAAATGATTTCAACTCATTTTATTTATTTTTAACTCATTTTTATAGAAATAGTTTCTCATGAATTCCGGTGGACACGATAACTAAAACGTAAGTGTATGTGTAGTGGTGGGGGTTATGGGGGGTTATGGGTATTAAAATATTAAAAAGTAATAGAAGGGGGGTTATGGGGGGTTATGGAAAAAGAGGGTGTAGTGGGAAGGAGGGTTATGGGGGGTTATAAATGATTGGATAATTATTGTAGGGAGAAGGGTGTAGTGGGAAGAGGGTGTGAAAATTAATTAAAAAAATAATATAAAAATACTTTCAAACCAGAAAACGCCCGTTATGTGTATAGCGCCCCCCACCGAAAACGCCCCATAACCCCCAAGGGGCGGTGTTCGGGGCGCTATAGAGTATAAAAAAATTCAAAACGCCCCCCTAAAGCGCCCACTACACACAACGTAATTATCCTAGAGTTAAAAGTACAAGCCCAACTTTATAGCCATCATCACTTGGTCACATCCACCGACGCCGTCAACTTCATAAACATAATCATTCATATTTATATCAACATGTCTATAGCACAAATATTATTACAACTATCTTTGTGACTTTTAAATCATTTCATTATCAACCATTTATTATACAAAAGTTAAATGGTGTGACTTATATCTTGGTATTTAAATTTGAAATTATCTTGCTATTCATTATCCTTTCACTTTATCCCATTCGATGTGACTATGTGGATACGTATGTGTTTGCATAC